>JAVJGJ010000047.1:86851227-86903871 GCA_035590215.1 Microhierax caerulescens | reverse complement strand
CCCCCCCCCCCCCCCAACTCACAGTAGAAGTAAAGTTAATAGATATGCCTATGCAGCATGTATAAAAACTTCTTCAAAGTATAAAATTCTCACTGAACTGGTTTTAGTGGTTGGGGCTTTCTCTTTTGTTTGGGTTTTTTTTTGGCTGGGTTTTTGTTGTTTTGTTTTTGGTTGGGTTTTGTTTTGTTCTTTTGTTTTTTGTACAAAACTCACCAAACTCTTTCTGATAGTAAATTAAAATATCTATATCTAGGTATGAAGGTGAGCTACAAGGAAATTAAATGTTTTTGCAAGTATACGCATTCAAAATTTCCCAAACACGTTTTAACTAAAGGGGACAATGACTTAAGTAGAAATAAAATAAAGTAACCACTTCCCCAAAGCAAAAATTGTCTTTGGAGTCCAGATTTGAAAAAGGTAACAGCTTTGACAAATTCCACAGCACGTGCCTATGCGCTGGTATAATCACATGCTTGTTACTGAAGGACCACTCTCCAGGTGACATCCCTGCTCTCTCCTGCTTTCCACTGCACAGAAACAACGCCCAGAACAAAACCAAAATATCAGACAACTACTGAAAAAGAACTGACAAACTCTCCACTGTGAGAGACACATGGTATTTTTCAAAAGCTTTTCATTACACTGTGGTGATCACATCTGGAATTGAACTGCTATGAGGATTGACACTGCTGACCTACCTAATTACACAGCAGCCTGATGCATCTTGAAACATCTACTTTCCAAAACCCAGATGGACATTTAAGGCCTATTTTTTCTCTTACATACAGTGTTTCAAGATGAATTGGCTGCCTGCTACAATTATCTAAAAGCCCTAACTCTACAGATCAGACACCAGAGAAATCCCCGAGTGAACTCAGCCCCAGCTGATGGACTGACTGGTCCATTTCTGTAGAGGTAATGGGAATGGGATTGTACGTTGGCTGATGCAATTAAACTGGCTCTGCTGTCATAATAACTTCTAGCAAGAGCACTTCATCTCAGTCATTCTGGAGTCTTTAGAGCTCGCAGAGGGTCAATGGAAACATGTCTGTACTGAGGCAGGTTTTCAAATGTGTTTAAAGTCATGGCTGTTTAATCCCGATTGCCATCACGCTCACTGTATTTTTACTTCAAACCTTTTGGGTTGTTTTACTTCCCTATCATGTCCAAATCTCCACCTCCTCATAAAACTAAGTTCTGTTCACATAAATTAGAAGAAAAAAAAAATCATTCCAAGATTGTATCCCCAGTTTAGTGATCCCAAATTGAGAAGGGACAGTTAAAGATGAGGTACTGGGTGTCTGGTAACAAAATACTTTCCAAGAAGATGAGGGTATTTGCCAAAATTGAGTCTCTAGAGATTCATTCATAGCCTTCTTCATGAGACAGCATAAGTCCTGATTTATTTCCATATAAATAGAAGGTAGGTGAAGTATTGGAGAAGCTGACATAGCCTTCCATAAAGCTGTAAGTATCACACATTAGGGCAGTAGCAAGAAAAATGTGCACTGCTGAGACAAGTGAAAATTCATCTGTACTACTCACTTCAAGCATTGCCCAGGTACATTGCTTGCTACTATAATACGATCATCTAGACCATTTCAACTAGCACTTGAACCAAACAATTCCTAACACACTTTGGCAGCTGGAACAGTCCAAATGCCATTAGCAATAAGCTGTTTACAAGCAACCTTCCTGATTTGAAGGCTAAGACAGTTTACTAGCAAAGATGAAGGCTGTTCCATGTCAGAAGGCATCAGAGCTAGACAATCGGTCGAGGTATTTGGTGTATCAGTAAAGCCATGCCCTAAGAGGACTTGATTCTTTGGGTTGCTTTCAGAATATAACAGTAAAAAGCCTGGTTTCTGTGTGCGTCTCAGTATCATAAAGTACAGAAATCCTGTGAATTTAAAAGAACAATCTAAAATATTTATTTGATCATTCTAAAAATTAAAAAAATATCACTCATGGCAAACTTTTAACCATTAGATTTTAAACAATGTAATTGGCACATGGCATATCTGTAGACAGGACTATTCTAAGTGTAGTCAGTCCACTTAACTGCAGACTCTGTGTAAGTCTAAAATGTGCATGTACATCATGCACCATCATGAAATGACGTCGCAGCCATTAAGCTGAAGAATTCCGAGGGCACAAGGCACTGCTGTGCTGGAACGGCCTTGCGCCACAGTGGCCGCGTACCTGCACGTGCTGTGCGCCCGCGCTGCTGGGCTGGGTCCTCAACGGAACTGAGCTGCTCTGGCCACAATGCTGCAACAAGGCCGTGCACCCCCAATATGAAAAGCAGGTTGTACCTCCTCACATTAGGGTGGCATAAAAACCAATGGGACACTGCATCTTGGTTTAGGAATTCAGCACTTCCAGGCAGGAACAGGATAATGGTGAACAGGTGATGGCACTACACCCTCAGTAAAGCATGCTTTGACCACCATACTTTTCCTATTTTGGAGGCAGATTTTTTTCTCATTAAAAGATTTTACTGCACTATACTCCACTGAGCAGTCTAGTCAAACTCTGCACTTTTTATTTTTTCTCCTCTACTAAGCATAGCCAAAACTCAGTGAGAAATAGAAAACTATCAGCAACAAGACGCTGAGGTAAGAAGTGTGCTCCCATCTGAACACTCCCCAACAAACAAAACGAAAGAAAACACACTCTCCCCCCCCCAAAAAAAAAAAAAAATTTCTTCGAAGGGGATGGGAATGGCTAGGAAAGAAATACATAGCTGGTTATGTCTATCCAATCTGGAACTGTTCATCCTTCTCAGAACAAAATTTAGTATTCAAGGCAATGAAACCTTTCACGGGATTATGTACAAATTTCAGAAGAATGCAGCTAGTGTGCAAATTAAGGAAAATCGGGAACTGGAGCAAGGTGACCAGCTTACCCAGTTAGGACTAGCTTGTAAAAGGTATAAATCTCATGGCAAGCAAACTTATGATTGTGCTTTATCATAATAACTATACAGGTTTATGCCTATGGAAAGATCAGTAAACTCCTAGGATTTCTCCAAACATGGATAAAACTGAATTTTGAAGTGTCTCTGTCACCTGCTGGTACGTAGTTTTCTGTCAATGTCACAGGCCTCAAAGTGTCAAAAGAAGATAACACATTTTTTGCTATAAGCCTAATTTCATATCCAAGTGTGGTAACAGCCTCAAAACATAAGGATTTCTTGCTGAGAATGCAAAAGGTGTGGTCCTTAGGAAATGTTATCAGAAACTACAGAAAATATGATTCTCTTCTTTGCAAAACCAAATTTCTGGTAGAGTAACATGGAATGCCCATTGAGAGTGGCTACTCTAGCAGGGATGGCTCCTGAACATTCGTTTCCAGGCCAGTACGCAGCCAGCTACTGGGAACCGAGCGACTACTCGCCCTTCCTCACCTTCCCAAAGCAACTGGTACTACTGGGGGCTTCCTTAAAGGTGATGTAACTTTAAAGGTGAAATTTAAAGAAGATTCAAGTGTGGACAGACTATTTTGATAACTAAAAGAATTCTTATTTCACATATGCTATGTTGCCTGACACAGGCATGCTCACACTGATGAAGAGATTGCAGTTCCTAGTAAAATGTGATAAAACTAAAAGTTTATCTCCAAAACCAGACTGAATACAGAACAGAGCTCAAAACTGAAACACGCCTGATGAGCAGAATTTTTCACTGCAAGAACAAAGACAGCTAAAACTCAGCTGAGGATGCACTAAGACCATGCATATCTATGTCCTAGAGATGTTATTAAGGCCAATTCAAAAAGATGCTTAGCATTTGAAAATCCTGCAGTGGCTAATAACCTTGCTGAAATTTGAAAGAGGCTTACCTTCCTTATTCAATGTAGCTTTAGGAAGAAATTACTATATTTTGCTCCAGAGACAGCAGCCACAGCTACAGGCAACGCACAGAATCGTAGAATTGTTTATGTTGGAAAAAAACTTTAAGATCATCAAGTCCAACCAGTAACCCAGCACTGCCAAGTCCACTGCCAAACCACATCCCTAAGGGCCACAATTGCCTTACCTCTTATAACAAAAAAAAACCCAAAACCCCAAAGAACACCCAAAAACCCTGCCCCAAACTTCCTTGAAATGGTAACAGACAACCTTATGAAAATATCAGCTTGCTAGTGGTCACAAAAAAAGCAACTTGTTAGCAGCTAGTGAGAAAGAAACACAGGACAAAATTGTCTTTTCTCTAGGGCACTCATCAGTAACATCATACCCAGTTTTGTCCTGAACCTCAGCCTGTGACCACATCTGAAGATGGCAAAACTGCACAGGCATTAGACAGTGACAAGATGGGTAAGTTAACTAACAATTTCCTGGAACTAAATGCCTACATAGACTTGCGTTCTTCAGCCTTGAAATTGGTAAGTGAGAGTAAATAAAATGAAGGTATACAAAAGCCATGATTAACAAAAAGGGTTAATTAAGTACTATTAGTTTATTAAAATAACATCCTGATTCTTGTCATACAAGAGCTAACATACTAGATAGCAAATTCAATGCATGCACACACACAAACAGATAAATTTTCCTATACAGCAAAACATGAAATCTTGCAGCTTACTGCCACAACTTGTTCTGGATTTCAAAAGTCGCAACAGATTCAAAAAGCACTTACTACAAATTGACAGAAGTCCATCAAAGACCATTAAGCCGAAAGATACAGCTTGTGTCTCGGCATGTCTACTCGAAATTGCTTAAAATCAGGTGGAAAAACCCCTCCAAGACATCCCCATTCTTGAAATCATCAAGATATTCAAAGCCTCCATATCCAAACACTGAAACTTTCCTAATCAGTTTTTCCATGTCCATACCAGATGAAGCATCTATTAATCTAATTTATGTTCTCTAAACCACTTCACTCAAAAGACAAATGGTGGAGACTCTCTGAAATGAATGAGGTCCCAGAGGCAGTTACAAGGTCCTGCTTCAATGTGTGTTATTTACAGCACATCAAGTATGTCAAGAGGGCTTTAGAGAAATCTCCAGCCAGCACCAATGGCTGGGACAGAGTCCTGTAATATAAGGGATCTCAGCTTCAGTTCAGGCTCCAAATTAGGTGTGCTAAGAGAAGGAGCATGAAACCTGATTTCACAGCCAATGGCTGTAAGCAAGCAGCAGATATTTCAGTTGATTTTCCTTTTATTTACTGAGAAAAAAAAATGTTCTTGTGAGAGGTCTGCCTTTGCTGGACTTGGGAAACTTAGGCAAAGAAACTGTTTTTCTATCACCTCTCTTGGAACACATTCCGCTGGCTGCCATGGCTTAGCTACTGGTTTCATGTTTACCTTGCTTTGTCTCTGAATTCTGTTCTTGAAAGCCCATTGCAAACTCAGCCTTTGCGAATAATAAACTACAGGATTAATTTTCTTCTACGAAGACATCAATTTTAGAGTAAATTCAGAGACTGTGACTGCAGTAACTACTATTTATGATTGTTTCTTTGTTTTCCTGTCCTGCCATATTCAAGTAATAATGCAAAACACTGTCTGTGTTCCACTTCACAAACACTAACATTCAAACTATCTTGTCTGCCATACTCATTTCCCCCACGCCCCACCCCACCTTTAGATGCATGAAGAATACACGACTTTTCTTGAGTGGCAAACCAAAATGGCAAAGATTAATAGAATTTTGGTGTAAAATGACTTTGAGAACATGAGCCGTCTCTAGCGTGCAAGTCTTTACTATAATAACATTATCGGCATAGCATGACTCCACTTAGCAATGGCTAAGGACGAGCAATGTCAGGGCAATTAATTATCTTGTTTCTATGTGTGGGTATTTTAAGATGGACTAATGCTCTTGGCAAGATAATGTGGCAAAGGTTATAGTATGGCTGCTATTGCAGTCTGTTACATTCGATCTGAAACTCCAAATTTCCAGGAAGTCCCAGGCAAGAAGAAACCCAGGGTGAAATTCAGTCCCAAATTCAATTAGTGACAATATTCCAATTGACCACTTCAGTGCCAGGATTCCACTCCACAAATCAGTATCACCTGGTTGAGGTTTGCCAGCATCTCTTGTATGGTCTCACTAGAGCCCTTAGTAGAATTCTGTTCAATGTCCTAAAATATGTCACTGTGATCAGCAGCTTACTTTGTAGCATAAGGCAGATCACAAGAACTGTAAATCATCATAAATCGACCAAAACCTTCTTTTTCTAGAAGACTGATCCTATAGCAAGACAACAAATGGGAACAGTCGCTTTGGGGTTGCATTTAGCTTTTGTGTAAGTAAACTAAAAACCTCTAGGTGTGTCATTTTGACACATATCAGAATTTTTGGGACCTGTGATATAACTAGCCTGTAAATACTTGCTATTTTTAAAAATAAAATCCTGCAATGATGATAGAAATGGTCCAATTTAGGTATGTAGTCACTGCCTAAAATACCAAGACAAAGTACTTTTGATGAAGCTTGAGAGGAACCAATATTGCAGGACAGATATATCCTGAATCCAAACAGGTCCTGTTCAAAAAGGAACACTAAAACTCCTTTTTTCTTAGTAAAGGTTAAAATATGGCCATTACATTTTGTGCACACTGTAACATGTGCAAAGTGAGGACATGCTTGCCAGGCTGTATTCCCAACATCCAATGGATAGTTCAGAGATGAAGAATATATGAAAGACCCTGGATTCTGCCAGGAAGCTTTCTTAGGTGAGCAGAAAAAGAATGAGGATGATGTTGATCAGGGTCAGAAGTCCACAGGACCTTTAAGAATTGCATATTTCAAGGATGTCTGACTGGCTTGTACTAGGATACTTCTCCTACAGGCTTTGTTTCACAAACTGTAAGCTTGGCTGTGCCAGCTCAAACCTAAGCTGTTTCTCATCTAACCTGCTACTAAGAAGAAACTGACAGAGAAGAGACTAACACATAGGAAAATAGTCTATGTAATTAGTCATTTGTGTTAATGCACTGACTGTAATTCCAACATCATGCTACTTTGATACCAAACAATTAAAAAATCATAATTTGTGATTCCTGTCCAAAATTTCCCCTCATGCCAATATATAAGTACTGCTTGAAATACTTGACTACAATTGATGGTTAAAGTCATATTGGGCCAACAGATGTTGAAACACTGACAGATGTTTTCTTGACACTACACAATCCCTAATGTGCAGAGACCTAATCTCTTTCTCTGCTAGTTGCTTGTGTCACAAAACCACAACCAATGTACTTTCAACTTTTAAAAGAAAATAAGGTCTGTAGCCTCAGGGGGGTTTAAGATTAATTATATGAGAACTTACATAAAGATAAAAATTTATTTCAAAACAATTCTAGGTTTCCTCGTAACATTCCCAGAAGAACGTTTGATCAGTCCTTGGTCTTGCTAAAATCCAAATTAATCCATTAGATCTCAAGAACAATTTTATTAGATTGTTACAGGAAGAGGTGGGAAAAGTTCCATTGGCTTTGCATCCTGAAAGTACAGTCCGTCTAGGGCTGGAAATTCAGCTTAAGCGTAAAAGACATAAATCAATGCCAGCTTTGAGGGGGAAAAAAAAAAAAAAAAAAAAAAAAAAGAAAGAAAAAAACATATGGCTATGGTATTAGTTAGAAGGTAGCTGTGGCAGGTTAGCCTTGGCTGGCTGCAAGGTGCCCACCAAGCTACTTTTTCACTGTCCCCCTCAACAGGACAGGGGGAGGAAATACAATAAAAAAGCTCATGGATCAAGATTAGGACAGGGAGATTGCTGAGCAATTACCATAATGGGCAAAACAAACTGACTTTGTGAAATTGATTTAATTTATTGTCAATCAATAACAAAGTGCAATATCAAGAAATAATTAAAAAAAAACCCACCACCTACACACACCTTCCCTTCCTCTCCCTTTTTCTTCCAAGGTTGAGCTTCACTCCTGACTCTTCTACCTCCTGTTCCCCCGGGCTGTGCAGGGGGGTGGGCAACGGGGGGCTGTGGAACAGGGACAGCACAGCAGTGCTACCAGCAGTGCTACCAGCACTGCCGGTGGGCTCAGCTTCAGCCAGCGGCAGGTATGTCTTGCAGCCAGCTGAAACAGGCTTTGGTCAACATGGGGGCAGCTCCTGCTGTCTTCTCAAAGCCCCCCTGCAGCCCCCCTCCACTACTAAAACTTTGCCATATAAAACCAATACAGGAGCTTATGGAATTTGAATACAAGTAGGAAACCAAACTAAACAGCAACGCTTTTGATCTCACCACTAATATTCTGGAATGTGCCTTTGTTGTAGCCTGCAATTTGTACTTCTTTGTCTACTATACAGTCTTTACAGATTGTATCCATTACCCCACCACATCTAACTCTAGCTCTTAGGATGCCATCGCCCTTTCAGACGGATGGCAAGTCCTCATTTAAGCAAAAAAAAGCTCATTTGTTTATATTCTCACTTTACAGTTTTGTGTGAACACTCACAAGATCGGTTTGTCCAGGACCTTGCTACACATTGTGAAGAATGGTGGAAGTGAAGGTCTCAGATTTCCTTGCTTCCTTTTGATCTGGAAGTTTACAACATGTTTATCATGAGAATGTGGCTTATTATTTCACATTTTTATTTCACATTTTTATGTATATTTTAGGTTCCATATTCTGCCAAATATTTTCTGATTTGGTGGAAACCTTTTATTAAATAAGGCAGTGTTTTTCTATTTTTTCAGCCTTGCTGTATTAATGTTTACAGCTGATCTTCCATTCATTTTCATGATGCATAAGATGCGCTAATGATTTGTTCTGTTAATTTTTTAGTTCAGCGCTGTTTATTTAATTTAAAGCACAGATGTATCATATTCAGCTACACTCAAAGTGGTACATAAAATGTTTCCACTGAAATAGAAGGATGTAACTCTCAGAAAGAATGATTATCCATGCATCCAACTGGCTGAGACCTGAGCTGTGTGTTCAGACTTCAGCTTTGCTTTATTCTGGAGCATGTTTTCAACACACTTTGTGTAAGCTGTATCAGCTTGAAAACTGTTCTTTCTATCTGCAGTGATTTTATACTGGCTGCCTCTAAGTAATCCAGTGTAAGTCTAAAAATAAATAAATAAATAAATAAATAATTCCACCACAACGTAGTAAAAGACTCCAGATGCACCTGAAGATTTCCAAATACCTGAAGGGAGGGCACAAAGAAGAGCAAGCCAGGGGTGCCCAGTGACAGGACCACAAGCAATGAGCGCACACTGGAACACTGGAGGTGTTTCCCTCTGAACATCAGGAAAAATTTGCACTGCGAGGGTGACCAAGCACTGGCACAGGTTGCCCACAGGGATATTTAAAAGCTGCCTGGACTTGGTCCTGGGCAACCAGGTGTAGGTGGCCCTGCTTGAGCAGGGCTGGCTGACCTCCAGCAGTCCCTTCCAGACTCAACCCGGCTGTGATTCTGTGATAGCATACACAGCAGAAATGTACACATCACTGTAAGTGGCTGTTGCCTAAGTAGATTTGTGATTATGCTTTAATTAATCGAATTAACTATGGCCTTTGACTCGTTCATTTGTTTTTTTGCTTGGTAATTTCCCTCTTCATATTATTACTTCTGTATTCTACCAGTGTTAGTAAGATTACATTCAAATCTTACAGCAGCATGGGTATACGTGCCCATTTAAAATAAACTGATAAAAAATACTGTGTTGCTGACAGATAGTATCTCATACATACAGTAACACACTTTCAGAACCTTAATAGTTTTTCCTTTTTAGCTTCAGCAAACGATTTAAAACTGTACACAACTCTCAACAGAAAGCTCACAATATTCCACTTCCCCAGGATTTTCTGCGGTTAAACGAAGACAAGTGAGATAATAAAATTGAGTCTGCTAGTACGTTGAATGCTTAAGACAGTCCCACTGCCCTCCAGAGCCCAGCTGACCATCAAATGCTTTCCAATCTCCTGCTAAACCACATGATTTATGAATTGAATGTATAGCGATCACACACTATACGTATTTTATCACTGTTTCATTTGCATCTAGTGCTTTGACTCTTCAGAGCCTGCCCTGAGCCGACTAACACCATTTAAATGGGGCCCTTGTAAGGCATTTTGTGGAACGCGGAGCTGCAGGTGGTGGCTCTCACCTCGGCAGGGTGGCGGGTGTGCAGCATGAGCGCTGGTGTCCAACGGAGCCAAGTGGCCTCGGCAGCACGCTGGGCCAGAGCTGCCTCCTATACACAGCATATCACAGTGCCAGAGGCAAGACCCGGGGATCTCAGACCTTGTGGAATCTCTCCTGTCATCAAGAATAACTGCAAATGGCAGAAGTTTCTAAATCTGAGCAAAATTCTCAGTGTCTTCTCTGGGATCAAGCTCAGAATATATTGACTGATGAATCCTCACATAGATTTTTAAAGTTCCCTCTTTGGATAGATACATTAAATAGTAAATAAAAAAACAAAAATTCTGAAACTTGTTTGCCTATTTAGTATTTTCTCCAGTTAAAGCAGCCACTTGATGATGATGGTGAAGTACTTTCCTTGGGAGACTCATTCAGCTCTTCTGAATTGAAATATATTTAGTTAAAGCCCATATATTCTGTCTAAGGAGATATTTTGAATTTACACAAGACAATGGTCCAATATGGAATCTGTTTTTAATGAAAAATATCAAATTTCACAAATATGCTTGAGCTCTTGTCAATAACCAGAATGCTACGCAAATAAAAACCGGTACAAGATCCCAAGGTTTCCTGCTAAACCCATTGAATGGGATTACAAGGTGAGTAAAAGGAGGGAGTGCATTTGGAAAGGAAAACAAGTATGGTGCCGTTAGTGGATTGTAGCACAGCAATATTAATGAAAATGAAAGTATGCAAATAAAAAATTAAAAGTATAATGACACAAAACAAAATTTGTGCACAGAGAAGAGAAGCATAAAGGATGAGGATGCCTCAGTTAAAGCATGGGAAGCAGGGACAGGGAAGATGAAGTGTCGTATTTAGACATCTGCAATGACATAAGTATGTCTTTCAGAACAGGCAGATCTTCTGTCCCCCATGACCCTTGACTGTCCTGTTGATGCAGTGTGAAAGAAATCCTGCAGCCTGTATTAATGCATCCTAGGCACAGAAGCAGCTAATCGTGAAGATGCTGTGCATTATCTCCCTGAGACAATGCTCAATTGAAATAAATACTAGTATCAATATAGAAAATAAGACAGTCCAAAGCAAAAGCTAAATATGCACAAATATGCCTGCATGACTAACGAGGAAGATGTCTTAGGACTGGTACTTAGCACACACATTTGAGTGCAGCAATATTACTGAAACAGTTTAAAATAATGCCTGGTCTGTGGAACAGCAGTATGAAAAGCCTCGAAGGCAGGTTTCCCTAGAATGCCTGAATACAAGACTAGACTTGGTCATGATTGTTTTCTTCATTAATTTGAATTTTTCAGGATGGGGTGCAGTTTTAATAGGTAGCAAGTAGTATGTCCCCAAAATATTTTCAGTGGCCTTGCTGGTTTGTGTACGTTACGCATTGCACATGACTTCCTGCTTTGTGGTTTCCATATTCTCTCTGTGCTTCCATTATGCTCTTTCTTACTTCACAACCCCACATCTTTGTTTCCCTGTTCACGTAATGCCTTGATTTGTTTTTCATTTGTTGTTGTGTGTTTTGTTTTTTGAGGTTTTTTTTTTCTTCAAGAATATTGCATTTAAAATATCCAGCCATTTTCCAGAGTTAGGAACCCTCCAGTATCATCCATAATAAAATGGTGAATACCTCATCTTAGGGTAAATGATTAAAACAAGTAATTCTTCAAACCCCAAACAATCTAACAATTAACACTAAGTCATTTTGCATTTAAATTACTACTTTTGGGTCTCTTTTTGTTGCCAAATATTCCCCTATCAGTATCTAAGACATGTTTAACTGGTATACTTGAACATTAATAGTAATATTGTATTACAACTTCTATGCCTTCGGCTTACTCATAAAATATATTAGTTGCCTAAATTATTTATAATGAGTAACTCGTCATGAATTTATTGCTTTTTGTGGTTATAAAATTGTACAGGAGCCAATTTCTGCAAATACATTAATTTTCTTAAAAATTCACCATTTCAGATGCAGAAAGAAGTGGCTTGCGTGTGAATTTTTCTAAGTCTAGTACTGAATGTATTATACAATATCATAATACACACTATATTGCTGAATCCGTCTCCCTGATAAAGGTGCACACATTCTAAACATAAGCCTAACAAACACTGCTAGTTTGGGGGAGAACATTTGTAAGATACTTTACAATATGAGCAGATACATCCATTTTATGAATGTATCTTTGAGGACTTGTGGGCAGTAAGATCAATGAATCCGAACACATTTATGAATCGCTGAAATTAATCATTTCTATGCAGCACACCATTTGCAATTCAGTTTTTTTACTATCTAACTATCTAAAAGTTATAATAAAGGCATAATCATCCTCCACTTCCTGCACTAATCTCTCCACGTTTACTTGCTCTTGCAGTACATCAGTCTTTGGCCGTTGATGATGCTATTATTTACTTATGCAACAAGTCCTGTAGGGACCATGAAAGATCAGTGTCACAAGTGTTGAGTGCAGGTCTTTAGACAAAGAAAGTGAAAAAGAGTTCCTGATCTAAACGCTCCGAATTTTAAATAGCATCGTAAAAAGTGGTATTTTCACAAGTAATTTCTACATGGCAGGAGGTATCCGATAAATTAAATGGCTTTGCGTGAAACTGTGACAGAACTACAATTAATTTGACTTGCCACCTCGACAAGATAAACTGGTTAATAAAAATGCTTTTAGACACACTTCACTATTTTGGTGCAGTATGAATGCTATTTTTTAATTTATTTTGAGGTAATGTAAAATCTAACCACTGAAAACCACAGACAATAAAAATATCTGCTTCTGTATTACACTCTGCCCTTTCTGAGTTCTCCAAACTTTTCTTATAGCTGCCACAACACATTTTGCTTTTTACCAAATCAGACCACCACGAGTAATCTTGGTTCAAAGTATTTTTGAGAAACACCAGAAGGAAGGTAACCAGACAATATTAAGCAATAAACACCCAAATCAAACAAGTCTAAGGTCATGGTAGACTAATGAGATCTGCAAAAGAGCTGACACCACAGATCTGCTTACCCTTATGCTTAGTATTAAGCTATTTTCGTTAGGGATCTCTTTTCACTTTTGAAAATTTATTGAAAATACTGCAATTTGAGACTGATTTTGTCTATGTCTAGCACCCTGTTTCTTGAAGGACTGTGGCAAGAAACCTGTGGCACTATTCTAAGCAGCAGCATGTATTCTGCTCGGAAAAATTCCTCCCACCCTGCTACACAATTGCAATGGCAGCGAATTTACAAGGGAAGGAAGGGTCCTTCATTTTTAACCAACGTCATATATCCAAGCCACCATACAACAAGCCAACCAATTCCATGAGAACTTTGAGTAAATATTACTACTGTTTGAAGCATAAGTGTAGACATGGATAACTCAAAGTGCTATTTTATTTGGATCGCTGATCTGACATCAATATGAAGCACCTGCTTTCCTAACAAAAGACGGAACCCTGCTCTCAGTAGCATAAATTCAATGCGATCTGCACCTGTATCATGGGAGCCAGAATCAAGCTCACACTGCTGCAGAAGAGGGTAGGTAATGCAGTTGCTCGCTGTTGTACAATCCAGATTTTATTTACATAGGATTATAGGGCTCTGTTATGATCAGATATGACAATTCACCGTAAGGATAATAACCTATCCATTTATAATCTGTTTTCCTCAATCCTGAAAAGCAGACTTCTTTGACAGGATGTACACAGATATATATACTAATATAAATGCACAGTACCCCCCTGATGTTGGCAACAGTCCTTCAGAGACTAAAGTAAGACAAATAGACTCATTTTGTCTGTGACAGTAGTGCTGGACTTATAAGTAAACACTCCAGTGAGGCAAAGTCAGCATATGTTAATCACATACAATATCTCATTTCCCTTTTCTTCTAAAATCAATTAAAAATCTTTACTGTTTCATTCTACTCAGAAAGAACAAAAAGTAATTTTCATTTTTGCAGTGGATTATTTTTTCCTCTTTAAGTAAGTGCTGTCCTTAAGACCAGCCTCTCATGTAATCTGTTTTTTGAGAAATGAAATTGATTGTCACTACCGGTTTATTCATATATCCTTATGACATGACATCTTAAATAGAATTTGTCACTCCCGAGCTTGCTTCTCACAGCAGTTGTCTTTAATGTCATTTATTCAAGTGGCTCAAGGTCTTCATGAATAATTAATGTTTAGCAATCCACTACAGTGCTGCAAGATAACCACTTTTCAGCCTTTGATTTCAAATAAGTCTTGACACTTTTGTTCAATGAAGAAAATACAAGCATCTTTACACCTATGAAATTGTAAAAGCATCTCCAGCATGAATATAACAAAGGAAAGTCTTACTATTATACAGAAACATCCGTCCGAGCAGCTATTTTGCTAACTTGTCCTCAATATAAATTAGAGAACAGAGAGAAAGGCTGTTTTCTATGTTCTGCAGAGCAAACAAATTTATCTATCTGAACAAACAGAAAGTTAAGAAAGTATCATGACATCCTCTCCTGAAAAAGACATTAGTTAATTACAAATAATCAATACTGACCTGCAAAAGTTGTGGTTTTATTTGGGTCATGGTGGAATCCATTTTACTGAAGCTTAAGGCAGACTTAATAACTATGTTCAGCTGCAATTGTAATTTAGTCATTAGGACCTTCTGGCTGGAATATATTGCAAGTCATTCAGGCTGCTGATAGCATTATTTATTATTTGCATCATGTAGTGCTTAGAGTCTCCAGTAAAGGATCCCCATTGTGCTAGGTAATTATTGTAACACTAACATGGCATGATAAAATCCTAAAGTGCTGTAATTAGAAAAGAAACAACTAGAAAAGAAATGTGAGTGATACAGATGTATGATTAGGAAACAGTAGCGATAGCAGACAAAAGTCATTATTCAAATTTGAGCCTGGTTCTTCACAAATTTCAAGAACTACTGCTTTGTAGACTGCCATCAGTGATCCACATCTGTCCAGCCAAGTCTCTGAAGCTGCATGGATTAGATCTCAATAATATTCCCTACCAAAACACACACTAAAAATGAATGGAAAAAAAAAAAATCAACAGGAAAAGTATTTCAATTTTCCAGATTTGAAATTCTCTAAAATATACATTTAATCGTGTATGAGGGCTGGCAGGATTGTGATCTTACATACTGGTTTAACAAAGTGTTCAAAACACAGCTAAAACCCACCACCCTTCCTGTGTTGCAGAGAAAGGAATGTGAGCACAGAACACAGCTGCATCATCCATTAGGGAATATGTGTTCAGAGCTTTTTATTTTTGAACACTGGGACTTGGCTCAGAAAAAGACTGTATTTTCAATAAATGAACAAAGTGACCTTGAAACACAAACCCCACTCATTGCCCTCATGGTGAAAATTCTTTCCATGTTTGATGTGCCAAAATGATCAAAATTTCTTTAAAAGTGAGTTTGTCTATCAGCCTGGCTCTTCAAGAAAACAGGTGCTTCTATAAGTCTTTCAAAATAATAATTTCCAAGCCTATAATATTAATCTCCAGTCCAAGACAGCAGTCTTGGATTAAATCCATCACCTGAGCAACACAAATCAAAAACAATTAGTGCTACAAGAAATTCTGCAGTTACTGAGAGGTCTATGTGCCCGATGCAGGACCACACAGAAGGCACCCAAAGTACCATGAAAACCAAAAGTACGATGTGTATATTGTGCTGTTTGACTGCAAACACTCTCAGGAGCTTGGAACTGATATTCTGCTTTATACAGAACCCTACAGAGATATAAGAAAAGAATCAAATACAAGATAAAACAGAATACTTAATTGCTCTTGTGCAGAGTAAATATGACTCAGATGTAATGTAAGCACAGACAATTTCCTTAGGATCTGGTATTATCCATATTAGATGCTAACATTTGAGCACTATTAGAGCATTGATATGAAAGACTACCTTACAAAAAGTGGTATTTGTCATATTTCACCCAAAGCTGAAAAAAAAAAAAAAAGAATGCTACTTAAGTTGTAGTATTTTAGACATCTTTCATGCAGAGTCCAGTTTTCACACTGTAAAATAAATCATAGTGAAGTGGCTGGCTGAAACAAAGGTGTTCTGAGCAATTTGTGAAGAGAATATTGCTTCTGAAATCATCCAACAAAACCTTAAGGCAGGCAGTAAAAGCAAACTGCTTTCTCTCTATTTTTTTCTCAACAATTTACTGGAGCTTGAAAAGATCCCTTTGTTCCAACTGAGATTGTGGCCCAGTTTTTAAACAGCATAGGCACTGTCCCAAGTTTTAAATACCATAGGCATTGTCCTGAGTTTTAAACTTCATAGGCACTGTCCCAAGTTTTCAAGGTGTCAGGACTGAGGCTTGTCAGACCTTGTACGAACTCATGTTGACCTGACTTCTGTTCTGTTTTCACATGGTTTTCTTGTAATACCTTTTTTTTTTTTTTTTTTTTTTTAATGATGAGGTGGCTATGCCTAATTTGCTTTACTTCTGCTTATATTTGTAAATTATAACCCTAGTTTTTTAGAAGTAGTAGCAACTAGTTATTCTGTGTGGAATGAGGTAGTTACGATTAATGCACAGTGCAGAGGAATACAGGTGGGGTATGATAACAGGCATCTTGAAAAGTAGGGACATGGGTTGCAGGGGACAGGAGTACAGAATGATCAGAGTCAGGAGGCAGGCTGCCCCTGGACACACCAGGCCTATAAACCAGACATCAGTGAAAGAAATGCATACCAGGGAGCTGGGAAAAAGTGGCTTTAGAAGTACCAAAGAGAAAAAATGACAAGCATCTAACCTACCTAAAATATCACAGGTAATGAATTCAGAACTAACGTGGAGGTGTAGATGAACATGAAGACAGAATGACATAAGAACAAGTTGAAAACACAGAGTCCCAAGTAAATCTTAGAGAAAGAGGAAAGAAGAAACCCCACCAGCATCCCACTTTTCCCAGCAAAGAACCTGGGAGTGACAAACTGATGCATCCTGCTGCTGCATGAGGAAGGTTGGCAGTGTCAGTGGTGGGACTCAGAGCGAAGGTGGAAGGGCGAGCATGGCACCAAAGAAAGGGGTAGGCAGCAGGACATGTGTGTATAACAATTGAAATTGTTTACTTGTATTATGAGTAGTATTAATATTATTATTATTAAGATTGTAATTTTCTGTGACGTAACTGTTTGTTTTCCCTGTCTTTAATGATTAATCTGGACTAATAATAATTCTCTGGTCAGGCTGTTAAGATTTCAACCATGCTGACAACAAACCCTTGACTTTAGGTATAGTTGTGTTTCCTTTATCCCCTGTAACAAAATTTGGAGCGTTACAAAGCATATCCAGCCATATATTGAAAATCTTTCATTTACATGTTGGTATACATTGATAAATAAGTGGTATTATGTCTACATATTACCTGGATAACTGTATTTCTCTACCTGATTTACTACAAGTGCATGTGATAGCATCCACTACTAGTGAGGCTACTACTACTCCTTATTAGGATACAAAGAGAAAAGATCTGATGGAAAATTCAAAAAGACTGTGTTTGGGGCTGGAGAGAGTGGAGATTGGGATTGGCTGGGTATGAAAGAGTCTACAAGGATGCAGAGGAAAAACAGGACAGAAACACATTAACAGGGAATTTAAGCAGGAAACCAGGAGATATGGAAACAGAATAAGCACAAACAAAAGGGCGAGGTAAGGGGCTGAAGTGGTATGGCTAGCAAGGAAACTAAGGGAAAAGACAGAGAAATCGACAGCAAAATGTTGAGAAGGTCAAAGGAAGAGGGTGAGGGTCTGGAAACCAAAACAGAAAACTCAGGTTGGGAGAATGACAATTCATGAACAGACAAGATTAACAGTAAAAATCTAAGCAGTTGAAGCTGTAACTGTGTGAGAAATAACAATCATGGTATTTGGGAATCAGTATGTACCCAAGCATTTGTTGAGTGTGTTGGCCAACGCATCTTTCATTCACCTCTCCTACCCTGTCCACTGATACGGAGACTGCTGCTGCATATATTATTTTATAAAATACCTCTGACTCTATTTTTGTTACTGATCTAGCATGATTATCTTACTTGATGCATTAGGCATCTGGCATAGGTTCTATATTCTTCTCAAAAAGACCATTAACATGAGGGTAAAACAAGAGCCACAGAGATTTCTGAAAAACACATAAAATTTAGTGAAAAATACTTTGTTATCTTAAAAAACCCCAAACAAACAAACAAAACAACAAAAACAAAACCAAAAAAACCCAACCAAACAAAAGCAACCAAAACCTGAATTTGCAATTTGGCTGGCGGAAAACACATCTCAAAGATATTAGTAATGGAACTACTACTGAATTTCAGTTAAGACCTTTCTTGGCAGCTTATAAAAGAAAAGAAGGAAAAAAATTAGAACAGTGTTTTCCTATATTGAAACTCCTCCTAGGAATATGATGGACAAGGTTTAATCTTTCTTCTGTCCTTAAGACAGTAGTCATGTGTGTCACCATGTAACTCCCAGCACCCTGGAATCAGCATGTTGTAGGGAACTGTTCTGAAGATGATGCTTAAAACAGACACAACAGCAGATGTGCTATACTGCTAAACAAACATATTAAATGCTAACAGGAGTTCTGGGAAGTATCAAGCATAATTGCATGAAAGAAAACCCAGACAAAATATTATAGTTTTCTTCTTTGGTCTTTTCATGTTGTAATAGTAGTTTAGCCTCCAAATTTGTACAACGTTATGGCAGCAACTGGATCATCTTTTTCAGTTTCCAGTTCCTCTCACTTGTCTATCATGTTTCTATCTTTAGACCTGTAATGCAATAAATGCTTCCTCTAGGAGCAAAATTAATCAGTTTATTGCAGAAAATACTACCGAGTGCTTGGCAGATAACCAACCCCACACATCATAAACACTTCAAACAGAACAGCTAGCACAGCTTTATTTTTCATTGTATCTCCTACATGTTGTCAGAGGGGTAAAAAATGGTGGGCTTATATCTGCTCGGTTACAAATCCTAAATGTCAGTGGGTCAATTCCTTCATATCTGCTAAGCACTGAACTTCTGACTGGTCACAGAACACCCTCTCCCTGCCCCAGTTAGATGCAATGTAAAGAGCTCTGCTGAACTTTCCCTGGATTACGTAATAGTCAGTGGTAATTGGCCAACCCAAAAATTAGTGTACAATATAGACAGTGCATGACTCTATTTTTGTCTCCTGGCTGTTTAGAATGGTCTGTTTGCATCTTAAGAGAGTGTCAACACTGCTCAGCTTCAATTTGAATCTATTCTAACCTGAGTAATGACAAGATTTTCTTAAATAGCCTGCAGGAACAGGAGCTGTAATGGAAGCCATATGCTTGCAACTACCTCATTTAAAACTGCTATCCTTATTCCGGTGGTGAAACAGATCCAATGCGAGAATTCCGATTTGTTACATTCAGCACTTCCTATTAAAACATAAGATAAAACAGACCCAGGGTATTTTCCATTAGATTGATATTCGAGAGTATCCTCAAAGACACATGTGTGTAGATAGGGGGCAGATGCCTGAAATTCCAACGGCAAAGGCTGACATTTACTAGTTACATCAAAGACATCAGCATCCTTACCCTTTCGCTTCTTGTCAGTCCTGTGAACCAAGTAATGTTCTGCCTTGCTTTGAAAATACGGAACTAATGTAAACATCCAAAGACTTAGTTTTGAAAGACAGATCAACTATAGTATGGATACATCCATCCATTGTAAATACTAAGAGAAAAACAAATGTTATGAGTCTTTTACATTAGAAATATTTTAACTTGTTGGCATCCATTTACCAGTCAGATGAACAGGCACACCAATTCCATTTTACCCTGACTTTCAAGGTAAGATACTGGCTTTAATGAAAGTGTTGAACATTTTGTCACTGAGAAAAATGACATTTTAACCCTTGTGTCTCCTACGAGTTGAGGGAGAGGAGCATGTACTAGAAGAAAAATATTGTAGGCCATGGCTGGTAATAAAATCAGGAAAGAGGAGATAAACATGTCAAAACCAAGAAAGTTTTTGAAAGTTTTGTTGGTTTTTTTTTTCTCTTAAACAGAAGCAATACGTATTTCCTATATTGTGTAGAAAATCTCTTTCCTGTCTTCATTTGCAGCAACACCTGAACGAGTCTCTGTATTAAGCCACTTAATGGAATAAGAACAAGCTCTCCAGTGACAGGGTAGGTGCTTCGTATCACACTCAATGGAATGAGAGTAACCAGGGGTTAACAGCAGCACCATTTTCACTGCAAGTAGAAGATGGCCACCTTGGTTAGTCTTTCAGAAAAGAGCTAATTTGTTGATAAATTGCTCCTGTCACATTCTTTAACGAGGTTGGTCGACTGAAATAATAGACTGACCTTGTTACTCTTTCAGTAATTTTACATTTAGAGACCAAAGGGCAATACATCTTAGATATATAAACAAAATAGATATGTGTTCATATAACTCTTTCCAACAGCTATCAAAATGTTTTATGGTTTACTGAAAACACTTCAGTATAAATGTGTTGCCTTAAAGCTCTAAAAAATTTTATCGCTTTTAAAAGGTGCTTTCAATGAGGCAGGATTTAACCTGAAAAATTTTAATTGTGCTAAAATATTCCAATTTACAAATGGTTTTGAAAACTTCATCCAGTTTAATTCACTTAATTTTACTTCCTTCCTTTGTCTTCCCAACTTCTCATTTCAGGAAGAACTAATCTTTGAAATCCACAAGGTGGTACTTTATTCCTGGGCATAGGACACTGGCATCCTATTGCATCCTTCTCAAAGCAGAAATGGCAGGTTCTAGCAAAAACTGCACTATCGCTCCTTGGAGTCAGGAAGGCTTGAACCGAGTCCTGGGTTCCTTATTAACGAAGTTTTTGGGGAGAAGGGCATTATTTGGAGCTCCAAAGTAGTGTTGCTTCTAAGTGGCCAAAAATAAAGGCTGCTCTATCTAGATGCAGTGATGATTTCTGTGTGAATCTGACTCATAAATAGCCATGAGGCTGGTTTTACACTCTACTTAAGAGTGAGAACACTGGTAATTTGAATAAAAATAGAAAGAAACTGCACATAATCCTCCTGCTCTTCTGTATAGATTCAGCTGCTGGCAAAACAGCATGTTTTCAGATGGTGCTTGCTGTAAACTGTGTGACAGGAGGTGACTGAAAATGTGTCCTCCTTGATATTATCGTTTGTAACCACCATTAATATGACTCGCAGTTCAACCTTTGCACGGCATATTAAATTGAAGATAATAAATGTTTAATTCTCTCAATTCACAGGTTAAAAAATATGGGTCGTGCTGTGTGTGCTAACACAGTTGCCAAACGCTGTTTTCTCTCATGAAGTGAAATACGTAATGCAACCCACACACAAACACCCTGATATAGGCTCAGAAATGCTTCCACCCTGAAAAGAAAAGCTCTGATTCACAGGAATTACAGCAATGTACGTTTTATAAATTGTAGCCATTATGTTTATAGGAATATAAGTACCTTGTTGATGGAAACAATAAAATGGGGATTTGTCTATGACTACTAACTGCCTCACAGAATGGGATTACTTATGTCTGAGGGTAAAGTTTTCACTTCTACTTCCCACATAGCAACTTTGTCCAAGTAACTTTACAAACACTTCAGCTGTATGCTTCCCCCCTAGACCTTATGCAACTGTTAGAAAGCAAAAAGCTATATGGAAGCCTTTTGAAAGGGAACATCTACATTAGAAGCAGACCAGACCTCGGAATTCCCCATGCAACTGAAAGGCACCAGGATTGCTCACTCTTCCCTTGTCTTTTCTCCCTTTTCCCTTCTTCAGGTCTGCTCTATTAATGGCCACATGGCTTCTGCCGTCAGTGACACCTAACAGTGGACCTCACGCTGCTTTTACCTTTTTCATCAACTTGCTGTCCTCTCTACAAGGCTAGCTTGCTTTCTGGCACTGGTGGTTACTGATGGATTTAGTCCCCAGAATTCAGAAATCTAAAATTCTGTACAATGCAGTACTATAAAAGACAGCTACTGATTCGTGGTATTATTTCAGAAGAATAACTTAAAATTTCTACATTCTTATCATATTACTTCTACTTCAAGTCAGTAGCAGTATTTCTCAAGATCAACTTCAATTTTCTTTCATCTTACTAAAGCAAATACATGCTATAATTAGTTTCTTCTTACTTGCATATTAGGTTCATAATACTATATTACAAAATTCCATACACATGTAAATTAGACCTAATTGGACTGGCTCATCAATCTGTTCCCCAATTACATAACAAAAATACATTAACTGAATGTGACTTATGTATAAGGTACTTGTGAATGTTTGTGATGGAATTCATAAATCCCTCATTTGCATATCCTAATTAGCAGTTTATTAATCTTAAATGCATACAGAAATTAACAGTGCTTTAATCTTCTAAAATGTAGCTTTTTTTATCCTTTCATTAACAACCATCAGTCTTAGCATGAGACAATTTTTAATAGCTTATGGATAGAGATTATGAGTGCCTATGTACATATAAAAATATGCACAGATACCTGTGAGCAATTTTGCCTTCCCTTCACCCTGGAGAATTGCCACAGGAGACAGTATGGCTTTGTTGCGTAAGACTTCAGTAAAAATAAATGATGAATCCTTTCCAAGCATATATATATATATATATATGTGTGTGTGTGTGTGTGTGTGTGTGTATGTGTATATATATATTGCCTTTGCTACATGGTGTCATGTTCTAGAGCACTACACTTTAACTCTCCTTTTGGAACAGAGACTGATTACATTAAATAAATTTTAGGTTTTTATTCGCATCTTATTTATTTCATGTTTATGAAATGTACACAACATATTTAACTCAATAGGGAAGCCCAGTTAATTACTTACTTCCTGGAGTCCTAAAATCCAGATACCAAATGGAATATATTTTTCATTGCAGTGGAATTTTAGACAACATTGAGAAAGAATTTTATTACATTTCCTCTGGATCCCAGCAGAACACAGAATGATAACAGCTCTGTTCAACCAAGTATCAGGCAGGTGTGCTTTCTAATTTTAGCTTTAGTAACAGGTCATTACTGATCACTAGGTAATGATTCACAACTTTAAAATCCTGCAGCTTGCAATTTGCTTCTGTAAATACACTATTTTTTATTCCATATTTTGCACTAACAGTTTAATGTTCACATTCCTATTTCTTCTTTTCCCTTGTTTAAACTCAAGTGCAGACCAATAAACGACCTAATTTACTTATATATTGAGTTGTACTACTTGCAAACTACACACAACATCTATGGAGAAACATATCTATGTACCTTCGGACAAGAGTCTAGATTCCTTGTTACCGTGTAATGGGTGTTCATTGACTGTACAGTCACATAATCTGCCTAGGGAGGAAGACTAAGGTCATTGCAAAGGCAGTGACGACGTTACCTCATTTTGTAGGGTCATTCTTAATGGACAGCCACAAGGACAAGGTAAAAATATTTTAGTGTACTTTAGGGTAGAAACAATCTTTCCATTCTTCTTCTGCTCCTGCTTATTTATCTGTCAGAGGCTATGCTAGTCATCCTGTGGGGCAGTGGAAGGTGGACGCTCTTCCCCTCTGTTACAGAAACAGGCATGGTGACTTACACCCACAGCTCCTAGACTCGCTCTTTTTAGTGAGGTCTTTAGACTATTACACCCAGACCTTGTTTTCATTAAGAAGCCAAATGACCAAAGAACAACAATAGCACCTTTAGGGAAAGCCCTGAAAAGGATCACTTGTGTAATGCTGCATCACTGTTCTACTGCAAGAAAACTACAGGAGATAAGCCCCGGTTGCCTCCCCCATTTAAAAAAATCATGCAAAGGATAAGTGTTTTTTTCAGCTGTACCATTCAAGATATTTCACCGAAATTAAGGCCTTGAAATACAGGTGATTGACGGGTATGAAAACAATTAAAAGAATTTCAACCCAAATGATTGTGTCTCATTTGAGGTAGCTCACATACAATGTCTTAGGGGTGGTGGTGATGGAAGAAAGTAGTATTTTCAGAAACTGCTCACCTTTCAATCTGGAAATTAGCTTCTTTTCATGTGATGCCTCAAAAATGGAGGTACTAAAATACACAAGTTTTATTTTTTAAGAAATCTTGTATGGAGCTTTAAGTGCTCTGAAACTGATACAATGCCAGAAACAGAACCTTGGACTTCAGACTCCCAATCCAGAGCTAAGTTGAGAAGATGCAGCTCAGTGTAACACAGAACAAAACAGCACAAACAAGGGAAGCAGGTGCTGTCCTTGAAACCAGAATGTTGTTTTCTCAGTGTTTTTGAAAGAGATGCTCTAAGAAGTAGATTTCATGTCATGCTGCATATAAAAAGAAAAATTTCTAGTTCTGAGTTAAGAAATTCTGCTTGGTCTATTCCCTTCTCCTTTAAAATACATTGTGCTTACATAAGAATATTCACTGTTTGTATATGTACATGTTTAGTTTTTACCTTATAAATGCCAGGAAACATAGAAATCTTACTTAAAGTACATGGTGATTTGACACCTAAGGTTGACCATGTTTGGTTTAATTATTTACAGATAAATAAATACCAGTCAGAAGAGATGCAAATGGTGAAAAAAGTACTGAATTTCAGTCTGAAGGATATTAAAAAGCCCCAGCATGAATAACTAACTGAACTTGTGATCTATGCCTGGCTGTCCTGACAAAATAGTATGAGTGTACAAATGTTAATCCGTGTATAATACATCACACTGACTACAATTGGCTAAATTTCATGCAGATATGATTAACTATATTTGTCTAGTGTGTGTGCAGACTAACTTCAGTCCATTTTGTTACTTACCCTGCATTTGTCTTCTATTGCCTGGACAGAACAAAATTAAATCAAAATAGCATTTTTAATGCTATTTTAGTGTGACTAAGTGTTTTCTTGTCTACTGTTTGGAGTTGTAATATGAAATAAGACAAAGCAAATTCAATTCAGAAAGTTAAGAAGTATTAAAAATTGCCAGAGTCATAGATGAGATACAAAGTAATCTATCAGTCTGAAATTAATAGTTTGCAGTGTATATTGGTTTGGGGGTAGCAATCCATAACTAAGTCCTTTGACAGCTATCCATCAGTGAAAAACAGGCAATGTAACATGGTCTAAACAGTTAAAGTGCAATCATATCTAATTTGATGTAATATCGTATCCACACAGGGATGCTGTGCTCATTAGAGTGAATGTAAGGCAGATAAATGAAAAACAGGCAAAGTCTGCTACCCAGCTTCTTCAGGAATTACAACTGTTATAAAATGTGCCTAGCTTGATTTCTAAAGATATACATAAAGCTTCTATTAAGCAGATCCACAAAAAGAATGTCTAGCTTGGTTTCAGAATACACCTATTATCTTTATCTTAATTTTTGATCTGCATGAGTTTGAAATCTCTTCAGTTTTCCCTGAAAAAAACAGAATCTTGAGGCAAAGCTTGAGCTGAGTACAAGCTCAAAGATTTCACTTAATTTTATAGTGATCATTTTTCATTTTATTATTTAATAAACATTTCAGAAACTCTCCCATACTTTTTAACATTTGAAAGGACAAAAAATGAAAAAAAATCAGTGTAGTCCAAAGTTAATAATGAAAACCATTGGTATTCACCAGCCAAAGCTGAAATTCAGCCTTTGGCTAGCTGAGAATAGTTAAAAATAATAATAATAATAATAATCATAAGAAAAAAAAAACCCAACACATTCCTGATTTGGATTTGTCATTAAACCTAAAGCAGAAGAGGATACACAGACCTTAGATACTAAATCTAATCAATTTTCACAGGATTCCAGTGGCTTTCTTAAAGGATTTTTCCTTGCAATGAGTCACGCTTTATGCAAAGTGAACAGAAATGATGAGGGTAACTTGGGGGTTTGTGGATCACCGCTTAGTAACCATTAGGCTTTGCAAGATTTGCTGGTAATATCTGAGTTAAACATTATGTGCCTACCTACGCAGACTAGCACAAAGCACAGTGCTGAGTACAGATGGGATTCTTTTGACCCGAGTATATTTGCTATGTGAATTGGATAGAGATTTTTCATTTCCTGCATCATTCACCATGAGCCAAAGCGATTCCCCAAAGCTCATTCATTCATTACTCTTGAAAACACAATAAAACCAAAAAAACATAGAAAGAAAAATATTGTGTTGATTATGAATGCTTATAAAAAAACTGGGATTTTCACTTAGAAGTGCAAGTTGTTTTGACAGGCATATACTCTACCTAGAGCGTCAGGAATAGGAACAGTTACTTTCTGTTTGCTTGAAGACTTCAGCACCAAAATAAAAAGTGATCAGAACCTCAGTTGCTCCTATCCTTCCTATGGGTATTTCAAGCTGTAGCAAATGCAAATCTCTTGCTGCAGACTTATCCTCAAAGTACGAGTAAATAAATCCTTCTCCCTGGCTCCAACCTGCAAACACTCCTTCCCAAACTGCAGTCCTGCGCAGCGCTTATCTACACGATACAGCCCGAGATACAGTTTCTGCTACAGGAGAAATGCAAAATGCAAATATCTTAAACATCTAATCACCAGTGTGGCCTGCTATCTTAAGGCTCAGGAAGAATCAGAGAAGCCTTTTAGCAGCAGCAAGCAGCAGAACTAGGACTGCTCTTGCTTTGCTGGCCACGGGGCCCCACATAACAGCGAAAAGAGCAGAGCCTGGTTTTGCATGCCAGCTATGGAACCAG
This sequence comes from Microhierax caerulescens, assembly GCA_035590215.1. Classification (NCBI taxonomy): domain Eukaryota; kingdom Metazoa; phylum Chordata; class Aves; order Falconiformes; family Falconidae; genus Microhierax; species Microhierax caerulescens. The sequence continues at coordinate 86,877,038 of JAVJGJ010000047.1, read as the reverse complement.
ACGTGTGGTACCTCTCCAACTGGCACCAATGACCAACTAAATCCTAGTTGTGGGCAGCACCAGGTGGCCTCCAGAGATCCCTTACAAATAAATTATCGTATGATTCTAATTACAACTTCTGTAGTAGTAAACCCATACATTTTTAACTTGATTAATTGCTGCAACTCAGTAATAAAACATATACTAATAGCCCAAGCCCAACTCCCCCACCGCAGATTAAAGGCTCCAGCACTATGGTGCCGGCATAGAATGATTATGAAAGCTAAGAAAATGTTGGTATTAATTAGGTAGTATCTAATAAAAAGATGGAAGGAAAAGAGATAAAAAAAAATAGTAAAGTTGTGATTTCAATACAAACTAGTGTCCCTATCCTGTGAGACTAAAAAAACCCAGATGCCCTGAGCTTTAAGGAAGGAAAGAGCATGAAGAGAACATCTCTGGATTTTCAGGTTCTGTATCTAAGCCAGAAATGTTCGAACGCATCTGGAATGCCTCTATTTTCAACAGAATTCCCTTCCCACAGAATACTGGATATTTTTGTGAAAAGTCCTGTTTGCTAAATCCCTTGATGTAAAGAATCACCTTTTACATTTCAAAGCATCTGTGGATTCTCGCAATTTGTGTGAACTGAACTTTCTATAGATTTTGATACTTTCCTCTTACTGAAATCCACCTGATCTGTCTGCATGTCTGAATCTACTAGATGGGTAGATCTGAATGGTTAATTACCAATGATATTTGAAGATGTCAACATGCTTATGTCATTACCAGAGACAGGAATGATACATAACTGATCAGGATCACATGCATGAACGCATGACAATGCTGAACAAGAAAGCAAATACGGGCAGCTGCAGATTTGTGTCTAACCTCTCAAAGGTTGATGAAAACTGAATGAGATAGATGGGGAAGTAAGCTTGCCAGAAAAATTGCTTTATCTGTGAGAAAACAATTGCACTAGGGAAAAAGAAACACTTAGCTACACCAACCTCAAGGACGTGAGTCATTTAGGACAACTGAGATGGGATATCACATTTAAGCTGTGAAACTACAAGGGTGCTGAATGACTTCCATCTTAGACCGGTATGTTAACTGAACCTTGAGAGCATCCATGGGGACCAGTGCATGGACCATCAGTAAGTCAAGCCTTTTGCCTCTTATGCATGCTCCAGAACCTCCCTGAACTGGCCAGCCACAGGGAAGACCCCACAGCAAACTTATGGGAACAGTGAATAATTGCACAGGCAAATGTACACTTCTGGGCAAGATCTATGTTCTGATCCTCAAAAGGTCCTGATCCTCAAAAGTTCCACCCTGGGGTTTGGTCAGAGTGCAGTACTCACCTCCTCCAGATGATCTACCCTGTTCTTTTTCCTGAAGCAGGGAGCAATGAAGCACTGCATGTGACCACAGCATATACCTGAATCCACAAGTCTGGAAGTGGTCCCAGGTCTTGCAGTTTCATATTTAGCCAGACACTAACTTAAGGAATCCAGTTAGTGATCCGTTTGCTCAATGTCATCCTAGCAGCCTCATTCAGTCAAGCTGATGTATAACTACTGCAGGTTTATAGTCTTTATTACTGGAATGATGCCAAAACCATGGTGCAGAAGGGTAAGTCTTGAACAATCATAGTGAATATACCTCTGTAAATACGCACTTTTGAGATATATATATGTGTGTGTGTGTGCATGATTTTCATTTAAAAATACCTTCCAATGTTTTCAAAAGCAGTATCCAGTGCTCAGCACATCTAAAAATTAATTTCACAGGCTCTAGACCATTAAGGTAAAGCAAGGAATGAATTCCCATTTAATTATCTGGGAATTTCTATTACACATCTGGTGGGTGAGCCCATATGCTAAACACTCATACATGTTCTTCTCTTCACAGCTTGTACAGTGAAAAGGATCAGTTCCACCACAGCCATAACCAAGGAGTAAATACCTTTTTCTAATTGGTTCCATCTATCTCATGTTTGTAAAAGTCTCCTATTAATTAAAAGACCAAAGATGATAAAAAAATTAACAGGCTTTGCAGACACCTACAGAATGTTATCATACAGATAAGATTGAACAGCCAGAAACAGTGATGCAGACACCAAAGAAGAGAGGAAGAATCTTGGGTTTTGTATGGTTTGCTGTGTTGTTTACTGATTGTTCTAATTTCCCCTTGACTTAAAAGCATGCTGTAAATTGGATCCCCTAAAAATTAGAGGGCCTGCCTGAAACTATTTTCATTCTTTCTTCTAGGTCGGAAATGGTAAAAGTGATTATTTTTTTTTTTTTAGCAACTCTTTTTCATTTCCATTTCAATAGAAAACATTTTGAGAGATCTTAACAGTCTTGTAAGTAAATCTTTATAGCATGCTCACTCAAAATGGGTATCTCATAAAATAATGAATGACAAGGCAAATGGGTCACTTTTATGCCTCTCTCAGCATTTTATTGAGGAGTTATAGCTACTGGTAGCTGGATTTTGGGAAAAAAAATAAATCAAATAAAATAAAATTTCCCTGAACTTTTAAGACAATAGTTAAGTTTAAGGTTACTACAGAGATGCAGCACCATTCTGTGCTATGAATGAAGTTCATTGAGCCAGCTGGTGGAGCTATCTCTGTAGACTCATCTGTACTAGCTTCCCAATGATAAACCTCATTTTCATTTCAGAAAAAGAGCATGGCATGCAGCTCCAGACATTCAGTTACTCTTGCATACAGTCATCAGACATAAGTGTGAGCTTGCACTGCTTTCCCGTTCTGTAAAAGCTGGCCTGGGTCACACAGTTTCACATTGTTGGTTGTTCCCCTGGGCATGCTTCCTATGTACACTCAGGAATAGTTCAGGTAATCCCTCCTGGATGTGCAACACAGTTAAATACAAATGTATTTTTGGTAAAGGGATAAAAAGGTCGTGTTCAATGCGTGACAACTCAGGTTTGAGATCAGGTACCCTTTCTTCTGCCTTTCAACCTCAATGAACACGTTACCCTTCCAGAGGAATGGCCCTATGTGTAGCCTAAGTACAACCAGTACGCAGGCTGCGCTAACACAGCTTCAAATGCAAAATGACGAGGGAGCTGTTACAGCCGCCACGCCAGGGACCACTTGCTGCACACTGGCTTCCAGCACTCCCAGAAGTGAGCCAGCACTGCTTGCAATGGTCTTCCAGTGTTCCTGCCAAAAATTATTTGTGCTTTCAAGTATAAGTAAGAAGAAGAAAACCTGGCTCCAGGTAGTCATTTATGTTGTATTCATTGCCTTGTAAGAGCAAGTACTGGATTAAGTTGTGGGCAATTTCTCATTTCTTCTTTCTTTTTCAAAACTAGCTTAGGAACAACTGCAATTGAAGATATTGTAAAAGAAGAAAAATTGCATAAATTGTACAGATGGGCATTTGTTCCTTTTTCTTGCAAGTAATAAAATCATTGTCATTCTAATCACTCTTTCAATTTAATAAAAATGGCAACATATGGCTGTTTACTGAGATATAATCATCCTATTTCCCTAACTACGCTTTTACACTTCAAAATATTAAAATCGAAATGCAAATTGTAACATGCATACAAGAATTAAGAAGAAATCATTTCTACTTAACTGCCTGAAGACAGCCAAATCCTCCTCCTGACTATCTTTCACCCTCCCCTTCAGCTTAGCTGAAAGGTATGTTGAATAAAGATGACGTTACTGTCAAACAACCCCCTTGTTTCCTTCTGAAGCCTTCTTTGCATACATGTTCCATCATCAAACCATGAGCTACCTATGACATCTGTAACAATGGAAGGGAGTGAAAAAAACCCCACAAATCAGTATGTACCACCCAACAGTTCACCTGCTCAGCTCTGGAAGGACTCCAGACCCACACAAGAAACATTTTTCCTGCAGATTTAGAACAGTAAGGTTAGCAACATTCAAATGCCTTACATATGGCTGGCTAGCTGCCATATGTAAGTGGAATACTGTATATGACCTTCTGCAGCACGGAAGCTGCTATGTCAACCCCCCCCAGTGGTCTCCTACAGGCTGCGCTTCCAGTCTATAGCAATCGCTGACACCAGATGTTTCAGAAGAAATAGTGGAAAGTGATAAAAAGTGATCATGTATTTATATACCACAGTGGTGTATAACTGCAGATGATACTTGCACTAATTTACAAGATAATGTGGCAGATTGTAATTTTTACTCTAGCTAGTACAATTGCCGACAGTTTTTAGTCATGCTATTTAAATGACTGAATCACTGTCTCATTGTAGAAGTGTGCTGCTTCAGTATGAACTCAAGGTCTGTTTCCCTACAAGACAGTAACATGCTTTCTGGGAAATATCAAATTATCATGACACATGCACTATTTCTTTTTCTTCTCTATATAGAAACAAATGAAGCTCACATGACGAAATTAAAAATACCACCAAGATTTGCCATAGTAAACTCAGTCTGCCACTAGCCTAACAAAACAAATAGCCACATTGGGGACAACAAAAGCCTCACAAAACCAAAGCAGACATTAGTCAAGCTGAAAACACTCATTTTAAACAAAAAAAAAGTGAAATGACATGTATAAATGCAGAGATACAACAGATGTAACAATCCAAGGAGAGTGAAGTTACACACAGAAACACACAAAGACCACCAGGGTGTTACTGGCTCCTCTTCTGCCTGAAGAGAAATAGCTGCTGTCAAAGAGTGGTAATGAAGTCTCCAAGACTCATTGTTCTGGAAGATGTCAATACAGATATGGACAATGCCTCTAAAGCTTTCAGTTAACTCATGCCCATCAACAGAATCACAGAATTGCTCAAGGTCTGACTGATGCTGTTAATCTGGTTTATAAGCAGATATAATGGTTTTAATAATTAGAATCTTACTACACCTTCCAAATGGAGATTAAGACTCTTTCACATATTTGTCTAAAAGGTGAAGCCTAAGGAACAATAACATTGATCCAGTAAGTGTCCAAAATGCTTTGTATGAAAATTCCACTGCTAGTTGACAGTTTGGAGAAAAGATAAATGACACTCTTCCAAAGCTGTTTCTGCTTTTCCTCCAACACCTGCATTTTCGTAACTGCTCTATCTGAATGGAACTTTAGGAGTTTTGGTTGTGTGTGGCTTAATGTCACGCAACAAAATTCTGTGTACCTGTGATAGGCAGAAAGGGTACCAGGGAGGACAAAGCCTTTGTGGTAATGTCTAAAATGTTACATCAGTTGGGCTCAATGATCTTAAGGGTCTTTTCCCACCTAAATAATTCTATGATTCTATGAAAACCACAAAAAGTGCAGACAGGTGTACAAACTGTCTTTGTTATCAGCCCATTCTTGCCCAGTTTAGAAACTACAAGCTTAGGATGGTGCACAACATACGATGTTTCCCTGATAAGAGCGAGCAAATGAGTCTGTATGACAGGATTGCCCTGCACCTTGACAGAGCACCATAGCCTAGAAATGAGATAAGAGGTGTGAGGTAGGATGGGCCCAGGTGCTGCAGGGCACTTCTGTGACCTGCCTGCTGGACAGAAACCTGGCATATCTAATCAGATGCAAGCAGAGATAGAGATCCTTGCGAGAAAGCAACAATAGACAGCGAATCCAACCTCAGCCAACTAGAAATTTCTTGCTTGATCTGTAATGATGGCAAACACAGAACAGAAGTATAAACACAATAATAGAAAGCACGCTGCAATGATGTTCATGAAACTAATTAGCACTTGCATGTGTAGTTTTTTGGGGGGTTTTTTGTTTGTTTTTTGTTTTTTAACAGATATCAAAATGTATTTCTAAGGGATACGGTCTCACCATTTCCAGCCTTGTAGATGGAAAAAAAGAAGCACAGAACCACAACGGGTACCCGATAACATACCATGAATCAATGGCAGCATTGAACGCAGAAATCCCAGTCATCCAATTCCTGCATTTATTCTATAATCATTATACTCTCAAGCTCCCTAGACAGGATGTAAGCAATCCTTTAGATGACAGAAAAAGGAAGGTCTCTTTACAAAGAAACTCCACCTTTTCTTATATGAAAGGTTTAAACAATTTCACAGACAAATTATGATATCAGATTGCAAATGAAATCATGCTCCTTATTTAAACTGTAATTTCCTTTAAACCACCAAACAAAATACCCTCTCAAAGGAGAAACTAAGCAGTATAAAGATTCCTAATTGGTATGCAAATGCTGTTGGCTTCAGCTGCTAATAGATAAATACTTTAAAAGGTGTTTCTGCTCATCAACAAGCGTAAGTAATCAAAACTCTGTCTTCCTCTCCTCTTTGCACTTTGGTTCCTCCTCTGGACTTGGTATCTAATTGTTTCCTTGATTTATCTAATGTTAAGGTGTGTGTGGGTTACTTCTTATTGGCTAGGGAAAAAATAATAATAAAAAAAAAATGCACACATAATTACCAGCAGTGTTTTACTTATTAGTATTATCTACTTCATCAAAGTAGGTCTGGTCATGTTAGTAATATATTCAAGTGTTCTGCTTAGCTGAGGCTTCTTTTTTTGGTTTTGTTTCCCTTCACCAAAACCAGGCACTTCTAGATGTTGTAGGGAATTCTGTACTTTTGGGTACATAAAAGCAAAAAAAAAATCTAAAGAAAACAGAAATAATGTTTCACTTGGCATACATTGGAAATAGTAGGCTATGTTAACTAGAGATTAATTTCAATCATACCTCTAACTTCATAAAGGTCATTAAAGATCTGTTTGTGACTTGACCTGTGTGTTGAGCATCAAGGCTGAAACATGCAAAGCACCACCTCTGCACAGCCTTACATCTTCACTTTGAAGGACAGAGATGAATGAAAATCGATTAAGCGCTGCCTTCACTGTCTAAACAACTGAGCAAAACTTGAGTGCTACTTTGGCTTCCTTTCAAAATTCTAGGTAGCTCAGCTGAATAAACTCACCTGCATGTGGTGACAAGCAAAGCCTGATCTCCTTGGGAAACATAAGCACCCCTGGCTCCCCCACCACACTGCACAGAGCATACTGCCCTCTGAGGCACCCACCTCCTGCTGAGGCACTGTCCTCTACTGATAGACAACCTAGTCCTTTAAGGAGTTAATGTTGCCAGCAATATGCATCCGAAGCCTAAATACTTGGAGGCTATCTGTATTGCCTCAAACAGCTGTGATACACTTTTAATTTTATTAGGAATTTAATAATGTTTCCACATACTTGGTGATGTAGAGTCCTAATGACTAATCAATATGCTCAACTAAATGTTTTTAAAATGCCTAAAGCAAAGTGACAGTTCATTTATCAAAGGAATTTCAATGACTTGCAGCCTCCAAACAGATTTTAAAATTCATAAAAAATAGAGGAATTAAAAGGAAATCCACACTGTTGCTGTTCCTGAACAGGTTCAGCTGTACCGCCCTTGCATTGTTAGCTATCATTATTATAGGCTTTCATCTAAATGCTGAAGTACCATAAATTCTTCATAAATATCAAATCCATAATTATATATGCTACATTCCAGACAATCTGCTTGAGTTTTGACATGAAAACACTGTGCTATCAAACAACCCCCACTGTCTCCCCTTTACAGTTCACAGAGTGATAGGTATTTGTTTTAAAAAATTAGCCAGCTGGAAGGCAGGGTGATGGGGACTGAACTACTCGTGAAGCTATAATCATTGATTTTGAAGCACTTTTTATAAAGAGTACATCTACGGAATTTGTTTATCTTCTGTCACAGAAAGCACACAGAAGAGTAGGAAAGTAGCATGATCATAACTTACTACTCATACATCAATGCCAAAGTTACAAAGGATACTAGATGAAGAAAATCACCTTTGACTTTTCATTAAGAGTGCTAAGTCCAGATAAAATAACACTGCTAATATTTTTTTCATTTTGCTATGAATATCCCAATAAAAAACTCTGATCTATTTGCAGATAAGTACTACTACATTTTGTACATGTGCAATTGATGGATCTACAAAGTTAAGGCCGTGATCTATACTTTCAGCTGCCCATTTTGTGCACTCAGGCTATAGCTCTCAATCAACTTCTGAAAATTAAGTCCAAAGTAACTCAATAGCACCGTGTATCATTCAACCAGAAGTAGTTGGCATCCCACTCATTAAAGCGCAACTTTATAAATAGTATTTCAGAAACATATGTCTGATACAAATAGAAAAATAAACTTCTACCCATATATTTGTTTATGCACATGCAGACGCATAACCAGGAAGCTTTATAATCACAAGATAATGCTTTCTGAAAATCAAAGAGAATTCAGAAAAAAGGCAGACATTTATACAGCATCTACATTATATTTAGATGGAGTATTTTATTCTACAGCTAATGCACATGCAAGATGAATTTCCTCCTTGCCAAGTTATTCCACTGTGCATTTTTTTCTATTATCTCCAAAGACTTTGGTACTAGTCAAGGTCCCAGAACAGATGCCGAACCTGACCCATGTGGACTGTTCTCAAGGAACACATTTCTCACCGAAAGGCATAGCACGGCTGTCTGAAACGACTCCATGGTTTCACTGAATGATCACAGGTGTTGAGAGCTGAGGCCAGTTTCAAGAAGTCACAGGAGGCTTTGTGCTTTAAGGCACTTGTTTGGATACAGGTTCAAGTCCCCCCCACCCGGCTCATCCTTGCCAAATGGAAAGGAAGAACTACATCTAGGTGCATGCAAGGAAAGGGCCACAGACTGGACAAGCTGCTGAACTGCTCTGGAATCCAGTTATGAGCAGAGACCTCTACTAGAAAATATGCTTGGACGAGTCAATCACTCTCTTTTCCCAATGCTGCTCATTAAAGCAGGGTCTGGATCCCATCTGTCCCACCTCCAGATGTCCAACTGCCATAAAAGTCTTTTTCATCTCTGTTATGACTTCATACAAAATGTTATACACATTGCAGAATCTCTAAGAGAAGACTTTGACAAGGTCTCATTCAGCCTTGACTTGAACTGGGAACTTTTAGTTGGATTTCAGAAGCCTTCCTAAATGATGAGGCTGTATTATATTTAGTAAAAGTCTTTATTAATTTTCTTTATTTCGCTGTCCTTTTGGAACTGGCTTTTCTGCACACCTCACTGGTTACAGCTCTATGAGCTTAGTGATGACTTGCATGGGAGACAAAACTCTGCCCCAGTGGATACTCACACATTAAATGTTAAATGGAACATGAAATTTTAAGGAAAATTCTCTACACCACCTCTCTAAAATAACTTTCAGTGAGGTATAGAACTTGGGTTCCTAGAGGATCATGATGGACCCTGTACCTTTGGTGGACACTTTAATTACAATGCTATTAAATGGAAGGACACCAGAACTACCCGCCTCCTTTTGTCAGTCAATCCCTCCCGTGTCTTCTGTGCTATGGGCTTTCTTATTACAGCAATCCAAAACCGAAGTGTACCATTCTATGTTTGAATGATATGAAGAAAAACATGATCAAGGAAACATTTCAGATACTCTATTATATTTTTCTTGATATTTAAATTCAGCTGTCAAGCGAAAAGGGAGTATTTAAAACTCGGCAAAATTCCATATGGAACTAGTCATCAACGTACATCGCAGATCTGTAAGAAAAGACACACCAGAATCATTTGTGTTGTGGAAAGAAGTTTGTGATCCTAACCGGTATGTTGTCTATTAATCTATATCATGTGCATAAATTACACTAATCTCTTACATGACTGAGAAAATTATACAGAAGCTCCAATGGAAATTACAAAGTTCTGATCATTTACACAGTAAAAAAAAAAAAGAATTATTTCTTACAATGCACAGTGTGTTTTCTGTTTCACCCACTTCCTGAGACCTTTTCAAAAACTTCCCTGCTGAAATACCCATGCTTTTCCTTGCATCACCCTGTTCTTACCAGCTGGGGGGTTAGTCTGGATTTGGCCCGGTTGGGAGGAACTTTCTGGATCAGACTGGTTACAATCAGCATCCACAGGGAGCATCCTCTCTGCCTGTTTGCTCCTTCCACCTAAGTGCAGTTGTGGTGGCCAGACACAGATCTTTAAGATCTTCTTATGGCATTTTTATCCCAGATCAACTTGTTTTTAGCTTTGCTATAAAACTGTTTGAAGAGACTAGTACTATCACTAACAATGCCAGAAGTCATACAGTGACAGGGAAGTCATGGGTGAGCGCCAGTTTTGGAAGAACTCAAATACAGTAATTCTGGTGGAAAAATGCAATTCCTTGTTAACAGTATTTTAGTGTTGAAATACTCCCTTCTAGGTTTTGTTTACTTATTATTAGAGGCAATGGCAGATGTTGCAAGTTGTGGTAGAAGCAAAAGAAATAAAGGATTAAAGGCAGTTACAGTAATAACAGATCAGCAGCCAAGTCAGGCAGCAAGAACTGCAACAAGGAAAGAAGAAAAAATAACAATTACAAATTTCTTCCCTTCTCACTAAACAGATGTTCATGAAGCAACCATTTAATCTCCAGCCATTTGAATCAAAGTCCCCTATTAGTAACCATCCACGGATAATACTCAGCAGAAGCAGCCTATGCATGGAAGGAATCATGCAAAACTGAAGTAATTTGTTGGTAGTGGATCCCCTAGCTAGGAGTTGTTTTCCTTCTGCCTTTAACACAGCTTCTCACTTCAGTGTCACTACCATGGATGAAGTAAGCTTGGGCTATGAATCAAAAAGGCAAAATAATCAAAATAATCAATATGTTTTATGTATGATAGGTTCAAGCATTCCTTGCACTAAATTGAAAACACAATTGGAAAGTTAAAATCATGTAATTCATGAAAAAAAACATACTGAGCTGAAAATGGATTAATGTTGTATGTTGAAGAGGCGGTTCCATAGGACTTCCATATGCTCACTCACTGAAAAGTCACTGTTCTTTTCCTTTAACCTCTGTGTAATGCCTCAGTGTTTCATAGTTAAGATCTGTTGTGTTTCAGTGCACTTTCCACAGCTACGCCTTCTTCTAGGCTGAGGCTGGTGAGTATCTGCTCTCTCCTTTTCACCCCTCCAGGGCAAACAGATGAGGGTATAACCATCTCTTGAGTGTTTAAAGAATTCTTTAATGTTAGGGATGAGAAAAATTAGGTGGTGTGGTGTGAAAAAAAAAAAAGGAAAAGAAAAAGGACAAATTAAGTCAACAAAAATTAAGCCAGAATATAATTACAATACTAATTAGAATAGTTTTCCAGTAGGAATGGATCGTTTAAATATGAACAAAACACAATAATGAAAGACTCTACTGTTGGGATATCTCTTTTACTTGCCTGGGTGTTCTGAGAATAGAACTGATAACATCACCAGATTTTTTCCCTATCTATAATTCCAATTATTTTATTGCATTTTCAAGTTTTATTTGAAGAATAATCTTTCATGACATCACCAATCTCCCTTTCATCTTAAATCCCAGTGCTACTGCTTTGCAAATTAGAAAGGGTGGTTTGTTTTTAATTTATCCTTGAGAGTGTCCCAAAAAATAACTAAAAGCCATGTAAGTTATTAACTCATACATTAAACAGGTACTAACTCATTTACTAGAAGATCTGCACACTTCCTAGTTTTAACGAGATATGTCTAAGGCAACAACAGCAAATGATGTTGTAATAACATCTCTTTATACAAAAGATTAATTCAAGGCTACTTTGAACAACTCTGATACCTTGTATTTGGACTCCCCCAAAATTAGTATATTGTGCTACCACACACCTGGGGTCTTCCAAGTAAAATCAATTCAAGATGTTACAGAAAGATATCGTGATACTGTTTTCACAATCAACATGCAGAGGCTGTCAGTCTTTTCAAAGAAAGCGAGGAATAAAGTAATTTAAAAATGAAGTTTAGGCATTTTCACAGAATTTTTGCCCCTTAGATTTTTCTGTTCTCACAACCAATTGGACAGAATAATTAGAGACTCTGTTTTTCAATATAGTTTATTTGGGAAGGAAAGAATATAAAGTAGTACAGCATTACCATACCGAATCTAAACGGAAAAGCTGCTAAAACACTGATCTGAGCACCAACACAATACTCAGTGAATTTTGGAATTCATGCAAATAGGAGAAAAATACCTGCCTCCAGACTGGCAGCAAACTCCCCAGAGCCCTCATCTAATTCCTATTTGAGTATCTGATGCCTGCAAATGCAGCACGATTTCTTTCTTTATATATATATATGCACAAATTTAGCCAACACACTGGCACACTGCTTCAGCTGCATGTTTGTTTAACTACACTCTAGAAGCCCAAGGGCTAGGAGGCAAGCAAGCATCTTTCTGGGTAGCCCTTGAAGCCTGGCCGAGCCCCCTACATGCCTCATCTCCTCCATGTGGCCAGTGCTGCCAGCATCCCTGTGGAGGGATGAGCAGTGCCGAGAGGGAAGGGTGCTCCTTTCCACTGCTACCACATGATACCAGCTACTCAGTCGCCTCAAATCATGCAATAGACTGCAGTTATCACTTCATCCTGGGTTAGTCTTTTGTGATACCAGAGGTATCACAAAAATTAGTATTCAGGTTTTTATTAGTAATGTTTATTACTAAAAACAGGAATACTGAGAAATGGCGTAGCTGAAATGGGTCCGCAGTATGGTCATCAATTCGATTTTTAAAAACAGACTGAAACAGAAGCAGCAAACTATCTTAATCCTTGAAAGAAATAAAAATAAATGCATCCTAAACCAGAAAGGTTTTGGCTTAGACTTGCATCATCTCACAACATGGGAAAGTAAATATTTCTGAAAATTTAATTTGTGATTGTTTCAAGATAGTTTTACTTATCAAATTGCCTATATGCAAAAGGGAAATGCAAGCTGTAATTATGACCTCAGAACTGGAATTCTACTGCATGGATTTAATTAATGGATGGTTCATATTAAGAGATTTTTTTCAAAATTTGTAATGATGGCATTAGCAAGTTATTAAATATGAAAATAAATGGAGAATATGATTTGCTTTGTATGGTTATAGGGTTGACTAATCATTGCTATAATTTCCTGACTAATGCTCTGCTGCAATTGTAGCCATTGCGGCGACATATACTCTTCAGCTATGTTTTTGGCTTTGACCAAATACTATTTCTTCTTATTCAGTCAGTATCTACTCGAATACTACAATCAGACAAATCAGTCCTCTGATGGCAAACAATTTTTTGGCAAATAAAATCTACATATTTATCCTCCTCGATTAACTACTTTTTGAAATTCCTCAGCACTTCACTTGTATTGAAACGTAACAATAATTTTGCACCTCTTAGCAGCAGTTACGCATTGATTTCAAATTCCGAGATTCAAAGCCCGGTGGGTTGACCTGGCCTCTAAAGCACCCACATCACTGCTCACTCACTCCCCTGTGACAGACCAGGTGAGAGAATAGGAAGAGCAAGAGTGAAATATCATATGGCTCAAGAAAAAGGTCAGTTTAGTAAGTGAAGGAAAGAGAAAGGAAAAAAAAAATTAAAAAAAAATAGAGGCAATCACTCACTCATGATCCCCCTCAAGCAGACCATTGCCCAGCCACACCCCAAGCAACTGCTAACTTGGAAGTCAAACTCTGCTCTTTCTTCCTCTACCTCAGTTTTTATGCATGATGTTATACAGTACAGAATACACATTTGGTCATTTCAGGTATACATTTCAATGTATACAAATACCTGAAGGGAGGGCATAAAGAAGAGAGCCAGGCTCTTTGCAGTGATGCCCAGAGGGAGAACGAGAAGTAATGGGCACAAACTGAAGCACAGGAGGTTCCCTCTGAACATCATGAAATGCTGTTTTACTGTGAGGGTGACCAAGCACTGGTGCAGGTTTCCCAGAGCAGTTGTGGAGTCTCCCACCAAAAAAGCCATCTGAAAATGGTCCTGGGCCACTGGCTCTACGCAGCCTTACTTGAGCATGAGGGCTGGACCAGATCAGCTCCAGAGATCCCTTCCAACCTCTGCCCTTCTGTGATTCTATGATTCCATGAATATTTACTTCTTCCCATCACATCTCTTCTACTTTGTTTCAATTCCTTACTTTTTTTATAAACATTTCTTAAAAAAAAACCCCAAACTTCCCAAACTCACAGTGCTTACAGAAAGGTATCATATCACATGATTTTATACTGCATCGTATCTCTAAGCATTATTATGTGCATCATGATGTTTTTTGTACAGTATGCTTTTTTCTTCTCCGAAGCAATGATGAACATGATTCTGAAAATGTGTACTGATCTGAGGCAAGGATATTGCTCACTGATCACTGCTTCACTTAGTATTTCATATCTTTTCATTTTCCCGTAAATTACCTGTGGCTGTGCTCTATGTTAATGCACACTACAGTAGCAATCAATCATTTGCATGAACCCATACAAAGAGCATTGTACCAATGCTTTTGGCACTATCATTAACATAAATTACAACCTTTCTAATATCAGTTCTTATTTACAGATGACAGGATGGAGGAATTAGCCATGTATAGAGTAATTTCTGATGTAAATCTCCATACTTTATACTATTTAAAAAATGTTTTCCAGCCAAAGTATGCTGACCCGTGACTCTGGTCCAGCATCAAATTCAAATAACAAACTAGAACATTGATATCAAATAAATTGGAAGGAAAGACTGTGTAACACAAACACTGAAATGCCTGTACATGTGAAAGAATCGTGTTGACTATCATACACTTATTTATTGTACTGACAAGATTGGATAATATCTCCTGGTTATAGAAATATTTTTATAAAACCACCAAACATCACAGCAATTAAAATAACAGGTTACTGTCCATCCCTGTCATTACATGTGTTAAGATATGACAGCACTTCTGTCTCCAAACTTGAAAAATAAGCCAAGAGAAAAACATAGTTCCTGGTCCCTAGAAGCCAGGTAAGCTCCCATCAGAGTTGATGAAAGGACAGTAAAATAACTGGCAAATAAACAAGATCTGTACTTTGTTACTTAGTGTAAAAAGCATAATGTTACCAAATGACAGTAACACTTCTGGGTGGCCGCAGGATGAGGATGACTGTGCTTGTTCACTGTGGGAAACTGTTTTCTTCTGAAATATGGTATAATTCAGTATGTCCTACAGACAGAAATATACTATATAAAAATATATTGTGAAGTATAACTGTAGCCATTTCATCTGCTCAGTCCTTCATTAAAAATAAATGCCAATAATAACTGGTAGATTAAATTAATAATTCAAATAAATTTTGTCCATGTTAGAAATAAATACAAATCAAGTAGCAACTATGCACATGTGCTACCTTGGCATGAGTCTGACCACTGCCAATGTAATGCGACTTGGACCTAATTAATTTTGGTGTTAAAACATCCTTCCTTTCTGAAAACTTGGGGTTTAGGTGAAGAAACTGTTCATTGTCAAACTCAGCACACACTTAGACCAAAAACAACTGAGGTGAAAAAAAATAGGAAAATTTTAATTTATTGTTTTATATTTTGCAAAACAATAATTAAGTTATTAATGTATATTGATTAGCTGTAATAGGTGAAACATATCATAATTCGACCTGAAGAAGCTGACCTTTTAAAACCACATTTTTTAAAACATTTGTTCTATTTTTCTTCACTCATTTTCCTGCCACGTTCAGCCAACAAAAATAAAATTGCTCACACAGCCCCTTATCAGTTGCTGTTGTAGGATACTAGTGGGCTGGCCAGTTGGTAGCCTTAGCTTAAGCAGCCTGGAAAGTGCCAGGAATGATGATGATTATATGACAAGCAGCTTATGCCCAGCAGGAAGGAGATGGAGACTATCCATTTTATCTTGATAGCTGAAGAGCCACACAATAAAAAATCTCAAGCACTACTGTTTTGTGTGGGATCTGAAGTAGTCAGACCTGGATGAAGAATTCAGCATTCCAACATATTGAAAATTTCCTTTACATGCTAGTTTTCAATTAATAAAAGCAATTGTACTACAAACATTCAAACTTTTTTATCTCCTTCTGTCACAAACTTTGAATTAAATTGGTACATACATTTAAATTAGAGTTAATACTTAAATAGGTCAGCTGCCCTTGGTTGAATCCTTTAGGGAAGCTTTAGGAAAGTCACTTCTGTGTGCTCGCTTTTTAACTGGTTTATTTGGATAATTTCATGTCATAGAGTGAAAAGAGTACTGGTCCCTGAGAGCGTATGAAGAGATTTTTCATTGCACCCCAAAGCAGAACTCAGGAGTTCATAGCTGTGTAAGCGGTGAGTCCAATTTCAAAACCATTTTAGTTTAGGACATATTTCTACAAGTGGCATGTGGTGGTGTGGATTTTATGCTGATCAAAGCAAATATGGGCTTACTGTACTGTAGAAGTCCTGTGGTGTTTTCTATGAAACTGTAAAGCATTTAGCTCTAAAATACTGTTGTATGAAAGCAATAGCAGCTCTTTTTTACCCCACAGTCTAGGACACATCCAGACACTAAAAGCCATTTTGTTTCTTGCTTCACCTACAGCTTGCTCTGTATTTTCAAAAAGCTTCACTTTTTAAAACACAGCAAATCCCATTAAAACTAACCAAAACCTGCAAACAGCTTATGTGGCAAATTGACTTTTCATTATTCCACTGATTTCAAGGAAGTTACATGAGATGTGACTTTATTCAACTTGGGACTCTGAAGTACTGTCTAATTTTTCAAACTGCATAAAGCTGTTCAATCATTTTCAATATTTCACATTTTTATTACTCTGCACCACCTCCAAGCTTTCTAGAAGCCGTCTATAGCACTTTTATCTTAATTGCCCCAAACCTAGCTAATATTAATACATTAGTTTTAATTAAACCAACTCCAATTTGACAATAAAGTAATTAAGCTCAATGATTGCCATAAGGCTGCCATAAGCCTTTCAGCTACCATATACACGGAGTGGTTTGCATTCTCCATCATCTGCTAAAAATTGCACTATTATGTTACCCTCTTCCCAAGCAGCTTTCCAATTCCACAATCTCTCCACAGCCCTGCTGGTATATCATTCCTTTAACTCCACCTGCTAAACTCTGTCTCACTGCCCGCAGTATCCTTTAAACCCTTGCCCATCTTCTCCTGAAGAGTATGAAAATGATTTGAAAAAGAGGGATGTAAACAAGAGAGAAGTGGCATCCCAAAAGACATTTTCATAGCTTGAAAAAATGATCAGTGGAAGCAACAAGCCTTCCGCATGTATTAACGACAACAGGTCAGCTAAAAAGAAAGCAACAGAGGAAGAAAGAAGTATTCAAAAACATGAAAGAATAGACTTAGAAGAGAAGGAAGGGAAAAAAGTAGAAAAATTAAAAAGTTAAAAAATAATTAAATTAAAAGCAATTGTACTAAGAAGGGTATTTTTTCCTTTGCATTTTTTCTATAAAAAGTTACTATTTAAATACTCAGATACAGTTGAAAATTTATAGTGTATATTGTAAACATTTTGAATACTTCTGACCTCCTGAAGTGCCCCTTTTGGGGAAGAAATAGCTCTTAGAAATATTTGAACAGGTTTTACTAGCCAATTATATACACAAAGAAGTATGCTGATCTGCTTGCAAGTCCTAGTGATAACAGAACACGAGTAAAGCATAGTAACAAAGTACGAGGGGAAAAGCATGAAATAAATGTTTCATTATTCAAAATGTTTGAATATTCACTATTCAAAAAAGTTAATTTCTAGAAAGAACATCACACAATAAAACAGACAAAGCACTTCCCTTAAATGATAAAATGGCCTATTTGTGTTAATATCTCTTTCCCAGTAAAACTCAGTCAATCAGAAACAAACAAGAACTTGTGGTGTCGCTAATCCAGGGATTGTAATCTGTATTTAAATTTGATACCCATTTTTTGTAGGTTAGGTTTTTATTATAGAGTAGTAATGTTGCATTTTGATTAAAACACAGTAAAACTTAAAACTACAGTAATGATAAGGTTATTCATTAATATAGAAGGAATGTGGGGAAGTTCCTGTGCAGAATTTATTATAAAACTCTTCACCTTAGACTCTGGCCAAGTGTGACCTGTTACTGCAGCCCTGTGCACAGGCAGGTACAAGCCTTACTACCCTTCTGGCCATCGGCAACAATACCAAGCTTGATATATTTTTTCAGAGTTTTGTCACATTATTTTTGTATAATAAAACACACAACAGAACGAGGCCTAGTTTTTCCAGAACGACAGTAATCCCAGTCAATACTGTTTCTCAAATTCTTCTTTAAATAATAAATAATCCCTTAAAGTGGATTATTTAAAAGCCAGAGACAGACAGAAAAGGTTGCTTGTTGTAACTTCCCTTCAACTGCATTCAAGAAACTTATTTCTTACTAATTACAGATTTTTCCTTTTGATACAGACCTAAGCAAGCTATTGCTTCCTGTCTGGGATAAATTATTATATGAGGAATACAGTTGCAAGATGTTCTGTGACTTGCAAACCTGCTACTCCTTTCGTCTGTAGAATTACAAGTGATTTACTAAAAGCTCCTGTAAAATGAAATATATTCTTCCTACAAGAATTATGCCTTTATTTCCATTCTAAGCCACTTGCATATGAAAGTGAGGATACACTCAACCAGGCATGCCATTTTCTCTCTGTTACTCCTGTTGCACAATGCAAGGACATCTTCTGTGGCTTTGAAGAGGGCTCGTACCACTCTTCAGCAGTGCTGAAGGGAGCTAAGGGCTTCCAGTGTCCCCCACAGTCTTGATCCTAGGGCATGCAAGTCTCAGGAGCCCTGACTGCAAAGGAAGGATACTTTCTGGAGTGCTCTTTCACTCTAGCCCTTCTCTAATTCCCGTCAGAGATTCTGTCATCATTACTATGCCTCATTGCCTACCCATGTCCATCCATTGACCCTAGAAGGATACCCAGACTTGAAGGGAACAGGGTGGTCAGATTCCTCAGGTCACGTCCAGGCTGTACGTGGAGGTCCAGCCTCTGATGAGCGATGCAAACATTCATGCATTCAGCTGAATACTCAGTGCTACTTCCTCTTTGCTCCCAAACAGATCAAACCCAGTGCCATGTGCCTAATGTTTGAAAAGTACTCACTTTGATTGAAAGCAGAATATTTTATGAATCATCGCACACCTTAAAATGAGTAAGTAGGAGAGTGGGCAGGTTTATGAACATGAAAAAAGACAACCTGGAGGTGCCACTGCTTTTACTGATGAAACACAAAGACATTAGGAATAAAAGAGCAGCTAAAAAGATGCTGACCACCCTGCTCCAGTGAAATGCATTAATAATCAGTCTTAATACAGGAGATAGGACTTCAGTAAGGTCCATGCTGCTACCAATAGTGTTGCACTGCAATTAATTTGAGAGAAATCTCAAATAATATTCTGCAGTAGGAGAGAAACTATTTTAAAATTTGTTTTGATTATGCTCAACTTATTTATACAAGATTTTTTCAGCAAGAAAACATTGCTGTTTTTCAGTCATTGACAAAGCAGAGCTCTCCTATTACCACTCCTCTGTCAGAACTCCAAGCAAGGATTACAAAGTGTGGGAGAGAAAAAAAATCCTTTAATAGACTGATTTGACAGATTTTTTTTGTGTGTATATTTTCTCTTAAAATATAGGTATACAGTGAATGCCTGATGAAAAGGCATATAATAAAAGGATTACCAAAGTTAGCATGACATTCAAAAAACAATCAAACCCTTTTCTCTTTTTCTAAGCATTAGTTCATATAGTTGCATTACTTTGAATAAAAATGAATCTTGACAATAGTAATATTATAAACATTGGAAATGCTTATTATTTTTCTTGTGTTCACTGGAATCCATATATAATACAAAACGCTAACAGTCAGACCACAGAGGACGCCAAGTGATTTGACATAATGAGTAACTGCTTTATCTGCCTTTGTCCAGGTGTTACCGTACAATACAAAATTTGCATGTGGTCCAAAGAACAGCCAACGTTGACGTTGGGATGCTGCATATTCAGTTGCTCCACATCAATAATGAGCTAAGTAAGTGGATGTTAGGAAGCATTTCTCTGGATAAAACCTTAAATTTACCAGAGGAGGGACCTAATTTGGCTAATGTGGCATACTTTTAGTTACCACTCCTTATCAGTTTGGTTTTTTTTTTCTTTTTTCTTTTTTGTGTTCCCAAAGCCTGGGAATTTACAGTTACAGATTTTCTGTACTTGAACATGATTGTGAACAAGAGTTGACCATCAGGCCACAAATCAATAGGCAGTACTAATCAGAGCAAGAGTCAAGTTGATGTCGGTTCAGTCAGATTAAGCTTGCTCTCTGCTTAGCATGGTAAATGTTGATCTGCATCGATCACCAAGTTGTGTCCAGCAATCCTCTCAATTCCTCAGGACTGCTACATTCAAACAGACTTTGCGCAGAAATCTTTAAACAAACAAACCCAAAACCTCCAATCCAAACAAAACAAAACTTTCATCAGTTCCAACTCCCTAACGTTTGGAGATTGTGTTAAGATATTTTTAGATCTGTGGGTGAAAAACTGGCACAGTGGCGCAGAGCGTCATCACAGATGAATTATCTTATATGTCTGACATATTTTTTTTTTTGTCTGCTTGCAATTTCAGATTTTCCGGAAAGGAAATTGGTTCAGTATCTCTTCCAAACATTCTTGCTACTTGACACAGTGCTTTGCAAAGAATGATGAAAACACAGTGCATGCCATAGGGGACAGATGATTAAAAAGAAAAGTAGCTTTGATCTGTTACTCCTGTGTCATTCAAGAGTAATATCACTGTAAATGCTACTAAGATTTTACAAAAGTGTATATGAAATCAGAATATGTTACAAATATCAGAGGTAGAGACGCAATAAAACATCAAAGAGCAATGAGAAAAAGGGAAAGAGATAAATGTAAAAAGAACTTTTGAGATAGACTAATGTTAGCACAAAGCAGATTAGTAGTTCCTAAGGTGGTGGGAGAAAAGATTCTATTTAGTAGTACAGCATGTTCCAAACTAGAAATATTTTTTGGCTACAATTTAAACTCGGTAAAAAAGATTCATTAGAGCTATTTATTCATCTATGTAAGTGCTTTGTGATACAAGTAATTTTAAAAAAAGCTTGATAAATATTAAATGTATCTTGAACCTATGAGTTGGGAAGATCTATCCTATACGTTACATATACCTAATTGCATACCTGTAGTTTAACCAAGCCTCATCGTTGCTGTTAGGGCAATGCACAGGACCTTAACGAGCTGCAGGTAAAACCCCAGGATGAGTTGTGGAGTGTATGTTTGCTTTACAGAGTCCATGCTGACTACCCAAACATCCTGGCTATTTCTGCAAAGCAGTGTTGGGGTACGCTTCCAACAGAAACCAGCGTAATGGATATTTTCTAGGGTAACAGAGAGAGTGGCATGTACTAATCAGCTGCCACTTTCTGAAACTCACTACAGTTTAACAGCTACATCGGTAACTGACTCCAAATCTTTAGCTGCTGCTTCTGAAATGCTGAACTGAATTTCAATCTTTTGCGTCTTGTTAGCAGCTCCATCTTCATCATGGCACAGGACAACAAATGCCCAGATATAAAGTTTAATTTCCACTAGTAGATATGGGAAGCACCCTTTATTTTTCTTTTTTAAATCTGCAGATCCATTTTTCCAGAAAATATCGTTCTTGATTTTTTACTCCTAATCCTATTAATCAAGTGAAATATCTTTCCCACTCCTTACTCCAACAATTTAAGGAAGTGATCATGAATAATTTTTGCTGGCAACACAAATTCCCTGAAAACAGAAGCTACTGTCCATATGCCTTTGCAGTAAAGTATGTCTACCTTACAGAAAACAGGAGATTGATCTTTTTAATCTTCTCACATTGAGCAAATCTCACATAACAAAATATTTAAAGAGGTACATTGGAAGAGGATCTTGTTGAAGTAATCCCTTCCGGGAAGAAGTGATCATTACCTGGAGGCCACCCCCTTTACAGAAATACCTATATAGATTTCCATATATATATACACATATACATATATATATATGGAATATATACATATATATTCTACACACACATATGTATTTCCACAAAGAAATCTACAGGTACATATGGCTTCTGTCACAAGCACATATAGGCACAAAAGTTCAAGGGGACAATGCACTCCCCCAGATTATAATGGCAATGATGGTAGTGAACCTGATTCTAAAGATCTTATAATTTCTGCATATCTTTAACGTTTTGTAAAACTCTATCCTCGAACACGCTCAGGCAATGTTGGCTGGTCTAAGAGACATAGTTTAACATTAGCAAACATATTCAGTCAGAGTATGAAATTATTGAAGGGGATTCAAGAAAAGAATGGGCTATACTATAAAGAAAATGTGGAGAAGAAGGGGAAACATGCAGAATTATTCACAAGGTGAAAAGGGGAAGCTATATCAGGCACTCCATTTCAGAGACAATTCAGAGAAATATTTTAACAGTCTGATTTAATAAACAACAAGCATACACACATAAAAAGCACACTAAAAACCCATACTCAAACATACTCCTGGAAGATGATGTATTTTGGACTGTTCATACCTCAAACAGCCACACATAGGTTAGTAATTACATATGCTCAAGTTCATATGCATTCTGCCATGTTTGGGAGGTTTATCTGATGAACTCACAATGAAAAAAATGTATCGTATAGGGGCTGGGATCTGATAACATTACTAACAACAAAAAGTAGTTCTTATAAAGCAGTTCCAGTACTTCTGAGCTCCAAACATTAACTAAAGACTGTTTAAAGAGGCTCCTGAGAAGCAGAAATGCTTTCCAGATGTAAAATCTAATATAGAAGGTACAGCTCAATGCCCCAGGCTGTCAGCTGGGAAAACTCAGGTGAGAATTTAGGAAAGCCTAACCATAACCTTCAGATAATCAGTAAAAGTCACAGCTTCAAGAAATGAATAGGATAATCTCATCAATGCAAACAGGGCAGGCAATGCTTCAATAGTAGCTGAACACCTGTCTCCTAAGGCAACACAGGGCAACGAAGGAAAGGCCAAGGAAGTCCCTAACACAGGAGGGAATGCGTTTTGTTGTGATCCTTTTGTTCTACGCATTGGAAAGGACCATCTTCTTCTAATTGCATACATTTAGCTTAATTCTTCGTACAGTTGTTTATGACACACATTCATCTCAGGAATGGGAATGGAAAAAGAAACACCAGATATTTGTACTGCAAATTTGTGTAAGAAAAAATACTCAAGTGTAATGCATTTAGGATATGGGTGAAAGAAATTCTTGTCAAGACATGCAGTGACATAACTTCTAGATTAATTTTGTCTAAGAAATTAATAAACTAATCTGTTTCAGTTATTCAGCAAGAAAGATGACTTTTCTCCAGGACAACCTGGGTTCATGAAGAAGCAATGTCTGTGACTCTTTCTGTGAAAACAATAACCATGAATAGTTTTACACAATTTTTATAAAAGAGGATTCAGCACAAACAGTGGAGTAATTATTGCCTTCCTCTGTCTTTTAAAAAATAAAGATAGTAAATCTTTTCCTGTAATAGGTAGGGCACATTTGCAGAGTGGGACTGGGAATCAGCCAGTTTGGAACGTTCTGCTATAACTGCAAAGTTAAAACACAAATGCAGCAGTTTTGCTTTAAAAAGCATAGGAGAGAAACTAGGGCTCACAGCACTGCAGTTACATTTTCCATACAAGATTTCTAATACCCACAAAGCTCTTACCAGCTACTATTATTTCTAACAAACACCAAAGCAACATGTAGCCTTTTTCACTTAGTGATAATGGATTAAGTCTAATTCCTACACAACAGCAAAGATAATTGGGAAAATCACCACATAGAGTTCACCAGCTCAAAGAATGATGAAGATAAGGTGAAACTAAGAGACTCTGATCACAGTATCAAAAAACCTCAAACGAATTTCTAATAGACAAGCAAAGGTGCAGAGTGAAACAAAGACATGATTAAAGGGTGTATTAACAATGGACAAGAAAAAAATGGCCTATTAACTAACCATTTACCTACCTAACATTTACCTAGGAGACTGATACCTATTTCATGTGAAACATTTAACCTATGAATTAATGCCTGCTTCTGTTCTATGGCAACATGATGACGACTAAGAAAAAAAGACATTTTGAAAAGCTGTTAGTTTCCAATTCTAGGACATGGGGATGTAGATCAGAGCAGAGCAGGTACATTGTTCCTGCTACCCTTCTCCTTGAAAAATCACTAGAAGTTGAAAGCAGCTTTTCTAGAACACTGACAGAGAAGGGATCAATCAATAAATTTCTTAAGGCTGGACAAGATACATGAAAACTTATGGGCATCTTTTGTGAAAGAACACTGAGAACAGAATGCTGAAGCTTGAGCAAGTTTTGGAGCAGCTTCTATTCATCTGTGTAGGACTGCAGAAAACCCACTCAGACTCTTTTTCAAAAACTCTTACTAAGTAGGAATTTTAACTGAAACTAACATTCTTGATCTGTTACTGTATAGCAACATGAAAGTTTATATATAAAGTTCTGATTTGGAGAGCTACTTAGGAAAAATAGCGTATTTCCATATTGCAATGTTTAACTGTTTTTTCTCCACCTACTCATAAAATATTACTTACTACTGGTATTATAATTGCTATTATAATTGCTTTATTGTAACTAAACCAATCCAACAGCAAATAAAGTTTTCTATTTCACTTGTTAAACTCCTGAATTCATGAAGCTGCTGTCTGATTTCCTCCAAAGACAAACAGGCTTGAAACAGTAATTCATGTACTGTAGTAACTCTGCTTTATGCTTTTGATATGCTGCCTGCAGGCACAGTGAATAGGAATAAAAATTGGAACACAACACCAACAGATCTTGTTCTGTTCTCTGTTTCTATGCTTTTAGCTCCCACACTCTGATTATTTGTTACAGCTCCTACAGCTCTGGGAAATGACAGACTCACAAATACACTGAAAACAGCAGCCCTCCTCCCTTCAGGGTCTCATTCTCAGGGCGAAGGGAAGAATTGCAGAACCAGTGTGCCATTCCCTTCCCATTTCAGAGGCTGAGATCAGTGGCCCATAGAAAATTTCATACCAAGGAGGTCACAGGCAGGAGTTACTAGGAAGTTGAATGACAACAGTGGATGAAGATACATAATTCTGTCAACTAACTTTCAGCATTCTATTAGTATATTGTATCACTGTCCTCTATATCGCTTTGTTTCTTACAGCAACGAAGGAAAGAGTCTCCCTATAAAAGCAAAGTGTTTCTGTACCCTGCATTGCCTTTTTCCCTCTTACTAATCAGCGGGCATGAAAGTTCTCCAAGTTCCTTTCTGCAAATGAGGGAAATGTCCCATCACCTCCCATACCAACTGGAAACTATATGGGCATCAGGAATGCAGAAAACAGCTAGCTTTCTGCATATACTTAATACTGAACATATCATTATCTTCTCAAAATGGAAGTTTCCAAGGAAACAAGAAGAAAAGAGGATATGAGAAATGTAAATGTGAAAGAGCAAAAAAGAAAAAAAAAAAGTGGTATTATTTTTTTAATTTACATATACATGTACACTTATTAAGTTGCAATTATGATCTATAGGCTTATCATTTCATTCATTTATTGAAAGTAATAGCTACTTGGATTACCAAGATCAAGCTTCAATCATGCTAACAACTGCATATTCACAAAGGAATTTCTGTTCTACAAGATGTATTATCTAAATAAATAAATTTAAATCAATCTCCCTCTACGACAAGATGACCCACCCAGTGGACAAGGGAAAGGCTGTGAGTGGGTGTCTACCTGGACACCGACACCATCTCCTGGAGAACCTGGCTGCTCCTGGCTGGGCCGGGGGGCTCTGTGCGGGGTTAGGAGCTGCCTGGAGGGCCGAGCCCAGAGCGCAGTGGGGA
>JAVJGJ010000047.1:86835988-86850760 GCA_035590215.1 Microhierax caerulescens | reverse complement strand
GTGGTGGGGCTGCTCCTGGAATCCTGTGTTCAGTGTTGGGCCCCTCACTGCAAGAAAAACACTGAGGGGCTGCAGTGTGTCTAGGGATGGGCAGGGGGCTGGGGCACAAGGCTGATGGGGAGCAGCTGAGGGAACTGGGGGTGTTGAGTCTAGACGGGTGCTCAGGGGTGACCTGATGGCTCCCTACAGCTGCCTGACAGGGGCTGTAGGGGGGTTGTTCTCTTCTCCCAGGTAACAAGTGACAGGACAAGGAAATGGCCTCAGGTTGTGCCAGGGGAGGTTTAGATGGGATATTAGGAGAAATTTTTCACTGAAAGGGTGCCCAAGCATTGGAACAGGCTGCCCAGGGAGGTGGTAGAATCACTATCCCTGAAGGCATTTAGAAAACACATAGATGCAGCGCTTAAGGGATATGGGTAGTGGCTGGCAGGCTTGGCAGTGCTGGTTAATGGTTGGGCTTGATGATTTCAAAGGTCTTTTCCAACCTAAATGATTCCATGATTCTAAATAGACAATACAGACAATAAGAAGCATCAGCCTCATGTTGACCTAACTGAAAAAGATAATGATAATAAAATCAAATAAATTGTTAAAATCATAGAAAAAATATATATTGGTCAGGAAAAGGACACAGATCTCCTCAGACTACAGTTAACTGGCATAAAGACTGTGAGACAACTGCTCAAACTGCAGGGTCCCTGCTTGAAAACGGCTTCCCCAGAAATTTATAGTGTACCTATAGCTTTATTATTTATTGTGACAACATAGTGTATTTTCACAGAGGTGTCTGGTTTTGCACTTTCTCAAGAAAGTCTCCAAAGTATTTTGACTAATTTTGTTTTTCTAATCATCCCTTGTTAAGGCTTGTAAACAGATCCCTAGCTCCAAACATAATTTAAATATATTGGGCTGCAAGTTCAAAATAATAACAAAAGCCACCAAAAAAAACCCCAAAACAGTAAGGAAGGAAAATTGAATTTCAGATAGTCTTTACTTACTGCTAGACAAGGACTGTTCATCCAGCTTTGAGCAGAATACTGGAGTAGATGACCTACTGCAGTTCCTTCAAACTTGAATTATTCTAGAGTCTTACAAGATTCTTGGGTTTGGGTATGTTTTCAGAAGTCCCTTATGATTTAATTTACATGGAATATCTTATTACTGTCTTCCTTCAGACTGAGTGGAAAGTCAATGGCTTTGTGACCTGTAAAATCACTCTCAATGCATTGTTGGAAATTATTTTAATCAGTTCTCTGGGATGTACATCTTATTTTTCTTAGTTGAAAGCCCATGATTAAGAAAAAAAAAATAAAATACATGGACCTGGAGGAATAAAGACTTAAAGTCTACAACTCATAATAGAAGAATGAGAATTCTTAGCCTGTACAAACTACTCTTCATGTGTGGCTCTCAAAGTACATGGCAATGAGAATTCTTTAACCACTGTGCCTAAAGCCAACCCCTCCCCTCCCCCCAACAAAACAGGTTTATTAATATGAAGACTTCCCTCAAACACTGCATATTTTGATGTAGTTTCCACTGTATACAAAAAAGTTGTTTAAGCTATTATTAGCAGCAGAACATGTATTAGTGCAATTGTATATAACTTTACCGTATCAGGAAATGCATAACTAAAAGCAGCAAAAGCTATAGTTCAGATGGCTACTTAATTACTTGCTATGAATAGATCAATAAACAGCTTTGATTCTGATTTGTTTGAATATGTTAATTGAGCAATTTCTCCTTCAGCAGGAATGACTTTGCAAAATGCCATGATCCCCAAGAGTCAAAAAGGTGCAAAAAATTAAGTTGATGCACTGTTTTCTGAATTTTCTGTTCTCTCTGATGCAATTTTATACAAAAAGGCTAGTTTATTCTAAGTGGTTGCTTGAACATCTGAAAGTTGTAACAGAAATGTTTCAACCTAGAAAAGCACCTATGGTCAAGGCCACAAATGCTATCCTGACCCCAGGAAATCTATAGAGGTTTTACCACTGGCTTCAATGTAACCAGGATTCCGCGTCCTGAAGAATACAAAAACGTAGGGTTTTTTTTAATTTTTTTTTTTTTCATTTGTGTGGGCACCAAAATGCTAAAATTTACATAGAAAGCTCTGTGGTGGAAGAAGCCATACAAGCACTTGGAGCAGTGCTGTGAGATGAATAAGGTGTCATATTTAGCAAATAAGGCAATCCTCTGGGGTAAAAAAAAAAAAAAAAAAAAAAAAAGGAAACAGATATTAAAAATTAGTTCCTTAGCTTAAAAGGTATAGACTGAAACCAAGAATACATAGCTTAGAAAGAAAATGTATTGGCCTCTTCCCCAGGAACACACAAGTCATTGCTGTACTACATGTACAAACTATTACAGGTGTTATGCAAACACCACAGTGCAATTTTTTGTCACTGTCTAGGTTAAAATGCTTTGTTGTTTCTTTCACTTAAAGGAAAAAACAAAAAACAAAACACAAACAACCTATCTCAGAATATCTCCAGAAACCTACTTTCCAGACCAAAAAAGCTGGCTTAGAAGGAGTTTCTAAGACAATTTATTTTTCCATATAAAAGGTGAAAATGTGGAAAGGTATCTGCAAAATACACCCAACCATTTCTAAAAAGCTTAAAAATGCACGTATCTGGAACTGACTATTTCTTAAAGAAATCTTCAGTAAGTTATTATTTTGTGTGCTGCTTAATTGGTCTTTTAAATCTAGAAGCTAGGGCAAACACCTGCAATTACAGTACATGTTTCTTTTATTATAAGATAAATATATACTAACAAGTACAATTTGGTCCTGAAATAATAGTCTTCTACATTTAGAGGACAATCTAGAATCTAACCCTGTACTCTGTGCAAACGACGAACTTTCTGTGAAAATTATCTCCAGCTCTGTCTCCAGGTGAACTCAACTTCTAAATACTTGCCAAAGATACATCCATATACTACTTTTTTGATACATATGCAAAAGGGGAGCTTGTATCCATCAGCAGAATCTAATCACAATACTTCTAGTTTATTAACATGATTCAGGATCCTGTATGTTAAGGCCCAAGAAAGAAGAAATCATTTTCCACTTGCAGAGTCTCTGTGCTACGCTAAATTAAGCAAAATAATAGCAACAGAGAGAAACCATGCATTAGAAATAGTCCATAAACAGCAGGGAGGAGGGAGAGGAGTAACAAGCATTACAGTATCTATTAACTAACGGAATGCTTATGGAAATAGGGATAGAATGCACATGCATGTCAAATGAATCCTTATCTGTAGCACCATAAGAAAATATACCAAAATAAATTCATGAGGGGAAGCAGTTTAAAGTATAAGACTGTAGCATCCAGCCATTAGTTTAATCTGAAATGCATTTTAATTGCTCCTATCACAATGAACTCATTTCACAACCATGAAAATGTGTTCTATGTTTCCACTTATAACCCAGTCTTTGTTCAGTACCATTAAGGATTTATATAATATCAAATGCTATCATACACAATTAGAGCATAGAAGAAATAGTGGGCGCATATTAAAAGAGTGTCTAAAACTGAATTCCATCTTTATGTGCTGTTTTACTGATTTTGGAACAACTAATACTTTTCTCTTTGTCAGTTAGAGGTAAGAGTTGTTGAGGAGGCACATCCAGGAAGCTAGGATTTGTTCCAGTACTGTTCTCTTCCAGTAGAGTTACACAACAAAAGGAGAAACGAAAAACAAATCTACTTGTAGGCAACAGCACATCGTATGTCTCACACAACCACATTACTGACCATGCCAATCTCTGCAACGTGTAAAGCAACCCACAAATACTCAGCGTCTGAGAAACCATTTCAGAGATCTGGAAAATTCCCACCCTCACTCAGCCGGTGCCCTTGCTGACTATAGCATACAAAAACTGACAACCAGAAAACCAGGATAAAATTTAAAGCAATTTTTCAATGCCTCTATTGATTAAACGTTCAAAGTTACCCTCATTTACCAAAAGCACCCCGCTTGAAGGAGCAACAGATCTGAGAGAAGAACACAGATTTGCGCTGCCACAAAATTAATTTCAGTACTAAGCAAACAGCAAAACTTCCCAATAAAACAATTTGTTCTGCATATTCAATTATTTCCCTCTTTGTGAAGTTTATGAAGGAGAACAAAGACATATGTTTACTGAATGGACTGGTCTAATAGCAATACCTGCTGAATTGTTCAGATGAATGCCTTCAACACCGCATTTAATTGCTATTTCATTCTCAGCCTACCTGGTGTGTTCAGCAGCCGGGACATCTTGCAAGAATAGGAGACGAACTGCTCGCAGTATTCAGCGCTGCTGGTAATGGCAGAAATCTGGTCCATCGTTGCACTGTAGTTGAGCTGCAGCACAGATAACTTCTCCAGGCTGCTGCCTCCCACAGAAGTCTGCATTTGCAGATCATGGTACACAGTTGTCCATACTTTGTCCTCTGAAAGAGAGAGGGAAAAGACAAAAATTGGTAAAAGACAGACAGTGGAACTGAGTTAAAATAAATCTAGGCCTTTGACAAAAGATAAAAATATTCTGCAAGATATCTTTTTAGGGGGTAGTGGGGAAGAAGGGCACTGCACAGGAAAAGTTACCATGTGAGAGCACAGTTCCAACCACCGCAAGCCGATGAAAAGAAACCCTGATTGCCCTTGTAGTTTTGATAACCAATATATCGTGTGAGGAGACTTCCTTGAACAACTGGTGCTAATAATAACATATGGAACTAATAAGGATTAACTTTGATCAGACATTGAGTAGAAGGACACAAAGCTGATGTACTAGTGATTCAAGGTTTCCATGTGAGGAAAATTCACTGTCCATGGTAAATCGCTGTGGGCTGGAGAGCAACGCTGCTTTGCAGTGCTGTAACAACAGGGATGCACCAGTTTCTTATGTGATTACATCATTTAGTGATTAATACTGAAAACATTGTAGTCCAAGGTTTCCACATTTTTTTACCCAAGCTGTGCTCCTTGGGTAAGCCAAAATTACTGCTTATTGAGACTTGACTATTTTACAATAGCAGCACCATACAGCCTCATCAATTGTGGTTATGGTATCAATATCAGTGTAAGAAATAACAGAAGTAGGAGACAATGGAAAAGCAAAAGCTTCTGTTTAACTGTGAAAAGACAAAATGAAGGGGGAAGGACAACGTCATTTTGGGGATGAGAAATATAGCAGCATTGGCTGAATCTCATGCCTAGTGCGCATGTAGGAGGTGTGTAATATCCTGCCTACAGCAGACTGTGTGCATTATATTGCTTTAAACTACTGAACAGCAAGTCAGTGGAAGTGTCGCTGTGTTCCATTTGTCAGCAGTGACCAGAGGAGATTTAAGATAAGGTATCATAATAATGAACAACACACTCCACACTCCTCTTGCTGGAAGATTTTTGGAAGTTGGGAGTTAGTTTAGAAAGGAAATAAAGAAAAAGCACAGAAATACTCCTGTTACAGGCCAGCTATTACTTTTTCTTAGAGGGGCATTCCACAGGAGGAAGAGAAAAAAAAAAAATAAAAAAAAAAAGAGAGAGAGAAAGACACAGGGTTTCAGAATGAAAACAATGATGGTTCAGTCAGTATTAGTGACACTGTTTTCCTGTAAGAATACTATTCTATCACTTAGGTGTGAAGAACTTTTAAATTTGACTAGCTCAGTGAAAAAAACAATATCTCAGCTGATACTACTCACATTGTCAATCTCAAATAGCCAAGGACTGAAACAGGTCAATCCCTTCCTGCAAATAAAACCTAGAAAATTCTCTTTTTTTCTACAGATTACCCTTTAGTATAGTACCATGAAGCTTCCTAGAAGTACATCAGGTTTTGTTGCTACTATTTATCATGTATAGTTCTTTAACACTCTAAGTTATCCTGTTTGTCTTTTGAATTTTCTTTCTGTTGTTTTATACTGAATATAAAACTCTGTAGATATTCAGATTCTACTACACTCGGCCAAGTCAAAGAAACAAGTCTGGGACTTGGAATAGAAAACACGGAACTTTAAATAGATCTGTAAAGAATCTATTCTGGTGTCTTGAGCTGGCTTGCACAGAAGTCCTGTTCCCTGAGTAAGCTGGACAGGCCTTTGCCCCAGGTGGTTCAGCTGTTTCTGTAGAGCAACACCACTGACCACAGCTGTCCTTCCAGTGGTGGAGAGGTGAAAATATGCCATGCTGCTAACTTTGTTGTATTTATTATAAAAACATATTCTCCAGGGAGATCACTCGTCAGTTTCAGAGAATACTAATTCACCTGACAGATGTGCTTTACAGCAATAAACCCCATAAAATGTAGTACATAGCAGTATGTTTTCAATTCATCTATGTGAATTTCATACCTGTTAACACAAATCTCTGAGTCATTCCAAAACTTATGTCCTGATACCGCTCTTCAGTATTTTAACTACATGAAAAGACTTTGATAAACTGAGGCATACTCAAAATGTGCTTTGGTACTTCCTCATCAAGTTCACAGAAATGTGCTTACATACACTGTTTTGGGTGTGACCCAGAGTGGTCATCTTTCCATGTTATCCATGTTTCCATTATTCTTATCTTCAGAACTCTGTACTCCAGCTTCTTTACCACTCTTAATTTTCACTGCATAGTGTCAGGCTATTTTGGATTACATGGAGTCATGTGGACCCATGTGTTTCTAACAGATATGGTGCAAGTCTTCCTAATCAAATGTTCGGAGATAAGGTAAGCAAAGCAGACAGATCCTCCACAGGGAGCATGCATCACTACCCAAATGAGATAAAATTCAGTAAGTGATGCAAGATGGTTATGACTTTAATATTCATATCCTTAGTCCAAAGCTCTACATCAAACAAAAGATTATTCTTGCACCAAGAGAAAAAGAAAAAAGAAAAAAAAAGTAGGGGAAAGGAAAGAGAGTAATTCTTATTTCTTTATTGCTATAATCCCACTGCCAGGTACCAAGGAAAAAATTGTAATTGTCACCTGTCAAGTTGTATAGACAATATAACGCAGTTTTGTTGAGAGCCTGGGATGGAAGCTTACTGCAGGTTCCTTTTCAAGAAAGGATTGCTATAGTTTATATGTTCACTCATAGCAGTGTCATTTTTGGCAGAAAATGCTGTCCATGTAAGAGCTGTGATGTGTTAGTAAAGCATGTATTCGGCCAGTTAGAGCCTCATGTTGGATTTCCGAGCCAGCAAAGACTCCTAGACTAGCCATTCGGATGCCATAGGAATGTCGTTAGCAAGAAGAGCTGCATTAGGTATTACATCTGTGAAGGGCGCTCCTTTTTGATACTGGATTCTGGCCAATGCAGCCCTGACGCCTCCTTTCCCGGTGAGGCTGCTTCAGGCTTTACAGTGGGACACTGTATGAAACAAGACAGAAACATACGCGTGGATGGATCTAGGTTGCCTTTATGTCAGTCAGACTTATCCTCTGAACCATTTCAGGGTCCTTCTGTTGAATTAGAAATACCACTAACAGATAAAAGTTTGTTGCACCTTGTACTGTGTCTATTTATAAATAGACAGATGTGCATAAAGACAATAACCATCTCTAGAAAAGCATCTCAGACTCCCCCTGTGGTCTAGAAGATGATGGGAGATTGATTAGGGTATGCCTGGAAGGAAATCTAGCTCCTATTTCACCTGTAACATGTTGATAGACTGGCTCAAATGACTGATGAGCACTTGCTTGTAGTAAGGAAAAAATTACTGGCTTACCATCGCACAGGGCACATAGGTTAGAAGCAAGGGACATGCGAAGGCTGACAATTGACATTCAGCAAGCTGGCTTGTCCAAAATCTGGAAGCTGAAAGATCTGTGCCCACAGGTCAGGCACGGAGAGACTGTGGGGGGAAAGTTGTGGCTGGTGTGCAGGAAGGAGGCTCCTTCTCTGGGTGAAACTTCACACATTTTTTTGGTTTTAAATAAAAAGCCCTATCATAAGGCATGGACTGAGACAGTCCAGAATGACAGGGTCTCTCCTCAGCTGGAAAACCACATTGACAGTATACCATGGACACAGCCCAAAATCCATCTTCCCTGCCCCTTAAGAGCAGGTGCCTGCATCTCAGTCATACAGTTATCCTGCTGGAATGGCCTTAGGATGTCTGGGAAGGCTTAAAGGAGAAAGTTGCCAGGCAGGAATCTCAACATTATGTATTGCGTGCTGGTTACAAACTGCTTTTTCCCTTTTACTCTTAACTATTTGTTAATGTGATAGTATGCCCCATGGAAATCAACCAGACATTTATAGCTTGGAAATAATGCCAACTTCTTCACGGATGGTTCCAGTTTCTCAGACACTGCTTGTTAGTGGAGACCATTCTTCAGAAAGATAGAATCCGTGACCTGCTTGCAGCCTGCCTCCCTTGCAGAGACGGTAATGCAGGTAATTCATACCATCTCAAATACCTGTATCATCACCACTTATGGAATCATTCCTATGTAGCTGAGAACAGAACGTGATAGTCAGTTACTATACCAAAATCTGCAAGAGAAGCTACCCTTCATTTTCTGTCGCTAGCACACAGAAATCTCATGTAAGGTACATGGAAGTGAAAAATCTGTCCTAGTTAACTGTAATTTGATATATATTCCTGGCAATTACAGCCACCGCAATCTTGGTAGGAGTATTCCCCTAATACACCAGCAATTATTTTAAGAAATCATAATGTGGCTATTTCTAACCACAAGTGTTTAGAGACAATTTGTCTGTCACAGCTGCGTATAAGACTTCTGCACAAACACACTTACAAAGAGCAGACATCAATTAAGAATGATAATGCTGTTAAGTAGCATCATCTATAAAATATTCTATGTGCTCATAACCTTTGTTATTGAATTAAAAAGTATATAAAAATGAATTGATGTTGAGAGTAATTAATAATTTAAGGAGAACTATAGCATTCTCATATTTCTTTATTGCAGACATATTAACAGGAAGTTAAAAGCTAATTCCTGGAGATAGCTCTTTACTGGACATCACGATTTTTACCATCATCAGTCCATTTGTCACTTCAGATCACCGCAATGTGTTCTACAATATACTACACTACAAATCACTTAGGAAACTATACAGGAAAGCCCATTTAAAAGTGGACTGCCTTCTAGAGAGGATAAAAATTACAATTATAGTAATCTCATTTTATGAGATTTCCAATTGTATTTTCTGGTAAGAACATAGTTGATATTTCAGTTTCTTTTGAATTGTGTGGGATGGTACCACAACAGTCATTAGTAATGTGATTAAACTAAACATTTTTTGCACCAGTGTTCCATGAACAAGATCTGATGTATACAATTGATGTGGAGGAAAATTACAGTAGACAGTACCCTCTTCTCCTTCCATCACCTACTTTTTTTTATATCTCTCTCTAATGTGTATATATATGTTTAAAACTATATATAGTAATTTGAAACTAATTCTGCTATGGACTTCAAAGGAGTTGCAGTTGGTTTATAAAAATGAAAAATTTAGGTTCTATTGTAGTTAATGAGTATTTTGACAATCTCATCTGATATTGGCAAATGTCAATTTTGCAGTAAAGTTACTCTGGTGATATGAGTTCTATTGCTCTCATCTCACTAATGTAGAAAATTGGGTTTAGATCAGAAAATTCCAATATCCTGAAGAAAAAGAAAAGTAAATTAAGAGTGTTCTTATGGACTGAATTCTATTGAAATAAAAGTCACACTGTTTCTTAATCTATTTATGTAGAGAATAGCATCAACCCCAAAATGTAATTCAATCATTCCTGCAGTAATTTTCTCCTTTTACTGCTCCTTTCATTGTTTCTTCATCAAGATAATAATGAATCTTCAAATTTAATTACCAACTACTGATTGCATATTTTCCTTTTTACTTACATTGTCTTGAGACAATGAAGCTGTACACTTCCCTTGTATTTATGTAGTCTTGTTCATAATGATTTAGCAAGAAGAAAACTCTTATTTTGTGAACATACTGTGATATTGAATGACATAAGTTTACAATATTTTAAAACGTACGTAATAGATAAATCAGATGCTTTGCAAGATAAAGTGGAAAGAAGTGACCAAAGCAATATTTTCAGGAAACCAACTCTTATCAAAGTGACGATCAAATGCCTGTTCCAACACAACTTGTCAGAAATCTGAAGGGGTATTACTGAGGCAGAGCATGACTTCTCTGGATTACTAGAGATGATTTCTAACCATTCAACCTGTTGTAGGGAAGTAAAAAACTAATGCCAAGAGTATCTCAAGAAACAGAATATAGATCACTCCTGCCTTCAAAGAAAAAAAAAACAAACAACCAAAAACCTGCAGCAACACAAAACATCGTTATGCTGAAAAACAGTGCCTGGGGGGAAAACCTTAAATCAGATTTCAGCCCTAATGAAAATTACTTCATATGGGTGTTAAGAATTAAAAAATGATTATAAATTGAAAGGAACAATAAATAATGACACACAGCACAGCCATATGAAGGAGGACTCGGATCATTTAAGGGCCTAGTCTAACAGATGGCAATTGCAGTTCAGTTTAGATTAAGGAACATTAAAGTCAAGAACAAAGGACATAAAGGAAGTAACAGTATGGTTGTTTTCAGCATAGTGAACAGAATATGGGCAAGAGTTGGTTTTTTTTTTTCCAGTTCAATAACTGAAGAATCGATGACTAATTCTACCTTCTGAGGACTAGACTGTAATTGGCATTATACAACTGGAAAAATCAAATGCGTGCATCTGCTTTAAAGTGGCTTTCAGTTCGTTTTATCATATCATGGCAGCGTATAAACTTAAAACAAAACAACTAGTGCCTGACTTTTTCCTTTTACAAAACAACAGCACAATTCTTTAGCTACGATTCTAAACAACGCTTCCTAGAATCACTGAGAAAAGGTACCACAGTTTAAAAAAGAAATATTTGAAAGGCTGTCTTGAAGTAAAGGAGTCTTCAAAGCTTTCACTGCATTAGCTTGAACCTTAAGAAACCATTTCCTGAACTATCTTGACTGAAAAATTAGATCAGTTTTAATTTCTATTCTCCTGAAGAGGCAGAAAGAAGACTAATGCAAGTCTCAACTGTTACCACTAAACAAACGTCACCTTTTTTTTTTCCTCTCATCAGCTTTTGAGTGCTTGAATCCTCAACATAGTCTTCACTGATCCAACTTAATTCTCTCAAGAACTATGTCCTCCACTCTCACATCCTGCGAACTCCCCTCCTTAGAGAGACAGGAAAAGGAATATAGTGTGCTGTGGTAGCCTTTCTGATTATTTCATTAATATATATATATATAGGTGTGAGGTATTAAAAAAAGACATGTTTTCATTAAGTACCCTGCTTCATTTTCAAGAACGTAGCTTCCTTTTGATACTGGCTTTTTGGCTATTTACAACTGAACACTTGGAAAGAGAAATCTGGACAACTGCATTCCTAACCAATATTCTTTTTCATTTTGCTTTCAAAAGGTGTCTCTGGATTGAAGAAGTTATAGTTCAAAGTTATGAACACTCCTGACAGTTTGTAATAATTTCATCATTATCCCAAATCACATCAGCCACACTTACATTTAGGAATCCCATTTGATGACTGCCACGTAAACTTAAGCATGTTTTCCTGAGGCACTGCCTAACTACATAACAAACACCGCTGTCATATGCAGTTTAGCGTAATATCTTGTTTCTTGTGGTTTTGACATTTCGGCACTTGTTCATTAGGAATTTCAAATGCCACTGCCATTAGATGCTACAAGATAGAAGAATGCCGTTTAGTTATGCTGTGAGTGACAGACAATTTTTGATGTCTTGATTGTCTCTGTTACTAATATCTCAAATGAAGTATAATGTAGAACTCCACAGTACATCACAGTACTTCAGTGATTTCATTTATCATAAAAAAACATGCATTATTTTAAAACACATTCTAAACAGCTTTTTAGCAAACCTGTGGTTTGAAACATGACAGTATGAGAAAAGAAAAAGTTAATTAGGCTTCATGTTAAAGTAAGCATCTTTAATGAAGCCAGTTTAAAAGTTTTTCCTTGCCTGGGTGTTGTGATCTGGTTCTATCTCAGTCTACTCGTAAGGTAGAAGAGAGAAATCATAATTTATTATGCCAAATTACAGAAAAAAGCATAGCTTGGTCCTAAGACAAAAGTCCCCCATATGAATAGTAAAGGTCACAAATTTAATTATTTTAATGAAAAAATTAAAATTACTATAAGAGTGAGGAATAAGGATCATGCTAGACTGACAAGAAACTTTCAACGTCCAGAGACTCTTGAATGTGAAATTTTTCGCTTCCACATAACCAAATATGACCTCTTTCCCTCTCATCTCAGGAGCTACACAACCATCATTAAACACACCCTAACTCATTCCAAGGGACACTACTTCCACCTGAAGGGACAGAGTGCTTTTAAACAAGTGGTTCTGTTAAGGAAACACAAATCAGCATTCTCAGAAACTCCAACTACCCTTGCAGTCTGCATCCTGTGAAAGTAGTACGTGAAGTGTTGTATACCTCCAACAGTGCTGTGCACAAACAACACTCCAAGAAACCCCAGTGTTGTACCAGCTGCCTCGTGCCTTCCTGCTAGCAGATATCCAACAGATTCTTTCTAGCACCAGCAGGCGTAGGATTCATGAGAAGAAAAGCAGAGAAATGTGTATTTCCATAAACCTGTTTCTTCTGCATACTCTTTTTATGCATTCATAAAGAAGTCAGATCATGCACAGAAACCACCACAGAATTCAGAGAGTGGAATACATGAAAATAAAGATGCTTTTTTACTATGTCTAATATTGCTTTCCTTTTCATTGAAGGCTTATAAATACTGTCCCATCTACTCCAATAATACTCAGAAATATAACACTACCTATTAATATATCCAACATACATTTCATTATATAGAAATGATACATTTTAAATTAGTATTTCTAAGAAGCCAAAACAATTGTGACTGTGCATAGTTGGACTTCATAGCTTGGCTCCAAGAGAACTGAATGGCTAAGTGATTTTGTTCCATCCTTATCAGGGAAAAGATTCATTACACCATCTCTGCTCCTACTGAGGTTCCAAGTAAATACAGAAGGCTCTCATGACAACAGCTAACTACTTTTCAGAGCAATGAAAAATTTAATTTGCAAAGAAACACCTCCATTCACAAGAGACAGCCTAATATTTAGCAATTACAGAGAATACTATGCTGGATCAGGCAAGGTCCCACATGTGGTCAAGTGGATTACTGCAAAAGCTTCCTCAAATGCTCTAGCACAGGGGTCCTCAAACTTTTCAAACAGGGGGCCAGCACACAAATTAAGTGGCAGGCAGTCATCTGCAGCTGCTTGGTTTACCCCCAACCCCTGGCGGGGGGGTGTGTGTGTGTGTCTGTAAATACTGAAGGGCTGGATTGAGGACCCTGGGGAGCCGTATCCAGCCCATGGGCCGTAGTTTGAGGACCCCTGCTCTAGCATATTCGGTCTGGGCCTGCACTTTGGCCTCCCTCCATGACTCATTACACATACATCATCTTTTCTCTAGGCAAGTACACTTGCATTTCATGCAGCTTTGCTGGACACGTAGCTGTTGACTACATTTTATGTAGCACTTTAAAGGATTTCTCCATCATAATATAAAAAGATGACATGTGGAATAAAATATATGTCTCAAGTGGAAATACTGACTGTAAATGGAAACCATTTAGCATGGTTTCCAAATGGAAACTGCTTAGGGATCTCAAAGGGTCTGCTCTAAATATTAACAAGTTTCCTATTTACTTTATTAGCTTTCCCCATATTTAACAAATAGAAAGTTGACTTCCTTGAGCAAGAGAAACAAATGATACCATCTTTTATAATCAGGCAACCTTCTGATTTCTAGAGTTCTCTGTAAACACAAGAGCATTAAATTATCTATGGATAAAATTAAACTAATGACATCCAAGAGGTCTCTAAAGTTTTTCTTGCCCAACAGACATGTATTTATTTACACTTCAATATTCAGTTTTAGAATTTCCTACACTATGACAAATTATTCTCATTGTTTAACTTCAAATACTATCCACTACAGCAGACAAAATCCATTAACTAAATGCTGAAACTTTATGAAGACTACTGACTTCATTGCATACTGTGTACCTACAGAAATCCATCTGCGTGCATATTTCCAAATGCAGCTCTGAAACTTGCATAACAATGTATATATTTCTTCCATACTATCTGAACAATTCCAAACACGCACAAATAAAAAATTCATGCAGAAAGAAACCAGTGAACACAGAAAAAAAATAATCTCCAATTAATTCAATGGGCCAAAGGTTTCGTTGTACTTCTTCAACAGAAACTTGTCCACTAATTAAAAGGCACAATAAAAAGACAGGAAAAGACAAGGAAAGGGAAAGGGAATGGAGAGGAAGAGAGGAGGTAGAGGAGAAGGAGGAAAAGAAAAAAGGAAAAGAAAAAAGAAAGAGAAAAAACAGCATAAAAAACCTCAACAACAAGGTACACAGTGCATGGGGTGAAAGGCTGGATGAATGGCTCAGAGTTAGTAGTGCACAGGGCAATACCTAACTGGTGACCAGTCACCAGAGGTGTTCCTCAGGGCTCAGTTCTAGGGCCAGTTCTCTTCAATATTTGTATGCAGAATTTGCAGATGGCTGTGGATAGATTGGGGCATCGGGCAGTCATCAGTGGCATGAAATATAACAAGACCAAATGCCAGATCCTGCACCTGGGAGGGAGTAAAGCCAGCCACAAGTACAGCTTGGGAGAGGAGTGGTGGGAGAGC
>JAVJGJ010000047.1:86816231-86833635 GCA_035590215.1 Microhierax caerulescens | reverse complement strand
AGGGCTGGCAGGTGTGTCCCATGTCCTCTGTGGAGCAGCTGAGGACTCTGTGTTTGTCTAGTTTGGAGAGAAGGCAGCTGAGGGGCCACCTCGCTGCTCTCTACGGCTGCCTGAGGAGGGGACGTGGCGGGGAGGTGCTGAGCTGCTCCCCCTGCTACCCAGTGCCAGGATGCCCGGGAATGGCTCCTTTGAGCTGCATTGACAACACAAAGAGGGTGGTCAAACCCTTGAACAGGCTTCCTGGACAAGTGGACATTACCCCATTCCTTTCAGTGATTAGGAGATATTTGGATAATGCCCATTAATATATAATTATATAATACAATAATATAATACCATACTTAGCTTTTACTCATCCCTGAAGTCATCAGGCAGTTACAGTAGATGGCTGTTGTAGGTACCTTCCAACACAACTAGTATACACCCATTCCATTCCTTGTTCTCACCATGAGTTCAATAACAATGAGACTGTCAGTTCCCTAAAATGCACCAAGGGACATTTGCTCCTGCCCTGCTTGTGGTGAGGTTGTCCTCTTGGAAAGTGAAGGCACACATTTGTTCTGTTTCTTGACCATATTTTTCCTTACACTTCGAAGTGGTCAGACCCTGGGACAGGCTTCCTGGCAAGGTGGTCAATGCTCCACAACTGTCCCTGTTTCAGAGGCATTTGGACAATGCCCTTCGTAACCATGCTTCAACTTCTGGCCAGCCCAGAGATGGTCATGCAGCTGGACTTGTTATCCATTGTACAACCCTGCCAACTGAATTATTCCAGAAACAAACACACACAAATTACCCAAAGAGAAAAGGTGTACATACTATGAATAAAAGTGCTAATAATTGTAATTTTTAGCTTTTACAGAACTGTTTCAGAGAAGGTGATTATGTAACTCCTGCATTTCAGTAGAGCTGCAGGTTTGTTCCACTGTAATCCATGAATATCTACTTTAATGGGTTAAATTTCACTCAATATTCAATCTGGATATTTGATGAAACTGATTGTAAGACACCTATCTTCCATTATCGATTCAAGAATTAACACTAACACAAGTTTCTAGACACAAAGCTGGCTTTGATTTATAGCATTTTTGTACCATGAAAAGGAGATAATTTCCCAAAAGTAAAGCCATGTAGAAAAAGTTCTTTGCACAACTGGCATATACATGGCCAATACATAAATTCAATTAGCACTAAATTTGCCAAAAAAAGGTAAAAAACCTAATAGTTCTAAAATTTCCCTAATAACAGAAAATCTTTGCAATGCATACAGCAGAGGTGGATTGTCCAGTTTTGGTAAAAAAACTGGACAATCAACTGCCTGTTTTTTAAAAAAAAACCATTTTATTCCTATCATTTGGCAAATATTCGCTCATGCATAAGGATGTGATGTAAATAAATAAAAAGTAAAGATCCTTCTATTTTATTTAAAAAAAAAAGAAAAAAACAAAACCAAACAAAACAATAACAGAAAAACAACTACCTACAAGAAATAAAAAAAAATAAATAAACCTCAAATTTTTTTAAAGATCCCAAAAGAAAGACTATTCTGAGAGAATAGAGTACCTCAAGAGATGCAGGGAGATGGTCCAGGATTTAGGGCTACTTTTTTTATTGCTCAAAAAGGACACAGGCAATACTGATGATTGCTCCACATGTGATCTCATTTGTGGCTCTGAAGAATAAACTTACAGACCATATGAAGCAGAATTATTGAAAAGTGGAACGTGAAGAGGCTTAATATTGATGTCAGTTTTAAAACATTAGTTCAAAAAATGCAATTGTGCAAAGTGTTAGCAACTACGTTAACAGCAGGCATTTCCCAGACTAGAAACAAAAGGGCAGGGGAGGCAAGGAAGTAATCCCAAGGGATATTATATAATATCTTTGTTCTAGCTACATCTTCAACAAATATTATTTGATATGAAAATATTAAGATCTAATCTTGAAAAATTGTCTAGGTTTGGCACTTAGTGTACCACTAAAAGCCCTAAGATTGATTAGTAACTTCTGCCTAGCAAGAAGGCTGAAACAGCAGTTCCATTAATTTGATTCTTCTGTCTCTGATTTAATGAAAAATGTGGTTGCTGGTCCCTGGCATCCACAGCACTTCTCTTCCACTGCAGATGCCGCAAAGCCCTGCAAAGCATTTGAAAGTGTAGCCTGCAAAACAGCTGGGCAACAAGTGACATGGTTCTAGTATTAAAATGACTTGTACCAAAAATATGTGACCATTATGGCAAAAGTGTCAGGCAGAAATAAAACAACTACTCAGAACTCCAGTACACAGTAGTAAAGATCGCTGAAATCAGTGTCAGAAGACCCCTCTGAATATTAACACTAATTAAGTAGGTTGGTGTCTTTTTATCTTTTATTTCCCCTCGATCTGTCATTTCTAAGGAATGTCAGTTATGCAGCAAGACAGACAAGCAAGCAGTGGATGTACACCAGTGCACAAAGCCAGCTCGTGAGCAAGGCCTTTTGCAAGTAACAACTCTTGATCAGAAATCCTTGTGAGCCTGCCTTATCGTACCTGCTCTGTCTAGCAGAGACATCAGTCATCTCAGTAGCCTCAGCGCAGCTTTTGGTCAGCATCCAGCTGGCTCTGCTGTTTGTTCATTAGGCACTTACTGTACAGCACAAGTCACAGTAACCATTCCCGCATAGTTCTGTGGCAATTACCAGAACAACATTAGCAATGCAGCATCTTCAGGTACAAGCCAATGCTTCTGACAGAAACAGATTTGGTCTGGACCCATGAGTAGGAAGTGCACGGGGGAGAACTCTGCACGCTCTGGCTTTGGAAAGCTAATCAGCTTTGCCTTTTAACTTCCCCCAGCTGCCTGCTAAGCAGTTTCTGTGGAATACCCACACCTCCATGAGATCACAAATTCTTCTCCACAGACTATTGCTAAGAAAAAGGGAATCCAGCTGAGTAGTGATGGTCCTAGATCTCTAATACAGTAATTTACACCATTTCCACTTGCAATTGTTTTATAACAGTATTTTGTCCTATTACCAGTGACAAACATATTCAATTTTCTTTTATGACTACTGACAGGTTTATTCCACTGTAGTCAGAAAATGCTGGTCTGAAAGAAAATCCATGGAGATTTTCATCTGTGATGCACAAATGCATCCCAAAGTGGAGAAAAAAAAAGCTAGTCACTTAGAAATATCTGGAGGTTTAGGATACTCATTTGGCAAAAACCGCAATAATAATTTTTGGAAGGGAGTAATTTATTCTCACTGATTTTCTTAAATTGCTTACTATTGAATGCTTCAGTGTGTGCAGTTACTCTCATAAATCTCATCTAGGGTAATGTAAGATCATTAACTCAATAGTTCCCACTCAGGGAAGCATGTCCTGACACATACTAGATAAAGCCAATATTTTCAGCTCCCTGAAAATAAGAAAACTTGGGCTTAGCAAATGGAAAAACCCCTAAAGCAGGAAGCATAAAAGCACGTTAATTCTGGATCATAAACATGAACTCTAAACACACGAGAAGCAGACACAGACCCCTAACATGACGTGGGAATACTTGGCTTCCAAGGCTTGAGTGGAGGGAGATCCTTACACTTCGCACTTGAAACTCTCTAAACAAGAGACCTGCTCTGCATAACCCACAGGTTTCTGTTCCAAACAAGAAAGTTTGCTCTGCAGAAGTTCTCTGGCTCTAGTTGTTCTCTACTCACTGCACAGGGTCTCACGGACTCCTCATCTTTTGCCCGTTGGCTTAACTCTGCTCATTAAGCCAT
Source organism: Microhierax caerulescens (assembly GCA_035590215.1). Taxonomy (NCBI): domain Eukaryota; kingdom Metazoa; phylum Chordata; class Aves; order Falconiformes; family Falconidae; genus Microhierax; species Microhierax caerulescens. The sequence goes on along the minus strand of JAVJGJ010000047.1, from coordinate 86,829,876 downwards.
GTGCAATGATATTAGTTTGTTTTTAAGTTGTAACAAATTTATTTCAATCATTCTTCGCTTTCTGATGCTACAGAGCAAGTAAGAATCTAAGTAGGCTGCAACCAAATCTGGTTCTGGGAAAATCTTTCCTTGATTTTCATGGATGTAAGCAGATTCTTCATAGCATCTTCTGACTGACTGCTATATTCTCAGATGAAGTGCTGCTTTCTGTGGCCTTGGAGATAAAAAATGGCCAATTCCCAGTTGATCCCAGATTTAAGTCCTTTTTGCCCTTACTGCCCTCACCCCAGAGTCTGTTTCCCCAGTTCTATCTACCTTCAACCATGTGGAACAGCGGCAGAGGTGAGCTTACAGTATATTCTGATGCTGTCCTAAAACCTGTACTAAGCACCCTTTCTGGATATTAATAAAAATATTGTCTGTAAATCCATGTCATAGTTATTGCATGTTTGTTTTCTTTTGTGGAAAAGCACTAAGGCTAATTTCTAAGTGATAAAATGCACACCTGTACAGAATCTTGGGATTTAGTAGGAATGTTCAAAGACAGCCTTCACACAAACTCTCCAGAACATTGCAGACTGACACACCTACACAATCTGCACTAACTTGTTAGTAAGTCCTGGGAGAGTCATACTGGACACCTCCTGCCTGTGTGGGGAAACTGCATCAGCAGTTTTTACGTATGTACAGATCAAAATGGATGTCTACTGCAATTTATTCATTGCCCAAAAAACCTTCTGTTTGCAGAAGCATACAGGAGGAAGCAAGAAGGACTGGCTTCCTAACAGCAGTAGTGACAACAAAGCAAACCTATCCTTCTAGGTAAATTAATTGAGAAAATTACTCAGTGTGCAGCACTGCACCCTAAATACTGGATAGGAATTCCAGGGTGGAATGTGTCCCTCTTCTCCCTTTTTAAATGTGTCTGTAATCTTTTAATCACGTGATTATCTCAGTAATAAGTGAACTTAACACACCATTTGCTATCTGAACAGGATTTAAAATGTTTCATTTAAACTAATCTGCTCTGTGATCTTTTAGTTACATTGATTTGAGTTTCAAAGAAAATGATGTGAGAAAGAATACTTAGAACAGGTAAGTGGTTTTCTTCCTAGTCTGACCGTCTGTCAACAAGACAAGACAGTACTAGCAGTTAGAAACAACCAGCTCTGAACAGGACTTGCTGAGAAGCCATTCTTAGAAATATTGTTTAAAAACAAGGAAGCCTTAATGGGGAAGCACATATGAGAAAGTATTGCTGTGTACCAGAAATCCCCACCTGAAACTAGTAACTCACATCTTCCAGGCTTTGACACAGTACAGATGGATCACTGAGCTTGCTCCTCAAAAGCCCAAAGAAGTACAGACGAGCTTTCTCAGTGATGTAGGGCATAGGCAGAAACACACATACACCCCCTTGACATGACATGGAAAATATTACCATCAAAATTTTTAAAAAAAAAACAAACAACAACTTTTCCCATCATTTCACATGTGAAATAATTGCCTAGACTTAAGTCAATTAAGTGACCAAAAGCAGAAATAAAAGTTTTACAGAAAACACAGGCTTTGTTTGGGCTTTCAGTAATGTTTTCTACAGGAGCTATTTTCTAGGGATAACTGAAGCATATTACTGGCCTGGACAGCTTGTGTTGAGTTCCTCGTATCTCCAGTAGGGCACATGTAGGGGACTGAATCTAGAGCTAAACGCTTGCTTCTAACATTCACAGGAACATTTTAAGGCCGATGGTACCCTTCATCATCCTATTTCCAATCATCTCTTTTTTCTTCTCCAGTTATATTTCTTGAAACACAGTTTTGCTGGGTCTTGCAACACACAAGTTCTAAAAAGATTTGTTGTTTTCTAATTTCTGTTCAGCTCAAAAGAGCTCAATTTCCAACAAATGAGGAATATTTTCTGATTGCAGATGATGTCAGTATTTTTTCCTCCTCCTAGACTAAATAATTTGGCAAAAAAAAAAAAAAGATTCTGCTTTATTTTCAACTATTATCACTTTCAAATGCTAATTTGTTCTCATTCTTTGAGGTCAGTGCACATTCGATTGCCTTATGCCCCTAATATATGGATGTTCTGTGATGCTCATGCTCCAGTTATGAGTGCTTGGAATACATTAAGAGGGCAACATACTATAGACTTTTATTCCTATATTCGCTTATATGACACTCCACAGTTAGAGGTGGGACATGAAGGAAGAAGGGAAAGAAACAAAAGAAAGTACTCAAATAGTAGAAAATGTTTCTATTACTCAGCAACTTGAGAAGATACCTTAGACGCCAATGATGAAGTTTGTCCTCTGCTGAACAAAGCAAATCAAGAACCTTCTCCTGGGGGCAGAATTCACAAATTATTTTTATTTTATGGTTTAGATATTTTCTTTGCAGCTCTACACTGGGCTAGATTTTCACTTTCTACACACCCAAGGGCAAATGGAGAAAATACCTAGAGGTATTCTAACATGGTTTAGAATCATGTAATTCCAACGTGATTCACTGCAAACCCTGAAGTTACAACACCACAGTTTTGTTAGGACACAGTTTTGTTTAGTGAAGTCATTAGATGTTGATTTATACCCTGTTTTCCCAACAAATTCTACCTTCTTTATACTACAATGAGCCCTGAGATTAACAAAGTCTTCATGTCCATGTGGAGACTCTTTGTATGGCAGTGTATTTTTCAGTTCTGAACATTGAAGTAATAAAAACCCAGTCTCACAACCACATGGGACTCAAGTGTGGTTTAACCAGTAGGGCTGAGTCGCCTATAGTCCCTTCCTCTTCCATCCTTAACAGCCTGGCAATATGGCAAACTCAAGGTGCAGTCACAGAACACAGCCACAGCCTAAACTCTGTCATCCCTCACATCCAGATAACCCAAGTAACTGCCAAGCACAGGAGTGCCTACCATTTTTCAGTGTTAACCTGCAGCAAAACTAAACAAACAGAAGGAAACCATCCTAATTTATTTCAGAAGGATTCCAGAAAGCAAGATCAAGATGAACCCAGAGAAAGGCTGGCAATTATAGTCTGGGAACTGACTGAGGCTGAGTGGAAAGTTTACATCCAGCTGGAAAAACAACCATGGTCTTCTCTTTACTAGCAGTTAGCGCTGTGCTCCACAGCATGGGGAGGAAAGGCACTACCCAAATTTGTTGAGATAGAGTTAAGTACCACAAAAAGCCTTTTCACAAGAAAGCCAAACACAACATAAATTAAAAATAATAAAAAAGCTGAATGCAAACCCAAATGATGTACCAGTGAAACCTAGAATACCAAGGGCGTGCATTGTAAATAAGAACAGATGAAAAAGTTAATCAATGAACTAAAACTGAGATGCAGGATGTTTCAGCCTACTTGGCAGGCTGAGACATAAACATAGTCTGCTCTGTCTCCAGAGCTCTCATGGGTCTGTTATTTTACCCTGACACCAGAAGGATGAACTTGCCTTAGGAAAAAAGTCTGCCATCAGAGACATCTCTCCAGACACGATCCCCCGATGCTTCAATGACTAGCATTTTCCTTATCCCTCAGTATCTTTTCTCCCTTCTTGAGAATCTACCTTCCTAAGCCAACTGGCCCAAACCAGTGTCTTAAATGGCTTGGTGCTTTTGCTCTTTCCCCCACACCCTCAACTCTGAAACAACAGCCTCAATCCTTCTTAACTATTTGTTCCTCTTTTTACCTCTGAAACAACACTTTAATTTGCAAATGTGTCTGACTCACACATTAAAAAGCCTCCAAAACAAAGCTCTATAACTAAAAGTGTCTCAAGAGATACTGTTAAAAAAATCAAAACTTCATGTTACATGCCATATTTGAAACACTGAAGCCATTTTTCCTTCCTGTATTTTAGGTAACAGGCTTCCAATACTGTATTGGAAGCCACCTGCAATGTGATTGCACTGGGTGAGGTCTCTATACTTTAGTTTTCATGCAAAGCTAACCATTGTCCAATGACAAAATTCTGTTTACTGCTTTTAAATGTATGCCAACTTATTCTATTTGAGTTAATAACTAAAAAACCCCACTGATTCTTTTCTCTATCAAACTGGAGGATCTATATAAAGAAGAGGTCTTTACTTTTATTTATTGAATTAAATTGCTCACAATTTTGTGTTTCACATGCACTTAAATATATCTGTATGAATAAAAGTTTTGGTACTTCGAAAGTTCAGTTCTCATCTCAGGCAAAATGTCTCATATGAAAAACTAATTACACAGATATGTGCAATAGAATTAAACATTTACCGCTGCTGGGGCACTTTGCATCAGTATGTAGTGACGGACGGCACATTTATATTCATGCCATATGTTTCTACATATGTCATAATAAAAAGCACTCCAGTGACCCACTATTTACAGAAAGACGACAGAAAAATCACAGGATATGACAGTTATGGTTGTTTAATGTCTACTCACAAAGTTGTTGCAGTAATTATTACATGTGCCACCTCTGTTAAAAAAGCAAAGGGAGAAAGAACAGAGGAATGGGGAGAGTGGTAGAGGAGCCACCCTGTACGTTTGACCTTAATGAGGCAGGCTATGAATATGCATAATGATTTCTCAAAGTGTATGAAGATGTGCAGCTTTAGGCAAAAGAACTGTACTAGAAAGGGGGATAGGGTAAGTACCACTCAAACGTTAACATTAAGTCTGCAGCTATTTGCATCCTGAAATGAGACAAAAGCCACATCACAGAGGCGTAATGACTTCAGGACCAACAGAAAGAATTAACCAACATATCTTCTGGTAAAATAGATTACGAAACCTTTCAGTTCTGCTCTGCATCGGTGGTCTAAATGACAAAGCAGAAGAAACACCAGAAAGATTATGATTTCCCCACCCTCAGCACAAAGCATCGAGGAACTACAGAAGCGCCGACCTGCCTCTCCTGCCCTACGGCCAGCAGGATAAAGCAGCAAATCCCTACAGCCCCTGCGCACTGTTCTCTGCTTATCCCTCACCCTCTGCTCTGAAAATTCTTGCGGAACAAATGCACAAGATCAGCGTAAACTTACTGATCTGACGCCTTTTCCCCATCCTCCTCGGGCTGAGGGGAAAAAAAAAAAAGAAAAAAAAATAGGGAGTAATATTAACTTATTTCTTGGGTCTTTTTCAATGGGACTGAAACAAAAACTGCCAGAGGAAACTGAATCAAGCCTAGAGATTCAGAAATACAAAATATCACACTAAGCATGGGGTGAAGCTATAAAATGCTCAAGTTTACATCTTCCCACAAACTTCTTAAAAGACCAGTTCTTTCCACTGCAGCTACTGTTCTAACGACAATTAAAGAGACAACAGGAAAGGCGTTAATCTGGATACTGAAATAGGAACCCTCCACCTCTGGAAAAATCTGATGGAATACAGAATCTAGCTCTGCCTTGTAGATCTGCCTCTGAAAGACGTTAAGGTCTTGGCCTGAAGATGACAGAGCTTTGGAAGAGTCCCCTTTCAGCCTAAGATCACAAGTTATGCTCAACTGAAAAGCAGTCTAATGGTTAAAAATTATGCCACATCACAGCTTCAAGCAATAATTTTCCCCAAGTGCATTAATTTGAAAAGTTGCAACTTTCCAACTCTAAACATTTTCAATAATGTTTTATCTTTTTTTTAAAAAAAAAAAAAAGCTTCCAAAAATTTAGATAGTTCCTACTGAAAAGTATTTGGAGAACTGCTGAACACCTATTGCAGTGCTCTAGGTTTTGAAAGGCTGTGTTACTCCAGCAGGAATAGGTACTTAAACATGTAATCTCAAACATTTTAATGCCACTACAAAGACATAAAATTTAAGCGCTTAGTTCCTCTTCACTATCAAAACACACCCCTGTGAGTACAATATTTATTTGGAGGAGACAAGGACAAGAGAACAAGGGGGCTCCGAGGTTTCTTTGACAGTACAGAGTAGTTTGTAGAGATCATGAACTGCTGTGGGGAGCACAAGCACATATGTATTTCTGAATTTGACTGCACTATTGAATTGCCAGGACAACTTAGAAACCAGAATAATTTTTAGTTACCACAGTGACATCCCTGAAGGGCAGGACTCATCCTGAAATTCTCCAGTTTATTAAATTAAGACATGTTAAAGATGGATAAGGATTATGCCCAGAAATATGCCCAGAGAGCTGTCTACTGAACCACAATTTTCTCTTCATTAAAAAAAATAATAATAATAAATAAAAAAAAAAAACACAACTTTTTGACACATTTGGAAACCCTAACACTTTCTGACTATACTATTTCACTGTAGGTGAAATGCTGACATAATGATGAAATTTGTGATTCAATATTTGTGCTACCGTACCTTCAAGGGCTAAAGATGCAATTCCTGAATATACAATTTCAGTGGCTTTTCAGGATACTTCCCTTGCCCCTGAAGGTTTATAGTCAAGTGAGAGCACAGCTTACTTTCCAACATTTGTACTCTTAAAGCTACACTACAGTTAGCGTGAAAGTAGTACATTAACGGTTAAGCCACCTTGTTTTAGGAAGATGGATGCCTGCTTTGCTAGTAACCCTAACCTTGTGGACTTGTTTTCTCTAGAAACCAAACTAACAGGTCACATTTTATGTTACCTTTTTACTCAGTAAGGTGTTCTTACTTGCTATCTCTACCTGAATGGAACAAGTGTATTTAAAAATTTCTATTTATATCTAGAGTAGTAATTTAATATAGAGATGTCTGTTTAACATATGGGTTAATAGGAACACTTTATTTTATTTATATGAGAGATTTGTCTCTCAGGCTAGAGGGGGAAACTACCCCCTCTATTTAAAATTATTTAAAATAAATTATTTAAAATAAAATATCACTATCCTGCCATATGAAGTGGTTTTTTTATTTTAGTACACTCCATATACTATTCAGTAAAGCTAGATCTATAAGTTACTTAGTTTCATGTTCACAAAAAAAAAAAATGTAATTCAGCTAGTTTAAGTTCTTTTTTCAAATATAGTGCTAGTAATACCATAAACCTGCACAATTTTGATAATAAAATTATTTGAGAATTCTGCTCTTGTTCTAATGTGCTATAGTGCCTTTTGTTACATGACAGGATATGCATCATTGCTACAGAGTTCTTCAGAAATGTGTTATTGGTGAAGCAGAGTGAAGCCCTCCACCTCATCCTGTCCCTTTTCTAGTATGTATATTACTGATAATATGCTATCAATTCAGAAAAAGATTTAGGGTGTTGTGAATTATCTCTTAAGAACATAGCTCTTTACCCTCCACAGTCTTCGCTTCTTAAGATGACCACTAACTAAAAGAAAATGAAAGCTGTAACACCTGCAACGTATAGGTATTACAGAGTACGTACATAGGTGATGTGCTTTACTAAGCTATCCAGGAATGATTGTCAGTGTGGCCTTCCAGTTTTAGAAGCAGAGATTAAAATTGCTTCCCATGAACATCTACATATTTCTTCCAGTCATTTGCATTTTAATGAAGAAATAGTTCTCTTTGGTCCTTATTTTTAAAATCTAAATAATTACATGGATATTAGTGCAAAACACCTTCTTGTAGGAAAGACTTGCTGATGAGAGTGATCCAGTCAAAACAGAAAACTGCATTTTTCCACAGCATACATCACATCCAAATGAAGGGAATGAGCACTAAATCAACCATCCTAGCATTTACGATCTCCTTGCACTGGTTAGGAGGCCACATTTTATTACTCTGGAAATTGTTTTGTAGATGAGAAACATTAGCAAAATGAAATGGTTACTTTTACTTTTCTTACCTGTTTTTTCCCCCAGTGTTGGACAAGCTACTAGTACTTTCTGCTGTATGTTTGTATTTAACGTGAATGAGCAATACTGTAGTACTGGATAGGTGCACATTTTTTTGTGCCTGACACCACTAGGGTAGTGTACTTTTAATTTACAAAGTTACCCTTGAAGAGTACCCAAAAGCCATAGCTAGGTGCTGAACACAGCGGTTCTTCTTCTGAATAGCAGAAATCACTGTAATGTATCTTCAATTCTTGACACTGTTCCCTGCAATGCCTGCCTGATTAGTTACTGATACAGTTCAAGGTGCTAGTTATGATTTTAAAAGCCCTAATGAGTCAGGATCCACTTCTGTGAAAGACTGCCTTTACAGCCGTATCTCCAAACAGACTGGCTGGCCTGCCTCTCCAGCCCCAGGAGGACTGATGACACTCCCAGAGCTTGGATCAGGCTCCTTCTTAGGTATGCTTTATTAGACAAATGCAGACGTTAATGGCAGCATGAAGCTGGCATTTTGCTGTTCTCCTGCCTAGACAGGCTGCCTACCTAGAAGCGCTTGATCTGGGGTCTGCTGCACGTGCCATGTATCCCCCTTCATGTCAGCTTCCCCCCTCCCCCCTAATTTCTCCCATCCAAGTTGAATAAAATCCACCCCACAGGTACAGGCACGTACAGGTTTCTTCTACCAGGAAGAGCTACATGAGCTTCACCAACTGAGATTTCTACAGAGACAGAGTGTTTCAACTTATGATAGCGTGGTCACTTTGCTGATGCTGACGCCTGATGACTGGGACGTATGCCAGATTTCCAATGAAAACAGACTGAAATTCAAACTTAGATGCAGACATTTGGGGAAAGGCAGGGGACGTGTCTGTTGTACCAGCTACCTGGTATTTCATATCAGAAAAAGTGGCAAGACACTTGTCATGCGTCAACCAACCAAACACATCATACACTCCTGGTGCAAGAAACTGCCCCCTTTTCTTTTTTCTTTATCATATGTTTCTGCTGCAGCACGGCAATGCAGATGACTTAAGGACAGCTGCTGCAAGCATACCCAGATAGGAAGTTACACAGAACTACTGTTAAAAGGCAGGAAAAACCCCACACAACAAAGCCAAAAGAAGTGAATGCAGTTATACATATGGTCTCAGAAGCGAAACAAGGTATGTCCTTCTAATACCAGTTAAAAAGACAAAACAGCCGAAGAAGAAAACTCAAATGTTTTGTTTCTCTTGTAAATAATTTCTATTCCCTGTGGTAAGTGTGTGAAAGTCAACGACGCCTACACAGAAATAAGAGTTTGACATTTCTGAAAAGCTGCCTTATACAGTAACTTATAAATCACAGATATTACTGAACTACCAATATGTTGATATAAAATAGTTCTAGTAAATAGCCATAGATATAAACTTTTTTTCTTTTTTAAAATGATGCACCACTGGGAATGCAAAGGCCTGTTAAGGCTAATTAATAGCTGTGACTTAAAAAGCTTATGAAATGGATTAACTACTACCTTGCTCAGACTATACTGACTGGTGATTACAAACCTGATGACCCCTCTCTTGAAAAGCTCTTAGTTATTTTTCTTTTACCAAGAAATATGAATTATGAACAGACTTTTTCCCAACTAACTAAAAAAAATAAATAAAAAAAATAGCAAATATAATGCCGTTACCTGTCATGTTGCAGTAAACTTTCAAAGGTCCCAGTGCCCCACTGCCATCTGGATCTATCCAGTAGTAATTTGAAGTTTTGCCCAAGTGTTTGTATGCTTCACAGGAGAGTTCGTGAATAGCTGGAATGAAATAAAATACAGCAATAAGGATCTTCATAGCCTCATATCCTGAAGCAAAAGTCCCATAATGACAATAAATTGATTTTATTTATACATCAAGAACCACACCTTTGAGATTACAGTAATGTGACTGACATTCACAGGAAACAAAACATCTTTCCAAAAGATACAGAAGTGATTAGAAGTTTGAGACGAGACACATCATTTTTTAGCATGTTGAGGAATGCCAGAGCTGGGGGGTGCGGGGGTACAACCGAACAAACAAACTTTTTCAAGAGTCTCTTTAAACCATTTTTGATAATGCTTTGGTTCAGAACTTTCTTTATACACAGGTTGAAGTTTTACATCGTAAATGGAAACGCTTCTATTAATGCAATGTACTTTGCCCTTTAGTTTTCCCTCTCTTCAAGAGATACACCAAAAAGCTTGTGAGTTTTCCCTCTGTAAATTTTAGAAATTTTCAAGTTTTAGTACTACCCATAATAACACAGGTTTCAAAGTTGTGGAATTTCTCACTACATGTAATATCTGTCTCTACACAGCATTGCAGTTACTCTATATATCCACATAACTAACACTGTTCCAAAAAGGCCTAAAATTTCACAATATTTACTGCAAAAAGTTTAATTGATTTGGCGGAGGAGTTGTTTCAATTTGTCCTTGACCTCTCTATACTGCTTTCTATTTCATGTCATAAAACTGCTTGTCAAATTCTGTTATGGTGAATAGCTCAGACAGAATAATAAGCATTGTACTTAGGAGCTTTTCTAGTAATTCCCCCATTTTCTGTGAAAGGTATGACTATCACAAAGTTATACATAGTATACATGAATAAATTAGATCATTTTATGCATAGAAAAAGTAGAACTGGTAATTTGTATAAATTGGTGTGTCCTTATAGAAAACTGGTAAGTATTTTTCTATGCTTTTTTTTTTTCAAAAGGAATGTGTAATGTTTCTTGGTTTTCCAAGGACCAGATGGTACAGCATCTTTGTTTGGAATCAATCAATCAGCTACTAAAAGAAATGTTTGTTTAACCAGACTTCACATCCACTCTAAAAATTCATCTAATTTGTTGGCAATTCTTTCAATCTATCTCCTTGCTAAGACTGGGTTTATTTCAGAAGTCCAATGGGGATAAGATGTTTCCCTGGGCTCTGGCGGCGACGGACGGATCTCACAGACACATTTAAAGGCCTCTAAACAACCATCAACACAGGAAGGAAAGCAAAGCTTAAAAAAAAAAAAGTCTCAAATTTGGATGTGGCATAAATGCAAAGCTAAGGACTGTTAGCTCTACTGTATAAAGAGACCTTGATGATGCTACAAAAGAAAGAATTTTCTGAGAAGTTTTATGCGTTCATTACAGGGTCTAAAGTTGATACAAGAAGTAGACATTTTCATTAAACTGTGAGGTATTCCAAGTCATTTCCCCTTTCTCCCCAAACTAAACAGAATTTCTCATTATTAAGGAGACTGTGTCTGTTTTCAGACACTTCATGCAGATTTCATAAGGAATTCATAAACAATTTTCTTCAAGTATTTCTCTAACGCTCTACATGCTACCTAAATGTAATCACAAAATACCAACTGCGTTAACGTATAATTATCATAAAACAAAGTCACAAATTTTAACAGACTCATTCCAGTTCAAGTCAAGAGGATGACAAATACTGTTTATGAGCTTCCAGAAGTTTGACATTTTCAGTTTCTAAACCTCACAGAAAAACAAGGAAGTTTTGCCTTTGTAGTATACACATTTCACACAGGGTCATATGACGTTTTTCTCTAAGTCTGCTCCTTTCAAAAAGGCAGGCCAATCTTTGTACAGAGATACTACTACAGTTCAGGAAAAAATACTGAAGAGCGTTATATGGAGGACAAAAACAAGTCACACTGTTTAATCAGACGCTCATTTATCCCTGATTAATATTTTTACAGAAAACTAAAAGGTTTAGATACAACACCCCTCCTTCTGTTCTTCTGGAACAGGAGAAACAGTGAGGTAGGTAGTTACTAGTATTACAGCAGGGGACAGGCTGCTTCTGAACGTGTCAGCATTTGTTAAGCTTCAACATTAGGTTGAACACCAAATGGCAGAAATTAAGATCATTCTTCAAATAAAGACAAAAGAAGGAGGTATTAGAAATCAATTCAGCTTGTGAAAAGTGGTTTTATGAGTGTGTGATAGGTTTTGGCAGGTTCTATCCATATGTAAATGCATACTTAAAGACCTTAAAAATGGGAATAAACAAAATGGAAAGGGCAGGTACTAGTGCAAGGAACACTAACATACAAATCACTTAACAGGTGTACAGAAACACAACTAAGGGCTAAGTGAAGTTGGTATACTGATAGAATAGCCCGCTATTAAGATGCGCTAGGAAACAGCACACTATCATGTTGTGGTGTATGAATAGGCTTGAGGACAGAAAGAGACCTTTTTGTTGACTCAGACGGCAAAGGGTAGCCGTTAATGTAAACATCAGAACAAAAGTGGCAAGCACCAGGCAGAGAAGGCAACTGTGAAGGGGAGGAGAGTAAGAGATGATAACAAAATATCAAAGAAGTAGAAGATGACCTAGAAAGGAAGACAATACAGGATCATCCTGTAATTCAGTACTTCTTTTAAATGGGATTTTGAAATGCTGCATAAAAACGTTGGTAGTAAGAAGAAGGACAGGTGAAAATAGAAATTAAGAAACCCCAAGAACACCTAGAATAGAAAAAAGGACACTTAAGGAACATCATTTTAGAAGCCACCTGAGTACATTAAAATACAGAAGAACACAATACAAAAAGGAAGAGAGCATGGCAGAACCAGAATAGCTTAAATTAGAAAATTGAGAAAGGTTACAATAAAGAGGCAAAAAAATTAGCAGAGCCAAGAGAGGACAAGTCAGAAAAATGCAAGATTCAGATATGAAGTCTATGCAGATAAGGAGAAACGGTTGAATATATCTACATACAGGGAAGGGGAGACAGAGAGAACTGAAGGCACAAGCACAATAGATTTGTGCTTTTCAAGCCATCAGAAGTAAAAATGCCAAAAAGTGTATTTGCTTTCTTGGTAGTTGTTCCAAGCACAGAGCATATATATTCTTAAGGGACTTCAGGATAGCATTAAATCTCAAAATCTTCCAAGCTAAAACTCACATGTGCCCTGATGACAAAATAAGCTGTTTTCAGCTGTCTGGATTTTTTTTTTTTTTCCCAAATGTTACTTATATTCTTTCTGAGAAGAGGGGGAAAAAACCCACTTTGCAAATGGCTTCCTCACTCTTAACTTGACATGCTTTTATATTGCATCAAAAACCGTCCACAAGGAATAAGAGTTGAAAACCTGATCAGAACAGTGATCCTAGGTCTTAGAGCCAGCTAAAAAGCACGTACAAAGAGAATGAAAACCAGAAAGAGCAACAAACCATAGTCTTTTAAAAGTTTAATCACCTCAATAATACAGATCAAACTGAGACATCAAACTGAAACCACCAAATCTATTTCATACTGAAATTTGAAAAAGCTTGTCTGTCCTGACAATAAAAAAAAAAAATTAAAAATAATAATTAAAAAAATATCTCATTTCAGCTTTTGGTGTGAAACATCAAGCTTCTTTAAGCTTCTTAGTCTAGGCAGAACATCCAGTCATTTTAATGAGCTGACAATAGCAACCACAAACACATTTTGAAGTTCACCATTGACCAAGCTAATCACAACAGTGGGATTGAGCATAGCTTCAGGGGAAATGTTTCTCTTTAGAAAAGCTTGACTAGGGAAGCAGACTGAGCAAAAACTTTGTAGCCACACAGACCTTAATACTGTTTTCACTGCTGCATTTCTTCATGGGTTCTGTTCCACCCCCAGGACTGCTGACCTGAACCCCAAGGAGGAGATGTTGATGGACAGGGGAAGAGAACATTTCCAAGTTTTTAGGATCCTCTATTTTAAACATTTGAGGAACAACAAATAGTTTAGAAAACCAGTTCACAGAATAGCTTTTCCCAGCTTCAGACTATCAGCTGGAAGTTGGGAAAAGTCAACTTCTCTTAGATTTCAATGGCTCTTTACTGATTGAGGGAAGCAGATGTTCTCAC
>JAVJGJ010000047.1:86743597-86816132 GCA_035590215.1 Microhierax caerulescens | reverse complement strand
ACAAAAAGGATTTAGCAACTCTGTCACCCTATATGCTGTTCCCTTAGAGTTTCCGTAGCATTTTGAAGAACTACAGCTCCTGCATCACTATGTAAAAAAGGCAGGTTTAATTTTAGGGTTGACAAATAGCGCAAAGATCGTTATAAAAAGAAGACCTAGCAGGACAGTCTGCACTGCGTGACACAATGAGTGCCTTACAATACATTGTTCCTGTCAGTGAATATGGCTGCTGCAGGGGACAAATTCCTTCAAACTGCTGCTAATGCATGAGTAAATCTCAGCTTTATGGAGGCACAGGAAAGGTGCAGATTCACAGGATACGATGGAATTCAATGACAGTAGAAGTGACAAAAGTAGGCAGTGCATCAGCTACAGGAAGTCCAGCTATGTCTTTCCATCACTTTCAACTTTTCAGAAAAATAATGAAAGCTAAATAGAATGTGAGGTGCTTGGATTTATGTCACTCAAGCTGGTTTCAACTCTTGAGCCACTGAAAAAGGGCTGAAAGCAGAAAAAAAAAAAAAAAAACAGAAAAGGGAGAAAAAATCCCCAACCTACTCAAGAAATAGTTGCATCTGAAATGGCATACCAGCAGTTTATTTTAAAAGAAAGGGATTAGTTTTATTTATTACAATATATGTCAACTAAAAAACAAATTATTTTTTTTAATATAACTACATATACACTATAAGTTTCTGTTCTGTCAAGTTTCTTTCTGTGCAATATTACAAAAAACATATCCCCACCCTTATCAATTCCACTGCTTTATTATGGTGGAGAAACATGTGTTACAATTTTTTTAGAACAGGTTAAGTGAACTGGAAATCTCACCATAACTCAAAGCAAGTCACAAATAAGAACAGAAACCCTTCTGAATTTGAGATCCATATTCTGACAGTAAGAACATATGAAGCTGCTGATTTGATTTCTGATTTGATCTACTACTTAATGTCTACTAAATTTTTTTAAAAGCCCCACAAAAAGCCAACCTGATCCAACACTATTTCAAAGTTCTTGTTATTTCATAGGACTATTGCTGCATTGGCCAGAACAAAGCTGTCAGTCTTTTAAAGTTTGGATGTAAAAATTCTGTAATTTGGAACTCATCCTTATAATACCTAAGAACAGGAAAAGTAAAGTAAAGTAAAAGCTTGAGTCCCTGGTGATAGTTAAACTTAGAATAAGTACACAAGCATTATTAAAGTCAGACAAAATAAGTGTCATTAAGCTTTTACTTTTACATCTTACATTTGAAAAGTGAAGTAACACTTTCAGATATGACAATGAGATGGAAGTATTGCTAGAAAACCATACTGTATTGATTCACACTCTCAAAAGTGCTCTGCATTGTAAAGTTACATCCAATTTATGGTAAAACATAGCTATATGTATATAAAATAAACATTGTTATAACAAGTACATTTTTAGCATGTAAATTCCTCCAGTTTGTGTGCATGGACACACACACTCCTTGCTAGACAACTCTTCTGTTTGCAATTATGTTATTATTGTACCTATCCTTCCTACAAAAAGAGATGAAAATTTAACTAAAATGTCTTTACTCATTAGGAGAACCATAACTTAATATGATCTTGATTATCATGAACTTGAGATGTTTTCCAAAGTAGCTTTTGCCACTTTTCCAAGGGTTAAGGGTACCCTTATTCATTTGCTGTTGGCAAAACAATGTCTTTGGAAATTTCTGCTGAACATTCCTGGGTTTTCCCCTTCCACCTTTTTGTCAGTTTACAGAAGCTCCCACTGCCCTCAGCAGTGACAGCTGAAACTTAAAATAAATTACAACTCAAAAATCGAGGAGAACCACCCACCAGCAGCATCCAAAACAACTCATCAATCAGTGACAGTGGGAGGAAACCAAAGCTGAAGGAGAAGCCATCACCATTCTGATACAGAATGCACATGTACCTAAAAATGTTTTGAGCTGTTTCAATATACTTCCACTTATCTAAGTGTAGGCACACTCACCTAAAAAGGCCTCCAAAACATTAAAATCATCAAACACAATCTCATCCTGCACAGAGAAGATTTTCATGTAACCAGGAACTTTTGTTTCAGGACTTTTTCTTGCTATTTGTGCCTACTATGTAATTATCTTAATGTAAAAAATACAACAAAACACCTGTTGCAGTTCCTGCAAATGACCAGAGACCCCTTTCCAATATTCCTTCTTGATTTAAAAATATCTTCAAAATATTTGCTAAAATAGCACACTCCTCTGAGCAAAAGAAGGTGGTAGCAGGAATCATAAAATGAAATCCTAACTAGAGAAAACCACCTTGCAACAGTACCAAGAGTTCTTCAAACTAAATGTCCAGTGGGCTTCTAGAGACATCAATGTCTGCCTGGCCAGAAGGTGGATTTTCAGCCAAGAGTTGCTCACCACAAGCCCCACCGCTACATTTCAGGTACTTGCAGCTAGGATGCCCCTGTAGAATTAGGCTACCTCAATGAGAGAAAGCACAGGAAATAGGACTTTAAATAAGAGATAAGGTTCTAATAAGGTAACATTGTATCTTAATAAGCTACAGACCTTCAGGTTCCCAGCCTTCACAAGCCAGGAAGCAGCACCTTGTGTGCTCACCCTGAGAGGCCAGGGCAGCAGGGAGATGCCAGCACACTCCGCTAGCCACAGCGCTGCGATTCTGTGCCCAGTCTAAGGGCACATGGAAATCGTGCCTGAATATATCAGTAACAGCAATAAGGTTTATGTCCTGGATGGAGTTTCTTGATGAGCTGCAGCATTACACACATCTTACATATGATGTGTACAGAAAAAGATTCACTCAGATTTAAAATTCCTTTGGGAAAGTCTGTTTGTTTGGTTTTGGAAATGGATCTAAAGAAATTCCAGAAATTTATTTCTGGAGAAATATAACAATTCTAGATTCAGTTATGCTACATTTGATTACAACCAAATGACTTGTATTCAGGAAAAAGCATGAAAAAAGTGACATGCATTTACCAGTGCAATATTGCTTAATTACTAATGACAACAGAACTCAGAAACCCTGCAGTTACTGGCTTTATGTATAGCCAAATATACAGTAAACTAAAACCTCTAAAGCCCTGTGAGCAATATAATTGGTGTGCTCATGTTGCATCTGCAAGAACATTACTTCCTCCTGTTTAAAGAAATGTTGCTGTACACAAACATCCACTCAGCAAAAATGCAATTTTCACATGTAAATGCAATTAGGCAATTGGAAAATTTCACGTAAATAAGAGTTTGAAAATCTTGGAAGGTACCAGAAAAAAATCCAGAAATCATGGCTGCATATGACATGGCACACTTTGACCAATCATTTTTCCAGTTGTAGAATATCAAGTACTACTTCTTCCCCACGACGGGGTTACCTCCACAGCCAGAAGCTGAACCGAACCATTGCAGTCACAAAGGCACAAGCATGCACAACTCTTGGCATCTTCACATACCTTCAGAGTGAAACTGTGATTTGATCTGTTTTTTCTGGTATATAATCATCATAGGGACCCTGGGTTTGCTCTCACAGTTGGCTAGGACAAACACATGTACTCTAAGAGGCCAAAACTTCATTCTTTCACTATGGCCACGTGAGATTACTAAGAGTCTATCACACACTACACTACTATTTCACTTTACGGCAGTTCAACTACAAGTTAACTTAAGCCTAAGGGTTTAGTTCTGTTACTCTTAGCACCACATTAAGTACTACACCATTCTACAAGATTATCTGGGGAAAAGGTTGTTCAATTGCTTAAATTATATTTGGAGCATTAAGTGCCAGGAAAAAAAGCAAAATCTTTTTCATTATCATAATTAGTGTTATGGTAGAATAAAATGGCTGGGATGAACTTGAAAAATAATCTAACCCCCTCCCCAAGAAAACTCAATTACATCCATGCATCATTTTTTACATACTTCTGTTTGAAATCTGCCATGACAAATTCCTCAATGTGCCAGGACAGCCTATAGCTCCACCAGCCCTTCAGCATCAGTATTTCTGTCACTCTCCCTACACTGTGAAGCTGCTCTGCTGCAACTTAAACTCATAATTTCCCTTTCTACCCACACTGAGTTTGGACAATAACTTATTGTACTCCTCTGCAGCCATCTTTTCTCCATTGGAAATACGCATGCCTCCTCCACATGAAAAAGGTCAAGTTTGTTCATACTGGCCACAGGCTGTGTTTTCTAGGTGCTACATTCTCATTCTTGCTCTCCTCTGGACTCTCCAATTTTCTCATGAAGCTCAGCATATGAAAATGGACAATGCCCAGCACAGCAGTATTAATTTGCACATCCCACAAGTTATGCTTCTACTAATCCATCCCAAAATAGTCTTCCTTATTCACAGAAGCATATGCAATGAACTACAGGATAAAGAAGCCAGCAATAAAGCCCACTTCTACAAAGCCAAATAAAAAAACAAACACAAAACTAAGCCAGCAGTTGTCCTCAAAGTCTGCTTTACAGTTGGTTAACCCCTCCTAAGCTGATCCCTTCCCAATCCTCAGTTGCTCTGCACTCCAAAATCCTTAAATAGCTTCCAAAAGAAAGATCATTCTTTATTTGTGTATGTGTTATATAAATATATATATATTTGATATAAATAGAAAAATCATAGAAATACACACATACACACTTTTTTAATTAATTGGGAAGGTAAACCTACAGAAGGAATTCTAGTGCTTTACCAGCTGGACTAATGTACAATTCTGTCCACTGCTGCATTGGCTGTCATGCCACTAAAACTTTCCAACAAAGCAACGTTCCTTTGTGCCTAAGCATAAACCTTTTCCCTGCTGCCATTGATCTAAGCTTCAGCCTTCTTAAAGCTCTGAAATTATGGATCGCCACCTTCCCATCTGCTGTATCTGCCTCGTGCTTTCCCTCTGCCTCCTGCTGTGGGCTAATGAACTTATAAAGGAATCTCATTATTAGTACAATATTCACATATGCCCTGTAGAAACAGAAATGAAATTAAAAAAGAAGAAAAAATAAAAATAATAAGATATGTGGAAATTTGCCAGTTTTGTGTCAAGTTGACTCTAGGCTCCTTCATGTCAGTAATTAAACAAGATGATTACCATTGTGGTAACA
The DNA here is from genome assembly GCA_035590215.1 of Microhierax caerulescens. Lineage (NCBI taxonomy): Eukaryota > Metazoa > Chordata > Aves > Falconiformes > Falconidae > Microhierax > Microhierax caerulescens. The sequence goes on along the minus strand of JAVJGJ010000047.1, from coordinate 86,811,031 downwards.
AAGGAAGAAAGTAGAATTCTGGGTTGCCATCAGAATAAGAAAGAGAGCATGACTTTATTTGCCACTGGGATAACAGAAAATTACTGCCATGGGGGTGAAAACTGTAATTTCAGTTACCACACAGCATTGTAACCCAGGTATTTGCTATGAATACAGAAGAAAAACATCCCATTTATGGCAAAAACATAGGTGTTTCTGTTTCTTTCTCAACTTCATTCTTTCTCTGCTTTGGGCTGGGGGAGGCAGGGCAGAGGAATGAATTCAAATCCAAATGATTGATCTAAGATGGATTTTTAAACAAATTTAGCAATGATTTCAAATTATATGCCATAGATTAGGCAATTAGCATCCTTGTAACAGTGTCAGCCTACAGACATCACAAGAAAGAAGTATTATTAGACACCAATTTTTAACGAGGTGCTTTGAGAACCAGGTCATTCAAGGATACACAAGTAGAAGTCATGCCAAACATCTCAGGTATGGCACATTTTCATTTGAAATCTGGATGGTTTGGCACATTTGTATAGCTGTAATGCGTTACTGGGTACGGCACCTGAAGGGGAAGATGGTCAAAGAAACTGTCAGATATTCACCATGCTTGTGCTGATCTCACACTGGTCCCAGCCACAGAAAGCTTCAGAGCTGCCTGCAGCTTGTTTGAGTCTTCTCCAGCTGGGAAACAACAGGAGCACTGCCAATATCGTCTGGCCCCTTTCTTCCCCCCTATGCCTCCCACACAAAAGGCTTGAAGGTTGGTATAAAATTTTAAGTTTAATAAAACCATACCCCTAAAGGAAAAATATGATTTCTACTCCCAGTCCCACTGAATTTGTATTGCCAGGGCAATGGAACAGAGGAGACAAAATACAGCCCTGGATTTACACCTCCCCAGCTGTGCAATACAAACGCTTGGTTGCACTCTGAAGTGCACTGAGATACACAAATGGAAACCTCAGTGACTTATACACGGGCCAAGGTTAGGGACACAACGCTGGTAAAATTAGGTCAAAGTTACAGAAATACCTGGAGCCTTATTTTAATACAGGATGCCTGTAAGTAGCTACAAATAGGAAAAACACAGATTAAATCCAAGGATTTTTCCCCACCGAGTTCATGCCGGCTCTTCCCTGCTTTGGATATCACAGCATTCTATCTGTCCTAAGACCTGAGCTTCCTCATCAATGCCGAGCAATGCTCAGCTGCACAGGGAGACTCTCATTACACAGCTTTAAAAGAGATTATAGTGTCATTAGTATTATTAATCCCAAAATGCATGACTCTCCTGCTCATTTCTAGGACTGTCATTAAGTCTTATTTTTACAGGCCTGCACAGTTGTTGTCATTGTCACCGTTTCTTTCCCCTGTCCCCTTCCTCCCCACCCTAGTTCCCCAAACATTTTTATATCTGAACCCATCACAACCAGTAATCCTGTGAAGGCAAATACAGTAACTTGACTCAATACAAGTTTTACTGGAGTAAAACTTCCTCAATAAAAATATGTGTATTTATATATTTATATATATATAAAACTAGTCATATAAAATAAGATTCCTTAAAACCTCACATTAAAAGTTTCTGTTTGAAAAGAATAAACCAAACGACACCAGCAAACAGCACCTTACCTATGAAAACAACTGCTGTACACATAGATTAAGCAAATAGTGGGTTTTCCAGGAGCTGAGCACCAATTTCCATCAACAGAAAAAAAGTAAAACATTACAAAAACAAATGCTCATATCAGTACTTGCATTAACTCAATCAAAATGTCCTCTATCAGCACGACACTAATTTAGAACCAATGCATCATCTTTGTCATTTCCATTAATCACTGAGCAACTCGGAATGCCAACAGAATTCAACTTCTTACACTGCCATAAAAATATCAGCAGAAACATCTGTTCCATGTCCCTTTTTTCATGTTTTCTCTCCAATACTTTCAATTGGGAATGACTGTGTCCTGGCAACTTTCTGGAAATCATTTTCACATCTTTCCCATGTAATGGATGAGCTGTGAAATTAGTACCATGTTAAATGGATACCTTGGAGGTTCTCTGGTTGGCATGCACTTTGTTCTGTTGGTACCTGTTTCAGTAGCAGCACTGCAGAGCATTAATTTATACTATTTACTGAGGAGATGAGGATATGGGGAAAGTGTCAGGTTCCACGAAATAAGCCCATCTGCACACCCACAGAAGAGCTCAGAGATGCAGTGGCAGGGGAGAAGCCCAAATAACACCCTGCCAGGCTGCTCCCAGGTCCATCACAGGAGCCAACAGCCCATCAAAGGCCCATCTGCACAAGTCCAGACAGGGACCCAAGTCAAGATCCCCCAAGCAACAACCGACCTACCTAGGGCTGTCTCAACACAGCCTCGGCTCCAGTGTCCGGGCACAGAACCCATCACCGTGAGTCACTGGGAACAGCTCTCCCCAATGCTGTTCTAAGGGGGTTGCTGCCTAGGGGTGGGATCTCACTGGAATTATGGACATTTAGAGGCAGAACCAAAGGAAGGAAAAGGGAGAAAGGTAGGTGATTTGGAGGAAGAAGTGCAGAAAAGGAAGGGTAAGCGTAAACGTCTGATCAGTATGCTTGCCTGGTTGTGCCCTGCATCTGATCAGCGCAGTCTGCCCCACCTCCTCGTTAAATTCCTTTCTAACTCTTTCCTAGGCAAGGGGCTTTTGATCCTGTGTGCACTTGCGTGTATGTGGGTGTGGATGCCAGCAGCTGGGGTCAGAACCCAGGTCAGAGGGCCCCTGTGCCCATAGCACCAGCCACTGGAGCAAGCGCAGGTATGGGAGTGTGTGATGGCTAGTAAAGATCAAGCTGGACTAGCCAGCAAGCAAGTGAAGTAGCCTGGAAGCAAGCAGGGGTGAGTTTGTCTTTACAGGTCTGCTCTGGATGTAAGAGCACCTAGTGTCTCCAGGGGTGAGAGCACAGCAGCTTCGGGGGCCAGGGGAGCCCTGGCCAGCTCTAGGGGGATGCGCATGCAACTGGCCCTACCAGTATCTGGAGTGGAACTGCTGACTCCGGGGTTGTATGTCCTGAGGACAGAAACTGGGGATACTGGGACCAAAGGCCAGCTACTGGGCAAGCTACATGCCTGATCCCTGCTGCTGGAGAGATTCTGCATGTACATAAGCACACATAAGTACATACACTGCTTCTCATGGACCTCCATCCTGCTCAGCCAGCATGGGAAGCAGGGTGAGGCCACTGGTGCTGTCTGTGTTTGTGTGGGTGTGTTAAGCATCTGCGAGCTGCGTGGCTGGCCATGTATATATGTAGCACCTGTGTATGCACCTGTTGGGAATACATCTTTAGCCTTGCTATTGGTAGGATCCAGGATCACCAAGCTGCAGCAGCATCACCTCTTTTGGATTGCTCAGTCTGGCAAGACAGGTTTTCTTCTAACAGAAAATACTGCACAACATTTACATTTCAAACATCATAGTAGGTCAGAACACAGGACTTATCTTCTGTGGCCGTTTCTCCTTTTATTTATGGTTGCAATTAACTTCTAACAGAGCCTTGAATCTGTGGGTTGTACTCAGCTACTCTGATATTCCACACATCTACCTTCTCTGTGATTAGTACCGTACAGCCTGACAAGTAGTTCAAATGATCGAGACCTGGCTTGAAGCTCCCAGCTTCTGTCCAGCAGAGCGTGTTTGATGATGGTCAATCCATCATCAATCAAAACTGCTGGAAGAAAACAAATACAAGTACTGGCCAAAGAGAAAACAAATCAGAGCAGGTGATTAGAGAAGGAATGACAAAAGGAGGAAATAAACCGTTGAAGTTGATAGACAAAGAATTTGAGAAACATGAAAATGGGGAAAACAACTGGGTTTGAAAAGGAGAGGCACAGTTAAGAATTTCAGAAAGATATAAGCAGTCCTTGTAGCTCAGTTAGCCTGTGCACGAATCTGAGAAATACAGTGATATTTGTAATGCTCTGAAGTACCAGTGGCAGATATATATATATTAAAAAAAAAGTGACAACACCATGTTATGTTTTCCTCTCTGCTTTAGATCATCTACTAGCTCCTTCTGAACCTAAAAGCATATTGAAAACAAGTCATATAAAATAGAGCAACCACAGACACAAAAAAATGCAATCTCAAGTTTTCTAAACAGTGATTAGGTCATTAGGGAACATGGATGTGATAAATGACTTAATGTAAAAGCTACATAAGGATACACAGCTTAAATTTTTTTGTGGAATGAGATTCAAAGAAAGACTGTATGGTTCCAGTAAAATAAAATTAATAGTGCTAGATGTCAGATAAATACCTAAGTACATGTAAGTAGTATGGCTAAGACTTCTACTGAGAAAAAAACCCCTACAAACTACATCAACACACTTCAGTACTTCTACTAATATCAGCACAAACCTGATGTTTATGGAACAGTAGCATCTTCCATGTGGTTGTAAATTTAGCTAAAAGTAAATATATCTAGAGGATTCCACAGGCTTCGGTAAAATATTTAAGGAGTTATAATAACCTATCATTACTACTGCCAGAAGACTTGTCCAGCCAAGATAACTGTTTGCCATCTAACCTAAGGTGAAATAGTAAAGCCACAGTTATGAAGTATGACTGATACCAAACACCTACTTCTGCTAACAGATTCTGGTCCTACAACTTGCCCTGCTTTGTCTCCTATTTAAATTACAGCATATTGGGAAGGAGGGTAAAGCTCAAAACCCCACCATATTAAAACTACAAAAAAATAACTAACAGTTCTTGACCCTGTGTGAAAAGGTCAATGTGGACAATTGATTCCTAAGAAAGGCATGCAGAGCTGCAAAAAACTTCCACTGTAAAGAAAATTGAGCATACTGGAAAAAAGAAGATTATGATATTTGAGGAAAGCAGTGTTCATAAACAAGAACCAAGCTGTCTGAAAAAAATACCCTCTGGAATATATGCCATCCACAGAGAAGTGTTATAAGAGGACTGCCAATAATTATTCTCTATGCTCATTTACTACTGGAGCCATACACTGACTGTTGTAAAGATAAGCATTGTTAAACTAGTTATTAAGGCAAATTATAGCATACAAAGCCTAAGAATTATATCAGGGCTTCGCTCTACTTAAATAAAAAATGCCTATTTATCCCATGTGAACCACATGAAACAACACTATAGAGCAAAGAAAGCAGTATGAAACTGATCTGCCGTGTTTTGTTACCCTTTGCATGAATGTCTGTATTTTGTCTTTCTTTATCCTTGTTCTCCCTTTTCTTCCACAAATGCAACACTCCTCATGGATTCAGGTTGTGACAAAAGACTACAGCTACACTCTTGCTGGAGCTGCCAGCCAGGCTTGAGAGATGATCAGCCTTTAATCTCATCAGCAGAAATACAATACAATACTATCTCCCCTTGCTATCAGGCACAAAACATAAGCACATCCCTCCAGAAATCACACTTCTGTCCCTGGACAAAACCCACGAAGCTACCCAAAAGGGCCAGCTCTAATGAAGTGATGGTACCTTGCAGGGGAAGTCTGATTAAAAAGACTCTTCAGGGTTCTACCCCAAGCAGCCCACTGCAGAACAGGGGCTCCACCGCTTCTCCTCCACCTCAGGATTAAATCTGACTGCCTCCGTATCATTTTGCATTTTCAAGGTGGCATTCCAGAAAAGCTGGGTGGCTCCTGCATAGGCAAGCTTGGCAATTCAGTTCTCAGGTATGCTGGGGTAACTGGCCACCAGTCTTACACCTGCAATGTGCTATTTGATTGCAAAGCCTCTGCTTCCTCCAGCAGATTACCTGGGGCAGGGAAAGACCTTACTGTGCCCCTTTCCCCTCTCACATGCACAGGGAGAAGCACAAAGCCCTTTGGGTGTCTTTTCTTCCTGTTGTACTTCTACCTGCAGCCCAAGTAGCTTACACATTCCTAAAGGATCAAAAAAACCAACACGGTTATGAGGCAGCAACTGGAGGTGGCGAGTAGCTTCTGAAAGATCATCTGCTCTTCCAGGAAAAATTGTGGGATTACAGGAAACCAAGGAACAGTTTCATAATGTTTTGGAAGAGTATGCTTTTTCAAAATAAGTTTTTGAATTAAAACATTAGCTCACCAACATCTAGCATGTTCCCAGTGTGGCAGATGATAAATGAGGGTCTGATATTACACTGATCAACTGTTCTCATTAAACTTTTGGAATGAAAAGATGGGTTTTGTTTTGGGGTTTGGTTGTTGGTTTTTTTTGGCAAGCTTTCTTCTCATTTTTTCAAATAGCTCTTCTGCTTGTGGTGTTTTTCTGAAGTCTCAAAGCACTTACAAAAACATCATTATTCCCATTGTATAAATGAGGGAAAAAAAACCCCACCCCACAAATGAAGAAAAACCCAAACAAGTGAAAAAGAGAAATAACTTGTCCCCAAATTACATCACTGGGAAATGCTAACAAAAAGGACTGAATTTAAGTATGTTAATTCTCAATCCACAGTCCTATCAGATTGATCATACTGCCTTTCACACATGAGAATATAAATTACAACGTATAATTTATCAAATCTTTCTACACTAGGTGGTGTACATAAGAATGCTACAAGCCCTAGATAAGGTTTGGCTATCTGTTGTTACATACTGCCATTATAATGGCAAGCATAATTAAAAAAATAAAGTATGTCCCCATAGTTAGGGTTTCTTATGTATCTTTTTTTTAAAAAAAAAAAAAAAATTACATGTGGTGAGATAAAAAACATCTGCATGTATATCCAAAGAAGTTCTCATTACTTTGACTACTGTGCACCTTTACAGTTGAACTTCACATCAACTTCATTCTCTCACATGTCTGAGAAACCTGGAATTAGTGTGACTTCAAAATTTGGTTTTTGTCTTTCTAATGGCTGTCAGCTGATTTTAATATCATCACCTTAATGCTTTTTTTCAATTAAAGTGTTTTAACAGTCAAGTAAGCAATATGCTAGATAGTCTTAATGGAAAAGTTTAAGAAAAATCTGATTAATTTTCAAGTCTTTACATGCAGAGTCCATTTTGGGTTATGGTTAATTCTGACTCTGATTTTACAGCATACATGAGCTATTTTAAAGTTATCTAGTCTTAATTACATGTTCTCTTTTAACTGCCCACTGGAAACAATACTTGGTTGTGCATTCTGAACAGCAATAGAGCACAGGTTACAGTTGCTTGCAAAAAATTTATCTAATACCTAAGCTTTACCAAACACAGGCTGCAATTCAGTCATGTTGCTTGGGTAGTTTTAAATGTGTTAACTAAATCATCAAATTAAGGTGCTGAAAATGCTCTGAATTAGACCATGACTTCATACTGTTATTGCACTGGATCCCAGATATTTTTCCCCCACCTGGTAGAAAAATCAGCGTGAAAACTGACAGCACTTGATTCTAATCTAAAGCTACATATAAACAGCCCAACTGTACAAACAGCTAAATTCAAAAGCCCAATTGCAGCCCATACACTTTCTCTCACACACCTCAACTGATAGAGTTATTTCCAGCTGCTTTTTTTAATTTCAATATAATTACTGCTGGTTGACTATTAATATTCTGCTTTGCATCCTAATGGTCATTTTCTGCACTTAACCCTTCACCAAACAGTACTGATGCTATTGCTCATTTTGAAACTACAGCCCTTTCTGTCCTGAAGACAGGCTCCATCCATTTATTTAGAATAAAAACACAAGTTGCTTCCAATTTGTTACACAGCCTGCATTTCAAAAACACCTGGTACAAAGCAGTTCTCAGTTCAGTAGATAATAAATTAGTAACAGCTGAATTAACTATAACTTAAGACACCAAAACTAAGAACAAGATGATTTTTTAAAGAATAAGTATTGGAGTACAAAACACAAAAACTGCAACAGCCCCAAAAGTTAAAAAAAAAAAAAAAAGCAAACCCCCAACAAAACAAAAAAAAACCCCAAAGAAAATAGTACAAAGCTTTTCTTTTCCCCATTTTGCAGGAACAGCTCAATAATGCAGCAGTTTGGGGCCTCTATGTTTGACATGAAAAATCAAATTAAGATCTCAGACTAAGCCAAACAACTTCACCCTAATTTTAAAATTTACATTTTAATAAATAAAAGGTAATTTAATAATAGTCTGCAACCTTAGAAAAGAAATGCATTATGTTAAATCCTTTGAAAACATGTAATAAATAATAGAAGATGAATTTACAAAGACTATTATAAATTATGATGACATTTCCTTTGAAAAGCGTTATTGGAAAAGAGATTAGCCTCTTAAGGAAACTAGCATATTGATTATATGATCCTTTTAATAAACTTCTGTAAACAAAAGCAGTTTCTTTATAAATGGGCTTTGTGAACATCTGTTCTTAACAGCAGAGACAAATATCCCAGAAATGAGGGTTTGCAGCACACGTCACAACTTTGAGCATTTGGTTAGTTCAGACACAGAGTGTGGGAAAGGAGAAAAAGAACAAGTTGATACCAACATCACCAGCTGAGAACAACCCGCTGCTGGAAACACTCTCTCAGAGGTTACCAAGAGCAGATGAGGCAAAAGTTTTTTTCTAGAGATTTCAGAAATTCCACCTCACTTTTTTCCCTATTACTCCAAGATCAGCGTTGCTCAGCCACACATCCACACTGCCAAGCTTGAACACAGCATTATTCACCTCCTGGAATCTACTTTTCTTACCTCAGGTCACAAACACAGAGTTTTAAAGCAGGGGTCCCCAAGGAGCAATTCAAAAGCCTGTAGCCTTCATCAGGGACACCCAAATATCAGCTCACAAGAGGATGAGGTAGAAGGGTAAGGAACTGTACTCCCTTTTCTTACAGCAACTAGCAGAAAATTTACTCTGTAATAACTGTGCTAAAAGAGCTGATGACCCTTTCCTCATCACTCTCCCCTACCCCCACTGTTAGGTTCATAGATATTCTCCCCAGCCCTAGCCTCCTCAAACCCAGCACCCCCATCAAAACCACTCTTACCAGTACTTCCAACTCGCTTTCCTCCAAGAAACCTCACAGCTCACCTCCCTGCAGAGCTCACATCCTCACTGGTGCAGCCCACCGCAGCTGCCCTCCATCAGCCCAAATGCGGCAAATCACTTCTAACACCTGAGGATGGGGGGAAGGGCAGCAACTCAAGTTTTGCCCTACTGAAAGCTCCTCTCTCATGTTTTCAAAACCCAGCAGCCAGTTTCCAGTATTACTTCTCATTCCTTCTTTCATATAATTCAAACTATCTGTCTTCCGTGAACAAGGTTAATGGGCATTACATGTATTAAAATACCAGCTTTCTGCTGGAGAAACTCAGGCCGGTATGTTGTTCATGTTGTTGCCCAGTTTACTTATGGAAATCCTCAATTTGTTACCAGGAATTCAGTGCAAGAGCTGGAAGCCTTCTGTAAATACTTCAGTCCCACAGACTGCTGGACCTGTGCTCAATCTCACTCAAACTAGATGCTTACATGTGTACGGCTCCTCTCCTGCAGCACTTATTGTGATGTTGCTTTCTGCAGAAGGCCCAAATCAGGAATCCAAGATTTGCTCATGCAAGATGCTGCTGACTAAAACATTATGTCTCACTGGCAAACATTCAGAAATGTCAAGGTGAGTTTGTTGCAGCCTTGCATGCAAATCCCTGCAGGGCAACTGAAGGGGAGACAGTTCTGTGCCAAACCTTCTCAAAATATAGGATGTTTCTGACTAGGCTATATCTTCCACTTGGAGTGTATTAAAAAGCAGCATTCTTCCTGTCTTTGGAATAGAACATTCTTTCACAAGAACACCTTAAGTAGTACAGTTTCTGAGCACAAATGTATTCATGGTTCTTTCATATCTTCAAATTGGAGAAAATCACGTAAGAAATATGCTCACATGCTTAAGCTTAGAAAGATTATGGAGAAAGGATCTGGCAAACCCTCAGACACGAAAGGACAATGTAATATTAAAACACCCAAAAAAGAATTTGTTTTGGTCTTAAGGGTTGCACAGTACTAAACCCACTCAGATATGAACTACCCATCAACTTAGCTCATACTATCAAAGTTGTAAGTATAGCAAATCTATTATCTATTCAAAAAAGTCCGTATTTTGTGCCTTCCCCCTTCCCTGCATCTTTTAACAACTGAGAACTTTATTTAAAAAACTAAAAGTGTTCTTTCATTATTAGTACTGGGTGCGTAACCCTGTCATACTGAGCAGTTTCCCCTTTGGTTACATTAAATCATTGTTATTATTTAATCACATTGAAAGTCCCCGTAATTTGTCTGATAGCCTGGTATGACAGAAATTATAAATCTTTCCTAAATATTTTACTATATATTTCACAAAAGAAATCAAAACTTGAATTTAATGTAAGAAAAAACATTTAAAAGGTAATACCATTTCACTGGGGGGAAGAAACCCAAACCAACCACCTTACACGGACTTTTACAAACTTCTAAGCAACTCAGAGCATGCAAATGCTGAAAGCCATCAATGGTAAGAACAATGAGAGTTATGAACAGAGATGTACAAGTCAGAGATTTATCTTGTTAGAAGTAATGTCCTAAGGTATTGTATCTGTGACCCTCTATATCATTCTAACAGAGGCTTTTTTTCCTACACTTTGCTCATGAAACACAAATTTATAAGGTTCGCTCATTATCTTACCAACATCCAAGCAAAAAGAACAGAGAACTAAAGAAAGAAGGAAGCAACAGGTTTTACTTTACCGAATCAAAATAGATTTTAATTGATGTTTTTAATAAAAATCTGCTTTTCCTTATAAAGCTCACAAGGCTCAGTGCTGACAGGACTCAATGCCATTAGCCTGGCTGTAATAAAACTACCACAGAAGATAACAAGAGCTCTTGACAAATACGGAGCTGAACAGCAGGTTTTGTGGTGGGTTGCAGTCTCCCATTTCTTATCCAAGTTACTGCTCTAATAGTCTTCCCTGCTAGAGGACAAAAGCCATTCCTCACCATGAAGTGTTTACTGAGCTGTGCAAGAGGCGTTAGGGGTTTCAGTTTATATTCTAAAGAGGAGACATGCCTACTCTCATGTGTAAAGACCACTGTTGGGATGGCTGGTTTTAAATAAACTGCCGAGATACAAAAAGCAGGGGAGAAGTCAGAAATTGCACAGACATGGAAGTTCACCTGAGACAGAACTGAGCTGCCAGGGGCAACATGACCCTCCTGCAACTTAGTGACAAGATCTTATGTTCTGTGACCATACCTGCAGATTCACTTAGTAGTCTCATTAGTAGCTACACCAACAGATCTAATTTGCTTTCAAAAAGTTGTGCGCACAGGAGATACAAGGATGAGAAATGCTTAGGAGTGAGGTGTGTTTTCTGCAAAAGAAACAAGCAAGTAGCAGGAGAAAACCAAGACAATGTTTGCTTCTTATTAAGCATTAAAGTGGTAAACAATATTGATGTACACACAAACCCAATGCAGGTAAGTCTCAGCTTGTACGAGCATAACAGTTGGCTGCTACAGCGTAACTCACTGCAGCATCCAGGAACAATGTGCAGAGGAAACGATGCGTGAAAGGTAGCATACCTGTGCATTTTTAAGTGGTAGCTGTAATACGTTGCTACCTCCACTTCTCTGGAATCTAAGCAGAAAGCTTGGGGGGTGTGTGGGGGGGTGTGTGTGTGGAGGAAGAAGAAAAAAAAAAAGAGAAGAGGCAAATCTTTGGACATTTGTACATTACATCTATTTCAGAAGCAGTGAGAGCTGTTCTGCAAGGGAGGCGAGTCATGAGATGCGGACAATCCCCGCACAGTCTGTGCCCTCACTGACAGGGTGCCATCCCACCATCCTGCTGTCCCCAGGCTAAGTCTGGGCAGGGCTGACAGCCAAGGAGACCATCAGGCAGGAGCAAGAATCAAGCCAGGCGCAGGGACCCTTCAGGAAGCCCAGCCAGGACAGCAGGAGCCTGCCCAGAAGAGAGCGGAAGGCAGGGCAGTGTGCCCCAGCTCCAGCAGTGATGAGTGCCCAGACCCACGGGGTGGTGAGTGGACCTTGCTGTGCTCTCAGGCAGTTAGGGTCTAACGGTGCTCTCAGGGTCCTCAGCCCCTGCTGTACAAAAAACTTATCGTCTGCCTGACCCATCCAGTCAGACCTTCCAGCACCTGCTTCACCTCCAGGTTTATTAAAAATCCACATGGTGAGTGACTGGTAGGAGACATGCTGAGGAAACAGCAATCCAACTGAGGCACAGAGTCACTTCAAATGCAACGAGACTAATTTCAATGTTGTTAGACATGGGACCAAGACTTCGTTATGGCTTTATTTTATTTATTTTTTTTCTGTTACCATTTACGGGGATAAAATCTTGAATGGAAGATTTCTCAAAACCCAACTTAAAGTATTTATAATACCATTTGGAAGGACATTACACAACCTTCTATATACCTTAGAAATCATTGTGCTGGACAGAACATCTATTCTTCACTACTGGGAATTACATATGTGAAGCAAGGACCAAAACATCATATGGCCCACTATGATTTTTGTCATTATTTTATCTGAAAAACAAACAAACAAACAAACTGTGTTTGGTTCCTTCATCTCACAGGAGAAGACTAAATGGGTGGTCTAACCAAGGGGACAGGCATGGCAATATGCACCCAAACTTCAGTCAGTTCCTTGGGAGCAAAAGACGTGAAAGAAAATTAAGAACTGGAGTTTTCCTTGACAGTCCAAAAAAAAACCCCACAAAAAACCAAAACCTAACACGAGGAAAGCCCAGCCAGCAGAAGCACCTTTCTTTCACTCACTCCTTTAACTAGCAAGTAGACACTCTCTAGGCCTCTTGCATACAAACAGATCCTTCAGCTTTTTATTATCCAGCAAGCTGGGATGTCCCTCTCACTTTTCCTGTGAAACTTCAACTCTTTCTGAAAGACTGTTCAAATTTCACTTCAGTACCCTTCTTTAGGAAGTTGCACCTATTTTTTTTTTTTCATTAAATTTACTCTTCCAATCTTAAGGAGAGGTCTTAAGGAACAGGATAGAAACATTATCTTTAAATTGTACTAAGAAAAACAATTATCTGCAATTTTATCATCTTGGATATATTTTTGTTTGATTCTTTGATTCTCTTTGAGTGGCCACATTTGTTGCAACCCAGGATGGAATTTGTGCTCTTGGCTGCCAGGGCACACTTCTGTTCAGCCAGTTCTTCACCCAGGGTACCAACTACTTCATCTCACAGCTGGACAAGTCCAGAAGGATGCTGTGATGGACAGTATCAAAAGCCTTACTAAAATTCAGAAGAACTACTTCTACCACCATCTATTTATCTGCTGGGCAGACAACCTTCTTGTAGAAGGATATTACATTAGTTGGATAGTACTTTCTCTTTGCGAACCAATGTTGACTGTGCCTGATGGTTGCACTGCCCTTCAAATGCCTTCCAATAGCACCCAGTATGATACACGCCACTTCCATCTTGTCAGACAGTAGAAAATTAAGAGGTTTTTCCTGTGCTTTGTCTGTAATGACACTCCACATTCAGATTACCTAGTGAAGATGATTATTCTGCTGCTGCCTGAAGGCACTCTGGCTGCCTGTACATTCTCCTGAGATTAATTAGTGTATTTACGTGTCCACAGTTATACAAGCTGTTTCACAAGTACCCAAACAACCTTAGCCTTAGTGGACAGTCTGGCTTAATTCACTCAGATTAGGTTAAACAAGCAAGAAACCCTGCAACATTGCTTATTTTTAATTGCAGCAGACATTTTTTTGTTAGTGTTTTTCTATTCTTTACTCATACTTTCCCCTTAATTAAACTGTAAGAAAGGAAAATGCTTCTGTACACGTAATCTGTGACTTGAGAGAATTTTTTTTCCCAGTCAAATAATGCATTAATATGCTTGTGAAACTGCAAGGCCTTTACATGTCCTAACAAATTTCTTTGAGATCACCAAGTTAACCATGTTTCTCTTAGAAGTCCCCCAGCCTCCAGTGAAATACAAAACCATACTTTCCTTCTTTGGGATGACTATACAACTGTACAGTTACTTTTTTTTTTTCCTAAAGTAAATCCTAGAGCATATTTTTGCCAAATTATGTGTTTTCTTTCTAGCTATGGAACTATTTCCCAAACTGCTGAGAGAAAAATATCACTGCCATACTATCCTTTCCTATCCAATTCTAAATGTAGGCAGTCTACTGTTTCAGGTGTTTCCTCATTTTTGGAAATATAGGAAAATAAATTACAAACCAATTGGTGGAGGTCTAGCTGAAGATCACAGCCTATGAAGATTATATTTCTGTTTCTGTAATTCTTCTGCCAAATTCTACATTTTGGCAGTAATCGGGAATCCAAATTATCACAGTTTCTACAATGTGAGTCACAAATGTTTCTTACTCAAAATACATTTCTAGGTACTATTAAACTCATTATTAAAGCAGTATTTCATTTTAGGGGAAAGGTCAATATTCCTGGCAAATAATATCAATACCCATTAGACTGACAGTGACACTTAATGTATTTATCATGTCAAGAGATTAGTGCTTTAGTCTTTGTTAACTTTGAATCACATTCCAAAATATAAGGTAACATTTATTCATAATCTGCTATGTGAAGACAAAGCCAGAAAATTCAGAGGTCAAGGTCTGTTATATGGAAACTAAGAATAACTTTGTCTCAAATACTCATTTTGTAAAAAAAACAAAAAAAACCCCAGAAACTGGCAGCACATTGCCAACATAAAAGTAAAAAAATGTATATGTTCTTTTTCAATGGAGTTGTGTTCTTTGTATGCTCCAATGCAATTAATATTTCTAGGGACAAATGTGTGTAGGGTAGTAACGCTCCTACTGCTTTTACAGAACTAACAGGCAACAGATTGTGAGCAGGATGCTAGTTCCTCTTATGCAGCAACTGAAGATTTAAAGCAAACTCTTTCCTGTCCAATGTTCTTGAAGGAATAGGGGCTGTACACATGTAAAAGAAAGGACAGTGTGTGTTTTAAGGTGAAAGAATAGAACTTGTATCTCATATGAGTAAAAATGGATATAATTAAGATTAATCTTTTAAATGCAAACTGGACTTTTTGCTACTGGAAATCAATAAGAGAAGGTGAATATGGTCAAACTAGGTTGTTCTGGCTTTTTCCTAAATCTAACAGAGTTTGTGCAGAAGGTAGTAGGTAGATACATCATAGTCACGGTAAAGTCTGTAAGCTCTTTACTATGTTTCTCTTACATGCAAATTCTAGAGAAAGTATGCATTAGGCTATATATTAAAAATTGGAGACAAAGATTGAATGATCATTATTTATCTTCATACATTATTTGTAAATTTATACGACTCCATTTTAAATCAGCTGTAAACCGCAGGAAGCACATTTGAACCTAAACCTAGATGTATTAACTTGTGCAAGGTGCAGCAGACTGGCATTACCTGTAGATCATGATGGAGAAGTAATAAGGAAAATGATCTGATCTTCCAAAGGCTCCAGGAACAATTTACTAGTATACTCTGAAAAAAAATATTGTTTGCAGAACTCTGCATGGCAGGTCAGCCTTCAGTAGGCTGTAAATGTCAACTAGTCAGGGAATAAAATATAGCTGATACAATAAAGCTAGTAAGAACGATACTTAATTATAATCCTAATAATTAATTTTTAATTAATTCTGAAACTGTTTCATCACTGTAAATCATTAACTCTACATAAATACATTCATTTATCGTTTAGTCTTGTCTAATGATAAAATTGACGCTCTAGTGTGATATTTGCCAGGCCACAGTATTCCCTTGGGCAGCGCAAATCTGTTCGCCAAAGGAAACCTGGCAGATTTCTAGGGTATTTACCATGCAATAAGAGACACAACTTCCCAGTATTTTTGGTTCATTCACCATTGGGCTCCAGGGACACAGCTGTGGCTAGATGAAACAACTTACAATGGAGTAGAGACATCTTTTCCTGTGAATGGCTGCTTAAGCCTCTGACAAGAAAGTGGACACACAGAGCTCGGAGATTTTGGTGTATCTTTGAAAGATGAAGAGCCTTACTGTAACAATGTCCTATTCTGAAAAGCAGATTATTTCATGATCCTTAAATGGCACATGTACATACATGATTCATGCAATTAGAGATATGAATTAAAGTTGCCATTTCAGAATTATTTATTTGAAATTTTTCCTTTTATAGCTCTTTGGTTTTGGTTTATAGTTTCTATTATATCTCAGCTCCAGAATACATATTTATCCATCTCTCTAGACTAATGTTTGTTTTCACTACTATACTATAAATATATTATGACCAGACCTGTGTAAAAAAGCCATTTTGATTCACGAAGATTTAATGCAAACATTTTTGTTTCATTCCTTAAGTTCATTCCTTGAGTTTGTCCTTGAATTTCAACTTCAAAGAAACCTAGAACTACGATCTCAAATTCAGTCAAGGCTGCAAAGCCTTGCCTTGTTTCATGTCAAAAGCTCAGGAATGTATCGAATTCCCTGACCAAAGCAAAATCTATTCACTGAAAAAAAGCCTTCAGTAACACAGAATTAGCTTACCCCATGAAGTTCAGCAAAAGTCCCAACTCCTGAAAGTCACCAACTATGGAATTACCATTCCCACTAACATAGTCCACCCTCTTTGACAAACGCCCTGTTAAACCCACTGCACAAACATACACTGAGAAAAAAAATAATACATATTTTACTGCAGAGTATGATACCATGTTTTGTAAAATAATCATATATTTAAGTCAAATGGTACTGAACAAATGCTATATGCACTTAAACACTTTCCTGCTCCATAGAATCATGAAATCTGCTAAATTTTACAGCCTTTCACACACCCACAATGCTGTTTAAAATTGCTTTCAGCTGTTTTTATACCACACACCCATTATCAGCCCAACTTCCTGCCTCCATCAGCATCTCTCTTGTGTTCTGGTGTGTGTGGCAATAGTGGCACAAAAGCAAAAGGCAGCACACCGAGTATGCCTGCACCCCCAGGCACACTGAACAAGGAGGAAAGGACTGGTAGGGTCAGTATCATCGCAGCAGAGCTGAAACCCTGGACCTCAGGACAGTGTAACTATAACCTTTGGCAAGCATCAGCAAATCCTCTCATTATTTGCAGTTGTACCTAATACTGAAACATGCACTTGTAAATACTGATAGCTATTGCCAGCTCAATAAAGGCAGTTAAGGTTGTCTCAGTATATGGCTTGATGCTATAGGTTTTGGTTTTCACTCATTTTTGTGCCATCAAATTCTATACTCTAGAAAAGTGTAAGACTTCACATATACTGACAGGTGAATAACTATCAGGTGAATAGCTTTCTGCTCACCCTCATTTGTAAGAAAATACTTTTAAAAGTAGAGGAATACACATGGTAAAAAATAAGTTAGGTTCTTTAAAGACAAAGATGAAACGAAACAAAGGCTTAGCTATCTAAGTTAGAAACTTTTGCACAGACAGACAGTGGCTGGAAGAGGAGCCCAAATAATACCCTGCCAGGCCATCCAGTGTCCAGGCATCAGCAACTGTGGAGTCTGGAATCCAGGGAGAGCCACTGGGCTGAGCGAGTGTCTGAGCTGAGCTGCTGGAGGCTTCCACTGTGTGTGGGCACAGATGGTCACTGCTCTCACTAGTGGGCTCAGCCAGAAAGGTGAGCAGGATGGGGCCATTAGTGCTGTGTTCATGTGTACTTTATGAGCTGTACGACCAGCCATGCATGTACATATATATATTTATGCGGTGTATATGGATTCTGCAGAAGCATGCCCACTGGGAATGTACGTACAGCCTCACTACTGGTTGGACCTGGGGGAATGCAGCTGCAGCAGTCCCACTGCTGGTAGGCTGTGGGATCCAAAATGACAGTGGATTAACATTATACTTATACTAACATTATACTTATTTTCAGAGGCTCGCCAGTTAAAATATACTTAACAGAGCTTCCATCACTGTATTTCTGCAGTTAAACACCTTAACAGCCAATCACATGCCCAGGAATCCTATTTTCCAAGTGCCTGTAACAGATCAGCCAAAACTCAAGAAATATACTTTCAAAAAAAAAAAAAGATTTTTTTTTTTGTTTCACCAAAAACCTTACCTCACTGTAAATTACATGTTTTCTTTTCCAAGATTAGATGCAACCACGCCATCACTATGCACACTCTTGGTGGAAAAAAGGGCTGCCCATGAAATTTCTCATCCAGGTATTGGTACTTTAAAAATCTCTCTCTAATAAATGTTAGCTTGCCATTTAACTCTTTAAGCTTTACCAGTTTAGTAGGCAGACCACAGAGAACTCTGCCATTCAATATATACATGTGCACATATACATGTATTAATAGTATTTATATAAAATACATTCCCTATTCCATTAAGAAAATGTTCAAAAAATAGAGCAGTTTTTTGTTGAAATCCAGACAACTGAATTGTCAAAATTACCTCATTGGTTTGTTTAGTTTCGGTTAAAAATGGAAGAATTCTGTTATTATTTTCATAAAATTTTACATCGCTGTTGTTAAGGTAACCTAAATTTATATCTCTATAAATCCTGGCTTCTGTTTTAACTTTTCACCCCTTCAGAAGCATTTTTACTCTCTCCTTAATATTAAGAAGTTGTTTCCTAAAGAAAAAAGGAAGAAAAGTAAGGAACGGATAAGTTTTCTACATCTTCTATATATATTAGAATACACTTCAGAGATGAAAATCCCACATTTAGGGTACAAAACAAAGAAAACAAACACTACTGACTCAGCATACATTGTTCAGAACCTATAAAAAGAGCAACTGTTGCTTTCTCTCCTTTCCGTTTTCTCTGTCTTTAATAACGTAGGGCATATGGAACTCACAGCAAATATTCTCATTTGAGAAATCCATAACAGCATAAATAATTTGATTTCAGAATGGCCAATAATCAGTATATAAACGTGCTTCAGGAACAGCAACCTGAGCCAGTGTCTCTCTAGCAGTGGCCAGCAGCTCTCCCCAAGAGCTTCAGGCAGATTCACTGTGTTCATTGGAAACTCCAGTGTGCAACTGGTGAAAATGTGTGTTCAATACACCCAGCTAAGAGGGCTGTACTGCTTTGATCCCTTGCATGGCATAGCACAGTGCTATCCCTATGTAGATAAAGGTGGAGAGTGATTAAGTCAACATCTCCTGTAAAATAAATAAAAAAAAACCCACACAAAACAAAACCCCAAACATTTAAGGTTCTTTAACAACCACAGAGGAAGACTTTGACTTTTTATTTCAACCAAAAGACATCTGTGTCTTCCCCGCTCCATTGCAATTTCAAAACTGCAGGATGGCTTACAGTTATGACAAGTGGCACCACTGTATCCAGTTCCATCGCAAGTGCACTTGAAGCTGTCCCACGTCTGGGTGCATTTGCTACCATGTTCACAGTGATTGGGCACACACCTGTCAGGATGAGATGCAAAGACAGAAAGAAAAAACTAAGTGAGCATCAAGATTTACACCCAGCTAAATTGCAAGCTGCCCAAGCAGTGTATCATGTCCTTGTCTGGTAATTAATCCTTATTATTTTAGGCAGATTAACAGAATTTATATCTGAACACACAATTGCACAAGAGATGATTCATCGAGGCTCTGCTGCAGCCCTTTTACAAACAGCAAAAAAATGCAATAAAGGTGGAATAAATTCAACCATCATAAATTCAGGTTCTAAGCTTCCTGTAACTGGTACTTGGCTGTCAAAACAAAAAGAACATCCCAAGTCACACCTCCTCCCACTGTGCAAGTGCTGTCATGCCTCAAGGACTCCAGTCCCACAACTGACTGGAAGTTAAAGAAAGAATGCCAGTGAGTTGGTATTTATCTTTCTGTTGCCAGCAGTAGGATAAAGCGGAGGCAGACCGCCTGCTGGCTGGGACAGAAATTACTAATGCTGCATTATTAAAACAAACACTATGTTCAGTGTAACAGCTGTAAGAGCTTTTCCTTCACAGAGATTTGTGGCAAGTGTCGTTCACCTTTCTCCCACTCACCTGCTTTCTTCTCCAGCTACACTGTTGCTGGAGAGCAGAAGGAATGAAAAAAAAAAAGAAAAAAAAAGTGGAACAGCAAACCCCAAAGTTTAGTAGAGCATATATTTATTGTTTGAAATATTATCTAAACATGGTTTCAAAGATTATGAGTTTGGACAATTTCTTTTCTCTCAAAGGTAGTTAAAAATGGGAATTACCATGTACATTCACCTTTGAAACTATTAAAATTTCTTTGACAGGCTTTCAAATATCATATCAAAGAATCTTTTCTTTTTCTTACTAAATTTGTTAGACTCAGTACAGGCTTTGCATTTTTGATCAAGAACTAAAGGAGCTTTTCTTTCATGTTGAGTTAGCCAAATTTAATTTACAAACTAAACTTTGTTATTATGACATTAAAAATTAAAATTAAGAGACTCCCTAATAGACAAACAGAATATTTTCATAAATATGTTAAAAGTTAAGGATCCTTATCTCCAAGGTAAATCTGAAGTTAATCATATTTAATAGAGTGTTGGTAAGCATCACAGGAATAACAGTCAAGGACAGCTTTCCCTTCCCACGTAGCAATTGATCGAAAACCCAGGTATCTGGGTAAACTCCTTATAAGCTTGTGGTCTTATACCTCCTCAAGCCTCAACTGACAGCATTGGTACACCTGACTCAGCTATCAAGAGCAACCTACATCCTGATCTGCATTAGAGACCTGAACATTGCATACTCACATTCAGAAAGGTTTGGGGGTTTATGCATGCCAGTACAAGTACCTCAGAATATACACAATATAGATGTCTTCAGGCTGCTATAGCAGGTTAGTATTCTTATTTTATTATTAAGCAGGTTACCCATTTTTATTTAAAAATATCAGAAAACACTGGCTTGGTTAAAAACAGTGCTTAAAGAAATGCTTTTCTAAAGCAAGAAACAGGGATTTAAAATGTTTGGGTTTGGAGTAAAATACAGTGAAACTACCTGAAGCAATTACCACAGTTCAATAAATTATGTTTTCAACATGGTTTAATTGGATTCGTTTAGTTTTGTGAGTGTGGCAGGCTAAATGAACAGATCGAGCTGCTTACCGTTATTTGGTTAATAGGTGATGATTTTCCATTGTGTTCTCACCAACACAGAAGAAAAACAAGAACATATAATAGCACAACTCTAAACATCCAAACCTTTAACAATTTATATAAATCCATAGCCAGTGAATACAAGAGTAGGGAAAGCAGAAAGCAGTGGCATTTCAAAAATAATCTCATAAAAGAAACTTATATTCAAGGAAATAAACATCTACAAAAGTTCCTAAATCTGAATATAGTTGTGTCTTTACAGCCTTTCAAAATAACAGCTTTTGATATAATTTCTTCTTCATTTAGATTTGAACATTTATTACATTAAAAGTATTTTTCCAGTGACCAAATTAAACATTTTCCTACGTGAATTTTGCCATCTATTTATATATAAAGTCTCATATGTAATGCTAGCAAAAACTTTCACATTTTAGTGTGGTATAACTTGCTTCTATTGTAGCGTAACTGGTAGAGATTCTGCATTATTGACTATATAACTGAGGTAAACAATTTAATCTAGGGAAATATGAAAAACAGATATTGGTCCATATAAATTAATGGAGCATATTAAGACTTAAACCCAGAGATATTCAGAAAACTCCCCGATTTTAATTTTGTACTTCTAGTATGGTTGTTGGGCTAACCTACCCTGTATCTGCAAAATTTCTTTTTGCTCATCTGCTTTTCCCTGCTCTAAATATGATGTAGTTAGAGAAAGGGATTAAACAGTATCTTAATATTAGTGCTAACTGGAGTTTAAATCAGAATATAGGATCATTTCCTTAAGTCCTCCCTCTACCCCCCAATTTTCTGTTAGCTTATTTTATCAAACAGAATTATAAATTTTACTTTCTATTAAATCCATTAGCAAATTCCTGGAACATAATCTGCTGCTCATCTGTCCACTTTCTGGGCAAACCTTACCCACCGTGATACAGTTTACAGGAAATTTTAAGTAACTGGAATATACAAATTACAGGAAAAAAAAAAAACCAAAAAGCCACACACACACACCTTTTAATTCAGTAAAGGTATCAGACAGAACAAAATTCCTAACTTAACTCCATTATCTTTCAAACACTTTTATTGCCATAGAGTGATAGTGAGATATGAATACTGGAAAGGTAGAAGGTACCTTGCATATGTATTTCCATATACATCTAAGAAATTTGTATTTTTAAAATTCTTTAAACTTATGCAATCATTTCATTCATCTACTTCACACTTATTTAGTAAACACAAAAATGTACACACTCAAACCCAACACATGCCCTTTTTGCAGTTCATTTGGATTAAGAGACTATGATTCTAGACAATTCCATTCCTTAGTCTCCTTTTAGACATAAGGCTGTGTTACATTAAAAAAAAAAAAACCAAACCAAACCCCCAAACTCCTAAATGACACTTCCCTCCTGAGCAAGGCTTTGAAGTTAGAAGCTGCCAGAAAACAGAGAAGTGGAAGCAGGTTCCTAGTCACCGAGTTGTGTTCCTTCCCATTGCAAACACCTAGATTTTAAGAACTGATGATGATGAAATCTTGCTGACTCCATTCTGAGAGCTTTCTTGCTCTATGACTTTTTCTGAAAGGCAGGTCTAGAAAGTCAGCCCTTCAAGTTTGATACACTTTCTTTTGATTTCCACCACAAAATTTACCCATAGAGAGTTTACAGATATTTTTATTTTTTTTTGGTATTTTATTTGGTAACATTGTGTTTCAAAACACTTGTTTTTCTTTGGGATTTACATCCCCTGACTTTGCAGAGAACAGTCATAAGTTCTCTCAGTATTTTTATGAAAACAAGTATCCTCTTGGAAAACATATTTTCTATTATTCTTTCTTGTACCTCTGCTGCCCCTTGCATTTGTGATCTAATGAGTATTCTGGAGGAGGTCTTACTAATGTTTTGTGATTTCAGAGTTGATC
Source organism: Microhierax caerulescens (assembly GCA_035590215.1). Taxonomy (NCBI): domain Eukaryota; kingdom Metazoa; phylum Chordata; class Aves; order Falconiformes; family Falconidae; genus Microhierax; species Microhierax caerulescens. Next base: position 86,788,070 of record JAVJGJ010000047.1, on the reverse strand, counting down.
AATTTCTTTACTGAAATTATTTTGCTTGATATATTAGCATTTTCCTGACTGCCTCAGAATAGTGGCTCAATGTCATCCTAAGATTACTCAATACATTAAATACCTTCAGTACAACCTTCTTTCCAATCACTTCCAACCAACAAGCTCCATCTTTTAACAGAAGTTATTGTTCTTGTTACCAACAGCATCCCTCTGTACTACAACTTCCATGGTGTCATTCCAATGTTTCTGCTTATTTTTCTAGGCTGAATCTATACTGTCAGCATATTTGATCAAGATATTCCTAATTCTGAGCCAAGGTCGAAGCACGAAGCATTAAACAGAATCATCTCTGGCACTGGTCTCTAAACAACTCTGTCTCAGCCAGCTGTTAATCCTCCAGCCCAAATTGATGGCAATTCCATTTGCCAGTTCACCATTCACATTGCAGTTTCTCTCTCAAAACCCCTATTCCTTGGTTTAGCCAATAATTTCATCATTACAGTATATAAAATGTTTTATTGACATCCGACAAATGAGATCTATTGTATTTCTCGTCTGAGAAAAAAACGACGCTGCTCTTATCAGAGGAGGAGATCAGGTTAATCCTGAACAATTGACTGTTGATAAATGCCTGCTTCACTTTACCTTCCATTTATTTCCAGGTATTTGATTACTCTACTGTTCAATTCTTCAAAAAGCTTAGTAAGACTACTAAAATCAGATTAATAGGTGTCTAGCAATCTGGATCTCTCTCTTCCCATTTGGTAAGTTACATGAGGTTAACTCTGTCACCTGGTAATACAAAACCATACTGCTCTTTTTAAAAAAAACAATAATAATCGTTGTTATTGTTATTGCTGCAATATGACATGTTAGTATTATGAAAGAGGCTATCTTCCCAATTATTACCTGATTAGTTTTGGTGTATTCTTGGTGCCTTCTTACTCTGCTATCATCCCAAGTAATTGCTATTCCTTCATTTCTTTGCTATTTGCTGATTCATTAAGCAATATTTAATCTGAGGAAAACAAGCAAAATTCCTCAGTAATAACTAGGAATTATATTGTTGCCTTGCCTTCAACTGTGGCAGGAACCAACTCACAGATTTTCACCTCTTTCTTATTGCAACTGTACCCTCTAGAGTATCACTTTTTTCCAGTCACCCACAACAGACCAAAATAATAGACCGAATTTCCATTCCAAAATAAACTCTATGCCATTACTTTCCTGCTGATGTTCAACAATGCCTTCCTGATTTAAAAAAAAAAATAAATATATATATAAATATATATACCAGTTGAAAAATTGTCCTTTTTTACAGTTTACCTACAGTAAATTCTGGTTAAAATTCTTTGTAACAAATCTGTTTTAATCAACTGTCTATGACTTAAAACTACCAGACTGCAACTCTAATCTTCCAGCTGGATGAGGAAGAAGTGTACTACGATTCTTTTCCTTGCTGTCTGCCCAGATATACTTTGCACAAGGAATACACATTGTCTATCCATGCACTGAACATTACCTGAAGCTTTAATATTTCCTCAGTGGTGCTCTATACAAATATCTGGAAGATCACTAAGCTTCTCCCCACCCTTAGACTTTCCAAGAGAGAAAACTGGGAACAGGATGCTCACGTAGTCTGCAGCAAGCACTGTTCCTTCCAAATGCATCTCTGCAGCAACCAAGAACAGCACTCTGGTTCAGACATATTATTTTATTGTCAATCAGGCTACTTCCACCCACCGTACCCCCATCCCATGAGTGAATATACAGATGTCAGATCACAGATGTCTGTGAGTCCCAAGGAAATATGGCAACTGGGAGCAGAATGGGATACCTGGCCTAAGCTACACTGCCTCTGCCAGGGACTGCGAGGGAACTGCCTGTGCCAAATGAACTGGGACCAACACGAGGTGTTTCTTCTGAATGAAGATATGAAACTGGGAGAGGCTGCTCTTTTGAGGATTATAAACAGAAAATATTTTGGGAAACTAAACTGAAATACATGATATTTAGTATAACAAGAATATGTAAGAAGTCTGATACTGAGGTAGGAGTAACCAGGGTGTGGAGAAAGAGTCTGGCCAGAAGCATGGGGAATTCTACATAGAGTACAGCGATCCTCAGTCAACCCACCATCCTATTGCCAACAAAAAAACAAAAACCAGAGAAACAGGGATCTTGTAATATGGGTATACACAGGAGAGTGACATGAAAGACCCAGAAATCCTAACACCATATTCAGCAGAAGTAAGCAATGGCCAATTATCAACTGTACAAAAAGTAGGTGGAAACAGGACAATTACAAACTGCTAGAAACGTCCAGAGGGAATAGGCAAAGAAGCAATGAGGTTCATTAGTGGTAAAAGGCATTTTAAGAACAACTCAAAATAATTTATATCAGGCATGACTTAAGCACGTTTGGTCCTGCCTGAAGGCAGGAGAATGGACTCAGACACCTCTCCAGACCCATTTCTAATCCAGATATTTTCATATCCCATAAGAAACAGAAAGCATTTATTTCAGTCACTTAATTTCTCATTATGTGACTATATTTCCTGAGTGTTGCGACTGTGATATTTCACTTCTGTAAATCAACAGGTTTTGGTCACTACCCTTGTTTGTTTGTGTTTTTTTTAAAAAAAAACCCAGGACAGGGTTATTTAATAGATTAACTAGCTTCCCCAGGCAAATTGTGTCCAAGGTACATAGTAATTGACTCAAATTCTTAGGTTTAGAGTTCATTTGAGCAGGAAAATAAATTTACTTTATGCAGGAAGCTAAGTGCCCAGATGACCACACAAAGACTTTCAAATTAAGTCCCTCAGGACTGAAGAGCCATCACAAATCTCACTATTCTCTGGTGTATAACACAGACCTTTCTCTTTTTCCCCTGCCTTTTCCTTTCCTTCCCTGCTTCCCCTTCACACTTCCCATCTCTAACATAAGTGCCAAGTACAGCTTGTGAATAGATATAATCTAAATATAAACTAACTCTCCATATATATAAATTAGAAACAACCAAGCCAAGCAACACCACCAAACCAAAACATCCACCTGTGCAATTACTTCTCCACCTGGGAGGTCAAAAGGAAGGAATGAACTACACACAAGATATTTGACATCTATTGCCCACTACTGTACTGAAAAGAACTCAAATGCTACAGTGATAACAACAATATGAGAATTTCTGTAGAGCAGAACAAAATGTTAAAGGCTTTTTGCAATGGAAAATAACCTGGGTTGAAATATTCTTAACGTGAAATTCAATCTTTTCCTTCTCATCATCAAATCCCTACCTAATCTTGCTCCCGATGACATCTCACCTCGTTTCTTTCCCAAATTGTTTCTCTTCTGCTTTCTTTGTCCATTTCTCTGCCTCAGAACTAACCATCAGTCTGTGTTGAATGGTCTTACAATATTTTTCTATTTGTTGCCCCCTTTATCGCCTCCAAACACCTCCTTAAAAATCAATATCCTTTATCACTATTTCTTGTAAAGATCCTTCAAAATACATACTGCTACCCCTGTTGAGTACCTACCTTTATTCACAACCACACAAACACTATTAAAACCTTTTTAAAATTTAACCTTTTTTTACTGTACAGGGTTTTCTGACTGCTCAAGAAGACCATGACAGATTAGGTCTTTAAAACAACATACAAGGAAAATAACTTCTAAGAGCAATAAATACTGCTTTCAGCTGGCAGTCTGAATCACTGAATATATGTAGCTTACTTAAAAGACCTAATGTAAATGAGTAACAATCACAAAAACATTCTAAACATATGTATCTGTTTGCAGCAATATGAGCAACAGAATGCATTCCACTTGTCATGGTGAAAGTGGTACTGAACAACAAGATGACCAATTAAGGACACGTTGCTATTGCAGAGTCATACTGCACCATTATTAGATTAAAATTACCCACTCCATAGAGGATCTCTGATTTTCAGTGTTTCCTAAATAAAATTAAAAACAACTAATCTGACCTGTAAGATTCTTTTGGTTTTGGCTTTTTTTTTTTTTAAATGTAAAAATATGTTTAAAGTGACTTTGAGACTTCCAGCAACAGGATTTAGATCTCATGCAAGACAACACAAAGAGCAGGTGGGAGGGACTGCAAAATTAATTCAGATTCACAATAATTCCCAAATTAGTTTTATTTCCTGCTGACTTCTAACCTAATTGCACACAGATGCATATAATTGACAATGGTAGAACTAAACAATCCTTCCTGAACCAAGAAGAACCTAGCCTTTCTTTATCATTTACTGGAATACACAGCTTTCATGTTTCTTTGGTGGACAGACTTGTTCTGCCATAAGATCAAAACAAAATGCCTGGCACTTTTAAAGACTGTGATTTACAAAGACTGAATCAATATTAAAATATGCAGTGACATTTGGTTAAGCAAAGTTCCTTTAGGGCATATTCCTAGAAGAGGCTGCCAAACAGTTTTTGCAGTGTTATCTTCAGACCAATAAGGTGCTATTCTAAGGTTGTTTGCATTAGAACAATAATAAGGACTGATGCATAAAGGAAAATACTGCAGTTAACTCACTTAAATTAAGCGGACCTCTTGGATTGATGCAGCTTTTATTTTGTATTCAACACTGTAAAGACTAATTATTCCTTTATTTTCCACCACTTTTAATTTTCAGAGCACTTCACAAATTAGCTCCTTAAAATGAAATTATGCTTGGTTCCACTTTAGCAGTTGCAGAAGCTGGACAACCCTTTTTTCTGCATTTGTTGCAGAAAATCTCCTGCACCTGTTTATGCATAATCTAGGACCTATGGTGGCTGATGGCTGAACATCTACTTCTGTCCAACCCAAACTGCTGTCACCTCTGCTGAAGCAAAGCAGGGGAGGCTGAAGCTACTGCAGCAGCTAACAAGATGGAATTTCCCAGACCTGGTAACCCTTCTGTCAGTTCCCAGCAATTGCTCCACATTAACAGGAGACCAGCTCTGTGTGGAGCTGTGGCAGGAGGAATTAACTTATTTAGCTATTCCCCCATCAACTCTGGGGCAGTGCCAGGGGGAGAACAACCAGATAAACTGTGTGGAAATGGCTCATAGGCTACAATCCAGTCCCTGAGCTGCAAACTGGACTATACTGTGATAGCCTCAGAGGTAGAAGAAACCCCCAAACCGATATATAAACAAATGAAGCTGGATTAAAAAGACAATTTCTATTGCATGGTATTTTAGTCAGCAAACTCAAGGCCAGATCTTCAGCTGGTGTAAATACAAGCATCTGCATCTAAAATACTATCTTAAGCCTATTGTATGAGTCAAAACAAAAGGAAGAATAAACTAATATGAAAGACCAGCAACTAAATATGATCTACCTCCAGCAGGGGTTTAACTTTTTCATTACCCTGTGAAGAGCTTTGCCTAGTTAGTAACATGTTAAGACTTTCTAGAGCAGATTGAGAGCTACTCTGTTTAATATTTTTTTGGACTGGTAAATTTGAGTTTATTATTTAGACAAACATGTAGAAGCGACAGTTAGTCACTAACCTAACTGGGCCAATGTGGTACAATTCAGCCTACTTGGGGATATGAGATGTGTTAAGCACTGAGAATCCCCTGAAAAACCTCATGGTTTTTACTCATTAAGTTCCTGAAGAAATCTTTAAACTTTTTCAAGTATTGCCCTGTTCAAAATCTGACTGGATTAACTTTGTATTCATGTAACCACCTCTCTTTTGCTATTTCAAATAGGTAAGGAAGAACATACTGGCTGGGCTTAGGAACAAACCATAAAATTGATTCTTTGGTATCTTCTTAATCATTTATTACTTCTGCATTTTGCAGCTTGAATCAAATACAGCTCCTGAGATTTCATGACATCAACTTTACTTTAGAATCCATGTTAGACATTTGGAGAAAATTTCTCTTGTTCTTTAGGAAATTATAATTATCAGAGCAGAGAGCACAGTGAGCAGCCTATATACCTGCTAATAAACATGAGTGATCATGCATTGAATCACCAGGCAAAGACAGAATTTTACAGAGCTTTGTTTTAAATGAGTTTATTCCTAAACTTATCTTCTGGCAAATAAAGAAACTGACGATTAGAAGTCTTTACATTTCTTCCTGTAATATAAAGAATTACTTAGTAATAAAGTTGATTATACAGTTGATGAATGATGTATGAAAAGCACATTGTTGTGTCAATCAAAACTGAGCATAGGCTGTCATACCCCTTGGCGGGCACCATAACAGATCTTACCTTTTACATTACTTGCTTTGGTCCCTAGTGTCTTAATAGGGGACAACAGATATCTCATGTTAATTTTAAAATAGGTGATAACCGTCCTGATGCATTGTATGTAAAAAGCACAACCTATGTCTTGCTTTGCAAATTTACAGTATATGAATCACCTTGATGGTCACGGAGCTGTAAGATCCCATCAACTATTATTGATCTTAGTATGGTCTTGGCTCAGCATCCTATTTTACTACTCTGGCCATGACACAATGAGATGGAGATGTATTTCACACCTAGTAGGTTTTCAGTTCAACATACTGAAAGACAACGTCCCAATTGTTGTTATGGCATTGCAGTTTAAAGGAAACTTGAAGTAAAACATGATTTAGCACTACTAAAGTGATGCTGACCTTGTAAAGTGCAGTTTGCCTAAATGGTTTTATTTAAAAATACTCCAAATGCTGGTACTCCTAAAAAAAAAAAAAAAATCACAACAGCAAGTGGTCTTTCACTCACCTGGCAAGAATGACTTGCGATTCACCTAAAATACCATCTTTTTGTATTTTACTCTTTATCATCATTACTGTCAGGAATCTGGCAACATTGTTCACTGAGATTGACACAATCTAGAAGCTTCTCTAGAAGATCAATTATCTTACAAGCACTGTTTTGGAGGTAAGGCTAGGATAAGTTCTGAGGTCTTGACAGAGACTCTGGATCTTGCATTAATGTTTAGACTATAAATTGTTAATTCTAGTGGATGGATATGACTGGAAATTTTCTGCTCTGAAAATTTGTAGAAAACAGTTTCTACATAGTGAAGGTTTTTCCCCATCAAAAAAAAAAAAAGCAGTCTTGGCTGTGAAGCAAAACGCATAGTCTATACAATGAAGCAAACATGAAATGGAAATTAATGTTATGAGAAGTTTATTAGTGACAACTGCTATAAATGTCAGTTTCATTATTAAATCCCTAGTGAACACATAAGCCAAGGACACTAATTTATCCTGTCTCTGAAAGAAACTCAAATCTTCCTTATTTCTTGATAGAGCAAAACTAAACCTACCAAGACTTAGTTATCCCACTGTATCATAGGGGAATAGCTAAGGTCTGCATGCTTTTCTTGCTGTACATCCTTATGGATTCCTACTTCGATAAATAGTGGCAAGGAAATATTAACTAGCCTCTCGAATCATGAATTCGAATTTGGTTTGGATCAACCATGAACAAATCTGATACAGATGGCATTCACACATGACTGACTGACTTCACATGGAACACTCTCCCTGAGCTGATCCATGCAACCACAAACCTTAATGATGACTATCATTCATTAAAGGCAATGAAACGTGCATACTCACTTATAAACCTTTCCCCTTTCTCTAGTCACATTTCTCATCATCTTAGTTCACACGTTTTTTGGATCAGACAAGGGTTTATAATTTATATTTACACAGGATATTATCAGAATGGAATTTCCTCCTTCTTATCATTTCAGTTGTCAAGAATAACAATGATAGAGTAACACAGAAAGGAGTTATTTTACACAACACTATTCTCCTCCAGCTCATCATGGAGCATATTGACACTACGTGCTAAAAACTACACAAGCTGCTTTTTCTCCTTTACTGTGATGATTCTGCCATCTACCACAAACAGCAATATATTCAGCTAAAACATCATATATGAAGTATGAAGCATATAGGTTCAACTGACTTATCTCCCTGTCCTTTGTGTGTGTCCTTTACTGCACATCAGTATTTTATTCTTTTATAGAAGTCCTAAAACATTTTTATAAATTGCAATATAATGAGTGTTTTAGTCTACTTTAAAGACATCAAAACCAAGGATGTGCCAGTGAATTCACAGCTCTGCTGCCGTGCAGACACAGCTCTGCAATAAATACACTAATACAATGCTTTACTCACAACCTATTAATTTTCAATTTGCTGAAAACAGATATGTACCATAAGTAATAGACAACTTATTACCTAGAACCTGTGCACTGAACTGTTTTGAAGCCAGAAGGCTTACTGTTGAAGTAAATAGGTGTGAGTATGCACACATACGTGCATGTGTGTTCACACACCTACATTCAATACGCATAAACATGCGCACATGCTTTTCCCAAGAATGACGACAACTCCAAACTTCTGAAAACGGGGAGTGCTTTCAAAAAACAATGATAAAAGAAAATGTTCAAAAAAAAAATCATTCTAAGGAAAATGTAACAATGAGAATACAATGGTTTTAATAACATACTTGACTGTAAAAATCCTAATGACATGAACCCAGTATGTTTAATTTTAATTACAAATAGCTCACTGGTAGGAATTTATTATTCTACTTAAATAGTCTTGTGATTGCCCTACAGAAAAATTGATAGACTATAATTTAGAGTAGTTAGAGGCTCTTGATTCTATTTTCCTGCTTTTCAAGCACTGCAATTTGGGCACTGTAGTTCAGGCTCTGCCAGTATTTCAGTGTTTTATAAGCTTTGATTTCTCAAGGGTTTATATTTCAGTTACAAAAATTTACTCCAGAAATTCAGCACACAAAGCATAAGCCAGAAAGGAAATAAGTAGTAGCACACTGCCAGTACTGGTTCTGAAACAGCTCATGCAACTGGTTTACCATTCAGTATTCCAGGAGAGTAAGGACAGGCTGGTAGATGGTTTAAGAGGCTTTATTTTAAACAGAAGAGGGGGAAAAAAAAAGGAAAAATCCCTACACAATATTTTGCTTTTGCTTTCCAGACAGTTTGTTATGAGTTTTTTGACACTTCCTTTAAACAGACTGTTCAGAGGAAAGGACCAGATTTGATTGATATCTAATTCAAAGAAATGTTGGGAAACATGTTGAAATTCTTGAAACACATCATTTGACATGTTCAAAATGAAGAGTGTCTTTTTTTAGTTTAAAATAAGTTTTTCATTTTAAAATGTAAGTTAAAATATACTATATGGATGATACTCTACCAGGCTAAGTAATATCACCTTCCAACTTTCTATTTCAAATTCTAAGTACAGATCCAAATATTTTCCTGAGGGAGCAATGGGCTAGAGCAGTTGAGTGGGGCACTATGCAAGAAAATTGCCAAAGGAATGTGCAGCTTTGATAGCTGCACTGGGAATAAGAAGATAGCCTGAAAGTCAGTAGATCTGATATGGGAGCAATCTGAACTGGTTTTGCACCACTGGGTGCATCAATGTTAAGACGTAAATATAATATGAAGAAAGAAAAATCAGATACAGAGAGAAACTGCGTGTAGAAGACAAAACTGTAAGAGAAAAAAAATGAGAAAATACAATGCTTAATCACAAGTGTGAGCACTGCAGGGGGAACTAAAACCTGTTAGAAAAACAGGACTTGGAGGGCTGCTCAAAGCAAGACAACAAGGAAACAACAGACTCCAAGGACAGGAAAGAGATTAACTACTTTAATCTCAACTGCCATTCTTCACATTGTGCATGTATCTTTTGATAAGATTAAAGTAGATGATCAATGCACTAAAGTAAAACAGTTTCTCAAAAGTCACCCAGGCTGCACCTAAAGAGTACATCTAATAAGTCTGTCCAGTACTAACTGAAATCTGGTGGTTTTTTGGAGAGGAACTGTGAGAGCTCTGCACAGTAACACAGAACACCCATCCTGTAAAGGGAAGGAGTTTAAAGAGACATTTGAGGCATGTCAGATTAAACTAACCTTTGGGACAGACCGTACTTTTTAAAAATCTTTAAAGCAGAGGAGAACGATAAAGGCAGGATGTGGAAAGACGACATCCTGGCAAAGGCTGCAAAATGCTTACAACAGCAATTGCTGCACAAGTACAAAGCATACTGAAACTCCAAAGAGGACTGACAGCAGTCATTTAAAAGACCTGTTGCCTGGACCTATGAAGTCACTGTTCTGGGAAGCATGGAACAACATAACCAATCCATTTCCATGCCAAGATACTTGCTGTTGCATTCCAGCACTGAAGAAGGTCTCTTTGTCTAAGTTTCTAATTTTAATTTTTTTTTTTAAACCCACGGAGTTGACTATTTCATGGATATCTGCTAAGGCTGCCTTTTCACCTTATATCCAAAGAGGTATAGTGCCATATGTTCAAAAAAAGAAGGAACCATGGACACTGCTGCAAAAATGATAAATCTTTTCATTGTTTAACTAGTTACAAAGTGACAGTACAATACACACAGCATGGGTCTTGAAGAGAACTTCCTTTTCAGCCAACAGTTTTGATAATTAAATATTACGGAATTAGCCATGAGAACAATAACGTGTAGTTGATTCATTCAATTCACTTATAGAAGAAGTTTCACTTCTGTAAGTTTCACTTATAGAAAAAGTTTCAATATTAGTGAGATAAAACATACCCAAAGTATTAATCACTACATGCACAGGTATTAAAAAATTGCTATCTTAATTTCTGTAGATTTTTTTTTCCCCAAGGCATGCAACTGCTCAAAACTAAATCAAACTATCACTATTTCCATTTCAGTACAATATGGACACAAATACCAAGATTAATATAATGTAAGATACAGTAGCTAATGGTATGCATTACTAAGATAATAACCCAAGATCAATGATAAGTAAATAAGATTATTATACACACAATGGGGACCTTGCAGCAGTGAAAGGCTTATTAAACGTTTGAGATGATAGCTGGTTATTTGCCCTTCAGTAGAAGACTGTCTTTTGTTCACTACAAAACATACACTAAAAGATGGATAACTGCTTTATCTTATTATCCTTAAGCATATAGGCTGTCTGTTTCATTAATGGCTGTACTTACAAACAATTAAAAAAAATAATCCTCAAAGTGCTCTATCTAGTTAGCGCTCACCCCTTAACTTTAATAGCATGAAAACATTATTGGCAATCCCTGCTGTTTCAACTCCCTGTTATACAAGAGATTGGAAAGAAATACTGAAACATCATCCTGTGGTCAAGTCTTTTCTTTCTGAATGTTGCTGATATCAAGAACTTTGTATCTTTTCCCTCTTTCCAGAATGATCTGCTTACATTTATGTACAACAGATAATGTAAGAGTGATCAGTGCAGAGAAGGGGTATTCCAGATGTTCAGTCATGCCTATGCTGAGCTGCAGTTACAAAATAACGTGGCAAGCTGTAACAAAAGGTTTCAGTTGAAATAACCTCTGGTCAGGCACCACAGGCATGCACACATGACACTTTTTTCCCCCCTTACTTTACGTACAATGTGTTCACTCTGTACTCTCAGTCTCCTGTGAAAATGTGCCTCACATTCTCTCACATTTTTTCTCCTGACGTGACTTGATTTTAAGTCCTGATTTCCAAATATACTGCTCTGTTACCATTCCCAGATTCTGAACAAGTACTGTTTTCTCTTGCTCTCCTAGCTGGAGTCTTGGTGAACAATAACAACACTAGCACTGTATATAGCCAACCTGGTATGTGACTTCAGGTCTGCTATTACCATCAGATACATAGCTCTTCTACCTTACTGCCATGAATATTGATGATCGGACACAAGAATCCTGAACAACATGATAAAAATCTTTGTGGTACCCAACATTTCATTAATGTCTCTGAATCTTTGGATTTACAGGGTGTCTTCAGATACGCATAATCTACTCACATCCTTGCAGTGAATGAACAAGTGTAGAGGTGAATTAGGTCTTACAGTGCTAATGCTTAGAATGTAGCATGAGTACTAATGTTCTGCTCCGGCCACGCAAAGTATTTCTGAATCAAAAACAAAGCAAACACTATGAATCAGCATTTACAAATCTGACCTGGTGATATTAAACTAGGTTTTTGATATTTATATGAGTCTGTTCCACAAGAGGTTTTCAAAGCTTCATTGGCTTATTTTCATTGAATCCACAGCCATTCTATAAAGCTTTGCTAAAATAGGATTTCTGAATACATTGCCTGGTAGGTGGCCTGTGGTTCCTGTATTTGATGAACAAGGACCTACATCCAGCTCTGCAAAACAAAGCTGAAAAGGCAAATAAGGGAAGTTTTTCTTCTGTATACAGAGATAACTCAGAAAATGATCAATAGCAAAAGGAAATGTTCAAAGTCTGGAAAAAAATACTTCTCTTCCTTGATCACTGTAGCAATTGTACATTTCAGTGTTTCATGGGAAGATATTTTATTTTATTTTTATTTGCTCTCCAGTGTTTAGATATGGAGCATGAGAATCAAGTTCATATCTAATAATTGCATATTGTGGCATGCTACAGCTATTCTTTCAATTTTTCAGTATACAATCATGACAAATTATATTTAAAAATGTCTTCAGATGAATCAATATCTGCTAAACAGTTTGCACTTAATTCTTAAGACTTTCATAAACCCTTTTTTGGTGGATGGCTCTTCACCTTAGAAATCAGGTATTTGACCAAGTTACATCAAAACCACTTAAGAAAATTTCGTAGTTTAACTGTGCCTGTCTACAGTGGATGAAAAGTTTAAGGCAAGGGTCCTCAAACTTTTTAAACGGGGCCAGCATGCAGATTAAGTGGCAGGCAGTCATCTGTGGCTGCTTGGTTTTCCCCCCTCCCCCCCCCAAGCCCCAGCAGGGAGGGGGATCTGTACTGAGGACCCTGGCAGGCCATAATCCAGCCCATGGGCCATAGTTTGAGGACCCCTGGTTTAAGGCTTCAATTCAGAAATAAAGTAAATCAAAATTTAATAACTAGAGATTACAATTTCTCTAATACTTCAAAACAAAAAATAAAGAGTAATGAAAAGTGAAACAAGTGTGAAAGTGGTAGCCTGTGTGGCTTTCTGTCCCAGTCTGCTAGAGCCCACATCAAACTTGCCAGACAATACTTCAAATGTGAATCACATTTTGCAAATACTGTTAGCGGTACTCACAACTAACATCCTACTAACTCATAAGAGTTTTCTCATCTGACATTTTCCCTAAAAGTGGGAAAACTCCTAGCCATTTATCTGTGAATAGGGGTTCCAATCTCCAATGGGTGTTGGAACCCATTACTCACTGGTTTGTTTGTTAAATGTTGTGACAGAGGGGGCCCTGTTCAGCGTGCAGCATTGGCAGGCCTTAGAAAACAGTGGGGAATGAAGCCTAATTGAAAAGCTTAGTTTGAACACCCCCACCCAGCATAGCTTCCTGGAGAGCCACACGGGCCCAGCCTACTGTAGCAGCAGCACCAGAGCAGCCAGCGGGCAACCTGTGGCTCATAAGCCTGTTCACAGTTGTAGACAGAATTAAACCCCATGTTTATGAATGCGGTTACTGTCCTAAATTTCACTAGAACAGCTTATAAGCGTAAACAAACCAATAAACTACAACAAGGCTTTACCTTTGGTCAGATTCTACTGTCTGTGCTGTATCTCCTTCCTCCAGAGGTCAGACCACACTGCTGCTTCTCCATCCAGCCCCCTCTCCCACACTCCTCAGGGCTATTTAACCACTTAGCAGAACGAGCTACACCTGCACATTGTCCATGTCAACCAACCCCCTGCCTCTGAGGCAAGGCCACAGCTGCATGTTATCAATGTTAATCAACCCACTGCCTTGGTAGCAAGCCCACAGCTGCATGTTATCAATGCTGATCAACCCACTGCCTTCAGTCCTCTACAATTCCCCCTTTTTATTTTTAACCAAAAAGGCACATAAAGGAATTAACAAGAGAGACTTTGACACATCTATACTTCACCATTTTGTTGTGCATACTGTGTTATAGGAAGTTTCCAGAACATGGCAGAAATTAAAATGTATTAGCATATAAGAGTAACAAATTATGACAGCCTAAGAAGAGGTCAGAATGAGGCACTGACATTTTAAAGCATATGTTCACATATCTTGAATGTTTCTTGTGAGTAATAAAACTGAGGTACTTATCCCTGCTGGCTGCTAATGATCTTGTGGTATTTTTCATGAGGATAGCATAATTAAGCTGTGTGTCCTAACTTCAGTAACTCTTATCTGCCATTCTTATTCCCCATGTGCCTTTCAATTGTCTGCAGCACTTCTGCTTTTAGTTCCTTTGTCTGTGGTTTTCCTTGCAGGTAAAATTAATCATGTATCCTGGGCTCTACTATACAGTCAATGCTTCACAGGACATACATTTTTTTCATTCAATTAAATCTTGTTGAGAGCCTTGGTATAAACTATGTGATCTCGCATCTCACTGTTGGGTAACCCCAAGATTCTCAAATACTAGCCTTTTATGACCACATGATACGCTACTTCTAATTCTAGTAGCACTCCTAGCTCACACAAGACCCATACGCTGCAAAAAGTTCACAAATTTTGTCAGCTTGGAAGACCCTCATCCAAGTGCCTCCCAGGATTTAAAAGAAAAGAAAGAACCTCTTTTCCAGCCTGTGAGGGGAAAAAACTACAAGTCTTAGCATGTTTTAAAAATCATGTGAATTTATTGGTGGAAACAAACAGGGATATCAAGAAAGGATTCTACAAGTACCTAAACAACAAAAGGAAGACTAGGGAATGTAGGCCCGCTGCTGAATGGGGCAGGAAAACTGGGGACAAATATCACAGAATAGGCTGAGGTACTGAATGCCTTCTTCGCATCCGTTTTGCCAGTAAAGCTGGCCTTCAGGAATCCCAGGCCACTCAGACCAGAGGTAAAGTCTGGAACAAGGAAGACTTACCCTCCATGGAGGACGACCATGTTAGGGACCACTTCCAACAAACACACTGGACGTAAGCAAGTCTAAGGGGCCTGACTGGTTGCACCCACAAGTGCTGAAAGGAGCTGGCTGATACCACAGCAAGGCCACTCAATCAACTTTGAAAAGCTGTGGCAACTGGGAGAAGTTCCAGAAGACTGGGACAGACTGGTCCCTCCTACCTTCAAAAAAGGCAAAAAGGAAGATCCAGGGAACTACAGGCCAGTGAGCCTCACCTCAGTTCCTGGGAAGGTGAAAGAGAGTATCCTCTTGGAGACCATTTCCAAACACACGCAGAATCAAGTCATTGGGGTTAGTCAGCATGGAATAATGAAGGGGAAATCATGCTTGATCAACCCGGTAACCTTCTGTGATGAGGTCACTGGCTTGGGGGACAATGGGGGAGCAGTTGTTTACCTTGTCTTTAGTAAAGCCTTTGTCAATGTCTTCCATAACCACACAGACAACTGAAAAAGTACATCAGAGAAGTGGATAGTGAGGCTGGTTGAAAGCTAGTTTTAGGGCAGGGCCCAGATGGTTGTGATCAATGGCACAAAGTCCAGCTGAAGGCAAGTGACTAGTGGTCACTTGATTGATACCCCAGGTATCAATACTGTTAATATTTTCATTAATGCTGGGATGCAGGGACAAAGTGCACCCTGAGCAAGTTTGCAGATGATACAAAACTGGGAGGAGTGGCTGACATACCAGAGGGTTGTGCTGACATTCAGAGGGACCTCAGAAGGCTGAAGAAATGGGTTGAGAGGAACCTCATGAAGTTCAACAAAGATTAAAAGTCCCAAACCTGGGGTAAATTAACCCCACGTACCAGTACAAGCTGGAGGCTGACCAGCTGGAAAGCAGCTTTGCAGAAAAGGCCCTGGTGATCTTGGTAGACACCAAGCTGGCCATGACCAAGCAATGCATCCTTGTAGTGAAGTAGGCCAGCAGCACCCTGGGCTGCATTAGGAGCATTGCCAGCAGGTAGAGGGAGGTGATCCTTCCCCTTTGTTCAGCACTGGTGAGGCCACATCTGGAGCACTGCGTCCAGTTCTGGGCTCCACTGTACAAAGAGTGGACATACTGAAAGATTCCAGAAAAGGGGCACAAGGATGATTAAGGGACTAGAACATCTATGAGGAAAGGATGAGAAAATTTGGACTATTCAGCCTGTAGAAGGCTTGAGGGGCAAGGGGCATGGGTGTCTGCATAATTACATTAATTTAGAACAAAATCATCTTTAACTTTCTTATTTGTCTCTTTCTAGATCATCTGTTCACTGGTATTCTTTCTCACTCTTATGCACAATAAACTTACTTATCCTACATCATAGATTTTCTAATCTAAACCTGATAATACCTAATATTTTTATCTCATGATCTTACTTCAGAATTCTAGCAGTCTGGGTTTTCCATGCAGCTTCTGGCTTAAATTGTAGTTTGTAGCCCACTGGGAACCATGTATTCTTCTGCCTGTGAGAACTGTCATTATCTTGTAACCCACACTCAGTTTTTCACTGAAATTGGTAGCATTTTATCCTGTTCCACTATAATTCAGGGACAGCTTATTTGTATAACATCACTATTTATAATATATATTGCTTAGAAATAATTTCTCTTTGTAGCTCAGCAAATTGCAGTATAATTTCACTGCTCTTGCATAGACCTTTTTCCTGTCTGTAGCTGTGATTTCTGAGTTACAATCTCTCTAATATAAATAATGCATTAGTTCATAATTTAAATGTGACCTATCTTCGCAAGACTGGTGACTCAATATAAAGATCTCTTTGAGTAGCTTACAAAACTTCAAGCAGACTTTGGTAGCTGATTTATCTCTTCTGATCTGTAGCGTGTTGAGAAGGTTTGGTTTTTATGCGTTTGACAGTGCTGTAAGGACCCAAGACTGCTAAGAGTCTCTTAGTATAATGAAAGCAAGTGGCTCAGAGGAAAAATCACACTAACATGGGCTCTGCTAGCTTATCATACTCTAAAATCAGGAACCTAGCATTGCCGTTACAAGACAGGCTTTCTTTGGTGGAAATAGTGACTGACACAGCTCATTCCCACTTTTGCAGTTCTGGTGATGTTGATTCTTACAGTTTGCAAAGTGTCAAGCTTTAAACACAATCATCGAAATAAACTGCATTTTAAAGTAACCATCTAAAAAGGTAGAATTAAACCCACTGAACTGAAAAAGCCCTAGAATTAAAGCAAAGGAAAAAAAAACCCTACACCATATTTGCTACAAAACAATGCCAGTAAGGTCACCCTAATTCTCTACTGTCACTTTACAGGTGTTTTGCATAGGTAAGACAGTACTGCACAAGGGGACAAGTGAAAGGTAGTCATATCCACGGCACCCTATCCATACCACTCAAGAGCTCTAAATGAAACAGCAAATCTGTGTATCCAGCAACACTTCCGGTTTCAAAGGAGAATTACTTTCCTCTGTCTTTCCCTCCAACACCAAAGAGCAAAAGAAAGAAATTTAAAGAATAGAGGAAGAAGACCTGTGAAGGAAAAAATAAATTTAGGGTAGACATTAAGTATTTTGGAATCTATTGGAACCTTATTTTTAGCATTGTATAAATCCAACAAATCCAGTGTGTGGATGTATATAATTAAATGCCTTCAAACGACCTGCATACTGCCCCCACAAGCCCTCATGAAGAATCAAAAGGCACTTTGTGGGTTAAGCATAGCATTTAGTTTTCCTACGCATTCATACTTCAAGTTTTTAGTTCTGTACATGGAATTGAAAGACAAAGAATGATGTTTCCATATCACAGCACTCTCAAAACTAGCCAGCTGCAACAAGGTCTTTTACCAACACATACCAAGTTAACTTCAACAAGTAGTTAGCACACATTACCCTGGAACAGCCACCAACCCCCACAAGGTTTCACAAGTTCACCTACTGTCTGTGCTGTTTCTTCACCCTCTTCAGGCCAGTCCACCCTGCTTCTTGCCTCTGCTGTATCCTTCTCCTTGTCTATTCTACATCCAGGGTGCTTGCTCTCCTCCCTCTGCTTCTTCCAGATCTCTCTTCATCTGGAGCTCCTTTTCCATACCCCTTAGAGCCATTTAACTGCTTAGCAGGAACCAGCCACAGCCGCACATTATCCACAGCAACCAACCCACCATCCTGAAGCCAGCCCACAGCTGTATATTATCAATGTTAATTAACCCAGCTTCATTCCTCTACATTACAAACATAACGGTATTATTTCTAATTGCATCCACTTTTTATTTACCAGATATATATGCAGATGTTGAACTTGGTATCTGTGAAACAGCTGTATAGAGCTGGAGTTTTGTCAAACCCTAAATAATGTAACATTTCTTCTCACAGAGTAGTTAAAAAAAAGTATTTCCCAGCATTCATCTAGTAAGGCATCTTTGAAGGCATCAGGTAGCCTGGCCACAGTATAACTCACTGTTGAAAGTATATACAGTAGTACTCATTAAAAGACATTCACACCTAGAAAACTTAAATTTTCTCAATTTTCTGATAACTCCCATGCCATTTTTTTATTCTTATTAAAATATTAGCGTATTAAACTTTATACCTCATCAAAAGCAGTATGCTAGTATGCTTTGCAAGTTTTCTAGGCTTGATAGCAATTTCAGCCTGGCCCTGCTGCCATTAAACACTGTTGCAAACCCCTCATTTGCTTTAAGGGAATTGGTACCACATTGATTTTTGTGTTTTGTTTTGTTATTCTATCACTTCAACTTCAAAAGTGCTTTCATTTGTATAATATGAATCAGCTCAGCTTAGCTATGCACTGGCCTTAGGTTACCAAGTGAGTCCTGTGTGCTGATTATTGTGGGTGTTTCCACCTGGAGCTCTGCACATGTCTGGCAGCAGAAGTTTCTCCACTATGATGGAAGGAAGTCACACTTCAGTCCTTCACTATAGAATACCATATAAATTATGAGACAGCCATTGTTCACTTATCATATAGCTTGAAGAAACACGTCTGCTTAAAGTTCCACTTTAATGGGTTCCACCACTGACTGTGGTTCCCTCACGCTTCCCCTGCCTGAGCCATACATCCCACTACAATACAGCCCTTTGAGACAGCCAGCTACCACTCCTTTCACAACTGCAGCATGCTCTCACAAGCTGGCAATCATGACACACTGGCAGGGCAAAGGAGGAGCCTGGAGAAAGAGAGGAATGATGAACAACCATGACACAAAGCACCCTGCTCATCTTACAGACTGTAATCACTAGTAGAGTCTGCTGTAAGGTCTGTATCCCTTTTTGGTCCACTACAAGCATAACAAAATGCCTGGACAGACGCAGAAAATCTCATGCCTGCTATACCTTGGTAAATCTGGAATTGTATCATTTTGCAGACATAGGCTGATCAAGTCTGGGTTGCTATCATGAGGATACAAAAGGCTTCTTTTGAGGTTCTGTGCCACAAAGGGATGTGGATAACCGAGAGAGAGCATGCAGATTTCCAGGATCTAATCTGCCCATTTGGTCCAGATATAGGTGTTCAGTGCCTTCCAGATGCTGACTGTGCAAACACTCGCTTCTAGACTCCCTCTGAAAGGGTGACCTTTCTCTCCATGTCACTTCCCAGCACACTGCATTTGCACATAGCCTGATTTTTGTTTCAACAAAAGGGATCTAAAAAGAAACTTCTGCAGTTAAAAGGGACAACTTTGTTGTGTAAGCCACAAAGGTTAAATTTGCCTTTGACAAATTAGTAGATCCAGAATAACCTTTTCCATTTGAAGATACTCTGATAATGACTTTTGTACATTTTAAGCTCTATACCAACTGCACATGCTCCTGCCTTCGCGCGCCCCCCCCCATCCCCCTCTCTTTTCACCCAGAAAGATTTATGCCTTGATACACTACAAATATGGTTAGCTTTTGACAGGGATATATAAACCTAGTTCAACAACACATCTCTCTCTAGTAAGGCATAGTCATTTTTTGTGCACAGAAGTCTTTGCACACAAAAATTCAGGTCTCTTCTTTCCATCCTTCAATGATGAAAGAGTGCGCTCACCTGGCTACCATCTGCTTTTTAAAATGCTAGGACTATTACATTAGAGCACACCACATAGAATATAATGAACACATATAGATGAGTATCATAAGACCACATCACTTCGTTTAATTATGAACATTTCCACTTACCACAACCCCTTTTCAACATTTGCTAGATCTAGGATAAGACATTGCAATGGAAGGTTTCAGAGTTAGCTGTAGAACTTGAAAAAGGCAAAAATATATTAGAGGTTTCTGCATTAAATCCCCATCATATATAACTACATTTCTATCTTTGCATTAATTTCTAGGCTTTTAAAAGAAGTAAAAAGCTGAATACGCATGAATATGCCTATAATTACCTTAAGCAAGTGAAATCATGCTAAATACTGTACTTAGTGTGGAAAATTGAACTAGCTTCTTAAATTTTTTTTTTTTTCCCATTGTGAAAGAAATCATAATGTGGTAGGGCTGTTTTAGTGATATCTCAGAACTGTATCATATAGGAGACCCTGGACAAAGGCGCAACCTCAAATAACTTCTCTTCTAGAGGCAGATTGGTTCAAGACCAAGGAAGCAGGAGAAAACCTCCACCAAGCAGCACTGGGAACACCTGCAGCTCTAGAGCAGGAGGAGGCAAACAGCTGATCTTCAAATAGACTGAGGTGTGCTGAAAAGGCACCCACCTGCAAGTGATTTTCTGTGGGGTGAAGCTGGTTAGCCAGAGGACAATATAGCATAGCTCTTGTGGGCGCCTAGTTTCTCTCATCATGAAGAAGTATCTTTTTTTTTTGATGGAAGAATACTGATTAGATCCCAACTGATTTGGATGGTATAATGGGAACCAATACCAGGACAACAGATAGCATCACCTCCAGTTAAATTTCATGCTCTTTCATTGAGATCTTCAGAGTGCTGATTTTCCTACTATATATCAGCTGGACTTTGGCCCCTTTAGCTTAACATCTGAAGGAAAATTTTGAGGACAATACAAATGTTGATAAAAGTCTTCCATTTTAAAGGATAGCACTGTTCCTTCTGCCCCTCAGTGATTTCTCAGTTCACTTTTTCTAATGAGCAAATGAATAAGGGAGGCTGTTATACAGTTAAATCTCCCTTTATAAATAAGTCCCTGACTTTGCTGGAATTCAGCACACTGTATGTGACACCAGCATGTCAAACTGACTTAGGAACAAACAAAAAAACAAATTAATTTAATATATTAAAAAAACCCATAACCTAACAGGGAAGTGTTTAAAAGGAAACAGTGGGATCCTGGTGGTACCTTACGTTAGGAACGCAGGAAACCTCTTTATCAGTGAAGTTTGCATTCTCAATACAATATCGATACAATATCCAAATCACTGTTCTAAAGTTCCAAATTACATGAGTCCTAGCTATAACTGATTTCTCCTATTTATGGCTGAATGGCCCAAACTTCTTTAATATTAAACTCTGCAAAGTGATTTGTTATTTCTCTGCAACAGAACTAATTTCAATGTGCTGTCAAGAGGACATCCTGGAAAATTATCTGTAGAATTTGCTTAGAATAAGAGAACTTATTTTCTAAGTGAGAGAAGTTATTCAAGCGATAAAATGCTTCTGGAAGAAACCAGCTCTATAACTATACAATAAAGGACAAGAAATCAGGTATTCTTTTGCTGGAAAGTTGTCTTGGAAAACTTCCTGTAAGTATCAGCCCAGTGTTCAAAAGCAGCCAAAAAAAAAAAGGCAAGCAGAATGTTAATTATTACAGAATGAAGTAAGAATCAATGATTCTGAAAGTAATATTTTGCTACAGATTTCCATGGTGCCTCACATTTGAACACAGCATGTATTTCTTCCTATCTCATCTCAAAGAATAAGACATTAAAGGGGTCTTGGAAGAGGACAGGTAAAGTGTAGTACAATGTTAGCCTATTAAATGAATGACGCAGTAAACTGGCACTAGGAATGAATAGCCATTGCTCTTACAGCATGAGAACTAAAAAGAATCCACTGCAGTCACCAAGCAGCAAGGTCAAAACAAAAAGAAGTCCTTCCTCAAGCTCTTTTACTATAGAGATGATTACCTTTGGGTTTTGGGGGGAGGGAGGAGGGAGGGAGGTGGGACAGCAAAAAGCTGGAGAGTTCAAAACAGTAGAAAAAATACAGGCAAGATAAACATGGGGACAGACTCAAGAATTTCTTAAACTATCAGTGGCTGAAAAGTAGCCAAGGGAAATATTATCCTGCACTTACCCTGTTTTCCCTGCACATCTGTTGGATGCCATTGTTGGCCATGAAACACAAGGGCTGATGCAGTTCTCACCTGACTTTGACAGTATCCGTTTTAGAAAGTTGTTGTCAGGGAGAAGCAAGAGCAGCCCACTCTTGCTGCTCCCTAAGGGAAGAGCGGCTGGGAGCTCAGCGTGAAAGCAAGGCAGGCAGGGCATGAACCTCACCAATAGGTCCCACAGTACTGAGGCAAGGTGAGCCGTGCCAGTCTGCTGCTCTGGACCATCGGCTGACCTGGTGATAAGGCAGGTAGCAGGCCAAGCCAGGAGATGGAGACAGGGGGTCGGGGTCAGGGCTTGAATCATGAGGCACTGACAGAGCTGCAGGTAGCTCTGGCAAAGATCAGAGTGGAAGCCTAAAAGCAGAGAGGTGAGAGGCTGCTGCTTCTCATAGCTTTTCCTTACAAAGCACTTCCCACACAGCCCCTGGGTTCCAGGCCAGGCAGCTGCACCAAAAGCTGGCCCTGAGCCCAGGCACCCAACCTCTGTGGCAGGGACGGCGAGAGGCTGCACACAGGACCCCCGGAGCTGTTTGTATGGGCCCCTCGTGCTCCAGCACTGCACTGTGCACTACGTCAGCTTCCTGCTGCACCTCAAACATACAAAACCCTGCTGGAGTGTTGAACTCCATTTACCGAAGGATTAGACTTAACCTCCTCATATTCAGGTCACAGATTTCTGCTCCACTGTCATCATAACACTGGCTTCAGTAGTAATTTTTATCTTCATTTAGAAAAAGCACATTATGATAGTGGCTGATGTGTTTCCTTTTATCATTTCTAGCCTGTAATTATGACCTGCCATGCTGTTGGTGGGTATAGCCTTTGAAACACATTCCTTCCAGAAAATTGCCAGAACTCGGTGTAACAAACTTCAGGTCACAATATAGGACATTTTTCAATGGTCAGACATTCAATTAACAGCAAACACAGGTTGCTGGATATTTTTTTTCTATTCCTGTCCACGGGATATATGCTGTTTTAATTATATCCTAAACTGCAAACAGAACTACTTCTTCCTTGTAGAAACAGATCTGTTACTGAGATGATGGGTGCCTCTGCAAGTCTTTTAATGTGCAATTACATTCATTTTAGCCTTCAGATCCAAAACATACAAAAGCATTCTCACACTCGGATTTCATTATCACCCCTGCTTGTCTATTAGCAACTGCTCTCTTCAAAGAAAGCCATCGAACTAGACCTTTAGATGTATGGTTCATTAAGTACATTTCTTAGAAATTTCTTTGAGTTTTTATGGTTCAGCAAATGCACTCTCAGCTGCCAAAATACTTTTAGATTCTCCTGCTCATAACAGAACTGCCGTCAGAGTTTTAACATGTGAAAATTGCTTGGTTCTTTATATGTTAT
The DNA here is from genome assembly GCA_035590215.1 of Microhierax caerulescens. Lineage (NCBI taxonomy): Eukaryota > Metazoa > Chordata > Aves > Falconiformes > Falconidae > Microhierax > Microhierax caerulescens. The sequence goes on along the minus strand of JAVJGJ010000047.1, from coordinate 86,764,552 downwards.
ACACCACAATAATTCATTTGGCTGTTGACACATTTTTAAAAAAAATACATTGAGGGTTTCCTATTGAAATAGAGTAAACTGTGTATTATTCATACCTTAGCTTCACCTCTCCTCACTCTGATTTGTCTTTTCCCATGAAAAGAGAACACCTAACAAACCCTGTACATTCTTCTTGCCACAGGAAGGTGAAACAAGAATGAGCAGGAACTTCACACAACTCCCTAAAGATTTCACTACAGTGATGGAGGAGACAACTTAGCCACAGGATGCAAGGAACTACAAGGCTGAAGGAAAAAAACAAACCATGTTTATCATGTTGCAGACAACCGCAGGGTCAAAGAGGTTGAGAATAAAGTTCTAACTCTTAATATTTGATAGAGAAGGATCTAAAGGCCTTGGAGAAAACACTGTCAATGGAATATAAAAGATCCCTCAGCCTGTAGCATTTACTATTGCCTTTTCAACAGTCTGCATTCCCTGTCTTCTAAGACAAGGCAAAGTTAGAGCTGGAGCCTCTGAATTACCTTCTAAATGATGTTCTACAGTAATTGTGGAAGAAGTCCATGAAAACTATCTGGCAGATCTGGTTAGCTAAAATATATGATCATAACTGGTCTGAAAAAAACATTTCACTCTGCATAGAGTGAAACCAGACTGGAAAGAGATTAGGATGGAACTGTGGAGGGGGGATTGCAAGACACTTTTGGGAAAAAAAAAAATATAGCCAACGACTTGAGAAAGGAAAGAAACTCTATTACAATAAACAGCCTGCCTGACAAATGCTGAATTATGTCAATTGTTTATAAGAAATTCATATTTCCTCCTCTCATCTGAGTCTTAGAAATTTTACTCACTGAAAATCACTCCGTGTTAGTGAGTGCTAGTGTGCTTAGAATTAGCAGGGTTAAAAAGGACTTGTGCATTTAAATGTTTTAACATTTTAAAGTTTTTAAATGTGATAAAAGGCATTGTATATGGACAATACATACTAACCTGAGGACAGATCACAGAAAGTATAGCTACCATGTTAATGAGATTTAGACATAAAACAGGGGAAGTTGTGAACTTTGCAAGATCAGATGGATTTTACCACTTCAGTAATTTGAGTGAAATAGAATATATACATCATATACTTCTCATCTGTGAGCACAGAATAGGCTGCATATAGCAGGAGAGATTGTACAGTGAAGATTTGACATATGCAATTTTTAAATAATAGGAGGAGGAATGGATAGAAGATTACACACCTTTATTTCAGTAGATATGAAGATGATGAAATCTGGATATTTTATCATCAACATTACAAATGTCATCCACTGGTTATCGGCATTAATTCAATCATAAAGGCATGATGCAGTTGGTGCCTAACAGCACCAAGATAATTATGAAGACAGATGTTGGGCTGAGGGATATTTAATTAGATTACCTAGCTGCATTACTGAGTGAGTTACTATTTCTGCTTGCTCTGAGTAACAAATGGCATCAGAATATCCACCCATTCTTTTGCACGTTGCTTTTAGCAAATGCTGCATTCATTTGTAATCCCCTGGTACACACATAGTTTAACTTCTTAGGCACTAGAATATGGCCTCTAAATACGATTGGTGGTAGCAACTGCAAAAAGGATGGGGAAAGATATCTCAGATAAAATCAGGCTGTAATTCCATTAAGAGTAAAAATGAGAGAAAGCAGTGCTTTGCTCACGATGATTTTTTGCACAAAGGCTACTTTTAACAAATCTTCAGATAAGATGATGGTGAATTCTAGCTAGAAATGTCCACTTACTTTGCTGCTGCTTTCAATCTATTTACTTGCCTATCTACCGATCTTCATTTAGAAATTTTTGAATACAACTTACAACATAGTGTTTCCACATTGGATTGGGCCAAAGATCCACCTGGTGCCTGATCCTGCCTTCTGCAGTGGGCAGTTGCACACTTTATGGGCAAATGGGTACTACAAGAAGGCCAGGTTGTAGAGTCATCCTTGTCTTGACATTTGCTGCCTGTTTTTGACAAATGACACTTTTACCATGGAGGGAAATCTTCAGCCACTATAGACACTGTTCCGTTAGCCTAAAAGTGCAATGTGGACACATAAACACTGAGGCAGACAAAGGTGTAAGAATTTTTGAAAATGCTAACTTGACACTTGATGGCTATTCTAAATAGCACTGTTTAGGGTAGTTATTGGGGTAGTATCTTAATCTGTTATGACTCTCTCTTAAAGAGGAAACACATCTGGAATAAAACAATATGGGCAGAAAAACACTGCTTTGTATCACAGAGGTGTGCTCACCTACAGCAGCACTCCTTTGGGTTTCAGTAAACCTTTCCAGCCCCACGTCAGGAAAGCAGATAAGGTTAATGGATGATGTATTTTCCTAAGCACGTTTCTTAGATTGGCTATACTGCCTTTTAAAATATGAAGCAGACTCTCTGAAGTCATATAAATAATAGTTTACCAGAGACCTTCAAAAAGGTGTTGATGCCCTTGCCTTTGGCTGTATTTTCTTGACCCTGTCAGATAAGAACAAGATGAATTGGTCTGCAAAACAGGTGATTAAACAAAAAAAAAGACAAAACCCAAAACAAAACAAAAAAAAAACAACGAAAGAAAAAGGTGTCTACCACACCCACCAGCAAACTTTTTCCATGAATACAAATGAAACTGATGGAAGCTGAAACCAGTGGGCAAGGAAGATAAACCATTTAAGCAACATACTAGAAAGGGTAATGCACAAAATAACACAGTTATCACCACACATAATTTTGTAAATTTTTTAGAGCAGGCAGGCACTGTACTGTCAGCTGAAGGCAGGACTGTTTTTTTCAATTTTCCTCTTGACATATGCACACTGTTAAGCACTACCAGAAAGTAATTATTGTTATTCAACCTTGGTTTGAACCTTGGGCAGGGCAGTGTAGCTTTTATATCTGTCAGGAAATACTGCTAATCCTCATTCTATTTTTGAGCTCTATTTCTTGCTTTTAGTGTTACAGATGCCAGCTTTACCAGTGTCTTTCTCTGAAGGAAGCTTTTAAGCTTTTTTAGTGTTATGATTCAGTAACTTAGTTCTGCCAACAAGCTTTTTAGGTATGTGTATCAATAGATTTTTTTCCAGATTCCCAATTAAGTAGCAAATTAGTTAGAAAAAAAGTGAGTAGTGAAAACACAGCAGAGATTGAAGCCTATCTCAAAAATACACACTGTCTCCTCTTTAAGGAATAACAGCCCTCTTGCTTGCCTAGTTCCTTCCCTCACAGTCTCCTAGGAAATCAATTTAAGTCCACAGCAAAAGGATCCACAAAACTACAGGATCACATCCATGGCACAGTCTCAGATCCCTCTAGTCAGACAAGAAAGATTTTCTTCTTCTTTATGCTTGGTTTATACTGTTGACCTGAATGCCATTAGCCCAGGATATTCCACCGAACAGCAGAACAGGACCCAGCCCCGGTGGTGTACTAGCTGCAGATGCCCAGATGCCAGCCAGGGTGTCTGCACTCTCTGTGGCCCCTGTGAGGAGAGGACAGGCAGGGGGCTGACCCTGGCTCCCGCGGTCCCACCGCAGGGACAGCGCAAGCACAGCATGGCTGAGACAGGTCAAACGCTCCCACGCTGAAGGGTGAGGGATAAAAAGGGTTGGGCCCAAGGGGAAGGTGTTTTGGGTTTTATTGTATTTGTTTCTTATCATCCAACTATGTTAATTGACAATAATTTAAATTAATTTACCGCAAGTTGAGTATGTTTTGCCTGTGACAGTAACTGGTAAGTGATCTCCTTGTCTTTATCTCACTCCATGAGCTTTTCCATCTTATTTTCTCCCCCTGTCCTGTTGAGGAGGGGAAGTGAGATTGTGGCTGGGTGGGAGTCTGGTCAAGGTGAATCTACCATGGGTGTTTCCAGCAACAGATTCTACTTCTGACACCAATGAGAATTTTCAGCTGAACAAGTGGTAAAGTAAACATACTATAGTAAAAGCTTTGTTTATCCTGTAATGAAATTGATATGAAGGTCCTGAAAAGGTTTAAAACACATCAGTTCCATTCACGATGGGGAATCATTAATGACTAAAAAGAAAAATATTACTGTGGCCAGAGACTAGTTATTTCACCTTTGCTCATGTAGACTGTACATTTAAAAAGAGGGGTAAAATAGAAGATGTATACAGAAGTGTATAGTTATTCTTGACTTCAACTGGGACTACAGATGCTTAGTGCCTTGAAAAAGTCAGCTCTTGCCATTATATTAGTTAAAACAAATATCTGAAAGACATCTTGCCCATTACTAAGATGTGTAATATTAAGGTGTAAGATGAATCCATTTTGCTTATGTCTAGCGAAGCAGAAAAAATGCCTTGGATGGAAAGAAGAACGCATAAACATTACACGGTTGAGCAGCAAGGGCTTGAAACAGGGTCAAAAACATTACTTAAAAGTGAAGTTAAAGTAAGTTGCAGTGGGAATTATGATGCATTCCCTTAGAATATAACTAAGGATCTGGCTCAGAATATTTTGGATCATAATGGAATAATATAATTCTATTTACAATGTGAGAAGTGAATACCTTCATCTAACTACATCAAAAGAAGCCAGCTATGAGCTCTTGAGATCTGATGCTATTTATATCACACTACCTCCAAATTTCTTGGGCATCAAAAGTTATGGAAAACAGAGAAAAAAGTATCTCCCTGCTAATATCAGCCATAACAATTAAGGTGAGAAAGTATTTATGTATTATCTTTGTAGCTTAAATTAAGAAATCATTAATTTTCTAGTGACTGGATGTGAGTTTTCCATCATGTTTCATATAATTCAGAAATAAATAGCACATATGCTACAATTCATATGAAAAAATGAAAGACGTGTAATTATACGCAGACCATATGAAAACTATGATTCACCCTTTGGGAATCTCAAAATCAACAACAAAAATCTGGTTGAATGTGGAAAAACGTAACAGAAGGAATACGTTTTCAGAGCAATCAAGCAGACAGAATCTGGATATGTATCAGTCTAGTAACAGCAAAATTAATTTGCTTAAAGGGAGTGTTCTCTTAAGTTAACAGTCTAAAACTGAACAGTGTTACATTGTTATTATGGCTTTACTCCTTGCTTTATTTTAAGAGTAGTAATTCATACTAAGGAACACTGGAAGACAACTTCTATAAATTATGGCAATTCTGTTTGAATGTTTTGTGACATTTATGCCAACATATGTCCAATAAAAACACTGCTAAACCCACTGGGCAAAGAGGTCTGCTGGATTTCAGGAATGTCTTCCACCTTACTAAGCCTCTGCTTTCCAACAGAGATATAACACAGCCACGGAGACCACAGCCTTCCCCTCCCCCCTGTGGGACTGCAACACAGACAGCGGCAAACAAAGTGGTGATCTTGCCTTTACAGAAGAACTAACAATAAAGACCTCCAGCTCTCAAGCAAAAGCTGCGCTTCTGCCAGCCCTGCTTGCAGCACAGGTTGGAGATCAACCCACCAGTTAATGGAGGCTGGGAGTGCTAACTGGGTACTTTCATCAGGAGCTACACAAAGGCTGGCGTGGTCTTGGACTGCACAGGGCTGTAGCCAGCTGAAAGGGCCCCTCCAGAACACTTCACCGCTTCCCTCCTGAAGCAGACGGAGTCTCTGTGTGCCTTGCTCTGCTCCAGCATTTTGCTGGGAAGCAGCTCAGGCAGTGTTAAGGCATCTGTAGGAAAGGAGAGGAGATCTGAGGGCAAAGGAGGAGGTGGTTGTGAGAGCGCGAACAGTCCAGAGCAGGAGTGGATCCCACAGAGCCCTTACCAGATCTGGCTGGACTTATCAGGACTGGCTGGGAATACAATGGAAATATTCCTTGTTAGGAATATGTATAGAAAAAAACAAGTCAGACAATCATCAGTTTTGGGTAAATGTTTCCATGTTGGAAAGCACGCTATGGAGGATCCCTGCAAGCAGACAGACAAAAGCCCTCAAGCACAGAGAACAAAACTTCGCAAGCAGTTGTGCCGACAGCTATAGCCTTGTATCAACTAACCTCTAAAGGATGTGCTTTGCTTCAAATGACTGCACTTAGAAAGAAAATTTTAAGAAGCTTATCATAATTACTTATGAATAACCTATGCTACTTTAGATCCAGTTTTGCCTTCAAATATCAGGATTTAGTTCACAGGGAACTAAAAAAAAAATAATAAATTATACCTGCATACTAAGAGAGGAAATGGGCAATATGATGAAATACTGAGCTCAGCAAGGTTAACAAGAACATAATTCCACTGATCACATCTGGTATCTCAGCTTCCTTGTCTTTACACTTTAGTTGAGACAAACCAACCTATTAATTCTCAGTTATTCCTCTGTTCTTAGTTTATTGCATATAAATTTTGCTGTTACTGCAAAAGGCTGCTTGCTAGGCTTCCATCCTATTCTCTTAGATCTAAATAATGTAATACTTCATGTCACTGATAACATCAGAATTGTTGCACTCAGTTGAATACCAATACAGATTAAATTGGAAGGTACTGTTGTTTTCATAAGACTTTACTTTCTTCCCTAAAGAACTATAAGTAAGGAAGCACGCTATCACTTCATTAAAAAAAATACAAATGTAGTTAACCTATGTATTTAATAGTTTTCAATGCTCTGAGCTTATGCAAAGTGCAGATGATCATCAGTGATTTAACTCGTATGGACAAATCCCATTGTTCATTTTTTTTTTCCTTCTGTCACAACAGAGTGCTGTGGATATTAAAAATGTCATTATCTACCCACAGGCAATTTCAAAATACCCACAGGCAACTTGCTTCAATGCAGCTTGAGGTTTTGGAAAAGTAGTACCATACAAAGCTGAAAAACCTGTAATAAGTATATAGAAAAAAAATCTGTCCTTTTGAGGTATTTCAGCCTGTAAGACATATGCTGGAGGTCTAAAGCTGCCACTGGTAAAACAGCCTTAATGTTCCTATGAATTCTACACAAGAACTCTCTAACAGAAACACATTGCTTAAGGCAGTCCTATATAAGACAGCTGTTTGAAAGATAAATTGATCCCTGGGCTAAAACTGATAGTTTTTCCTAAGTACAAGTGATTATAGCATAATTTCATGAGCTGCTAGCAGAGACTTCACAGTCCCAACCAGTAATATAAGTAGATACTGTGACTTAAGACCTGTTTTCCAAATGGGGAAGAAAAGTATGGCACATCTAAATGAGAAGCAAGTACGGCAATATTTTCCAGGATAAGTGGCAAGGGAGAGTCTGCACCTTGTATCACAGGTCACTCCCGAGGAATGCAGAAAAATGGTGCTGGGAAGTCTCAGGATGCTTGCAAAACTGGTGGGAGAGAAGACAGGCTGTGTTATGTATTAACTGCACTAATACGAAATTAAAGGCATCAAGTAAAAAATAAACAAACTATTCCTAACAGAGTTTGGAAGATATATTGAGGTAAATGAAATCTTAATGATATTGAATATCTGACACCAGACCAGAAGGGTAAAACTAAACTGTAATACACAAAAATGTGAATTATTGAATTGCCATTACTCTTCACTATTTACACAGAAGCAGAATCATTCATCCTGCAACAATAACAATTTTATTATTTTTTTTTATTATTGATTAATAGCTTCGGTGATGTGAAGTAGCAATTATTACAGTGATCTTCCATAATTTTTACAACTGGGTAAATTTTATCCGAGAGCATCAAAAGAAGTAGCTGAGAAGATTGTTGAACTGTTAATTTTAGAGAAATACTAAGACAGCAGTGGAGATAGGGAAATCTGAAAAAAAATCTAGTATTACATCAATATATGAAAATTATGATGTCAAAATTATGAGACGGTGTCAGAAACCAGAGGCAGCTTAGTTAGATATAAATTGTATCAGAAGGACAGGAACCATGATAGGAAGTTCAAGTAGTGTATAACAAAAATGGTAACATTCCAATCAATACAGCTCACGGAAGACCAAAACCCAGCAATCCTGATACAACTTCTATAGAATCATATATAGGATACCATCGTAATCAGGGCCAAGTGCTCAGCTTAGTCAAACAAGACATGAGAGAGGGGGCGGGGTGGAGGTGGGGTAGGGGATCACTACTCAAATGCTTCTGTGAGAGACCTAGATACATTTGTTACCTATGAGATATGCTGCCAATCATTATTCAGAAAATTCCTAATCCATAATACTGCTCTATTACCGAAGACAAACTTACTGTTTGGGGATATAACTCAAATAGCTCTTTAACAAAACAAACACGTAAACTAACAAGTGATTAAAGAGCTCATGGAATGGGGAAGCAATTTTTGTTTTCTCTTGTAGTTTGATATAAACTGATGTAACAGCAGCTGTTCAAAATCAAAATGTACACAGTTCCTTCAAGAGTTAGCTACCCAGACAAAAGCGTTGTTGATAAACTTACACAACTACATTTTTCTAACAGCTGGGAAGAGGCGCTATTAAAATTTACCCAGATTTCTTGGTAAAATGATCTGATTGTAACAACTTACATTCTAATATACTTCAATGAAAGTTCTTTGAATAAAAGCTTCAGTTATAAGGACAGTCATGTGGAATCCAGCAGTGGAGAACGCTATATTTCGCCAGATAAAAATTAAACGTGAAAATTGATGTTTCATACGAGAAAGGGAATCTGCAAAAAGAAGACAATATGCATAATCATACAGGATTAGCAAGAACTTTATTTAAAGTCCTGAGCCTGGTTCTGCCTGTGAGACTCAAAATCTTGTCATGAGCAAGAAAGAACACATCTTACAAGTGGAGGTAAGAATCTGTCAGTCCAGTTCTTGTTTAACAGTATAATAATTCAAATTGCCTAATTAATACAGAAAATTTCCATTAATAAAGTTTAATTTGTTACCCAAACCTTCCTAGTACCTATCCTTCTTCCTGATAATTATGCTTACCATCCCTCTGTCCATCTGGGTTGTCAGGCTGACATTTCAGTTTTCCTTCAGAAGAAAAGGGGTAGGAGGTGGGAAGAGGGAGCTACGGTAAGGTCTTTGTTGGGGGGAGTTTGCTGTTTATGGTGGCAGGGCTCCATCATCAGCATTGGAGTCCCTGGAGGATAATTTTATACATTTTCAACCGCAGTATTTTTCCTCGTTTCCCAAGCTAAAGGTTGAAAGTTGCACAACTGCCACCCATGCCTGAAGGCCGCCCAAAGGACTAATTCTTGTTACATGGGGATTTCAGGGGTCTGTCAGCCCTTCACTGTCCATGGGATTCACCAAGCTGAAGCCCACCCAAGTCAAGCACCAGTCAGATGGACACTGGCAACTATTAACCAAGCTCAACCAGCTCAGGCCAAGGCAAGCCCACAAGTCCTGAGACCCTGTACTGTCAGGTCAACACAAAGCCTGTGACCATTCACTATTAATGGCAAAAAAATTATGTCTGGGCTAGAAGTTTATGTTTTTTTTTTTTAAAACACGGACAAATTAGAAAAGTTTAGAAATAACCAGATGAGCCTGGGAAATTACACCTCTTTGTCACAGTCTATAGAACCTCCACTTACTTAGTTTACTCACAGAAGTTTCCAGTGTGCATGATGAAGAAATTTCTGAGTAGCACTTTTTTTTTGCTTTAGGTACAAAAGTGGTAATGATATGTGAAAGCTCCAAGTTGAAGGCTTGAAAATAAGATTTAATGATAACAAATTCAGGCTTGAAATAAGATACGTACTTTTAACTGTGAAGAAAATTAACCACTAGGGAACAATTATCTGAAGATATAGGAGGCTCTCTATGTCTTGTAATAATTATGTGAAGATTGTCTTTAAAAAATAGAAAAGACAAGGAAAACAGGAGTTTTCATTGATGAAGTATTCATGTGGTAAAACTTTTTATCTTCTGTGATGCAAGGTGCTTCAGCTAAGTGATCTTAATGGATTGTTCTGACCATAATCTACAGCAATCTTTTCTGTTTCGTTCCCATAGAGTGAGTTAATTTGCCTACAAATCTAAGGAGATATACCTTGGAAAATTTAGCAAAAACAAAGTCCTCAATTATTAGTATCCCTGCTCAGGTTTTCAAAGGTCCAGACTTAAAACCTTAGGAACAAAGACAGAAAGGTCTATAGCATGAGCATGTACATCCTAATGCACTGCTGGATATCAAAGTACTTGCTGTTAGTGAATCAGACATTCACAGTTCTGACAACCTGCAAGACAAATGAAAGAGTAATTGTCCTACATGCAAAAGTACCATGCACTAAAAAAAGTACTGATGGCAGGTAGGTTACTTTTCACCTTATTAATTTTTTTTATGTTTTATTCAAAGACTGCATGAAGATATCTGTGCATACTGCTATGAGAGCCTCCCATCATAACTTTTTCGAAAATAGTATCATCAGTACACTCTAGCAGACAGCATTTTGTGTGACTTCATGAATTACACCACTATAGTTCAAGGGAATTAGACTAAAAGGCCTAAATAATCAGAGTATGAGAGGAAAATAATGACCCAGAGGATAAGTGGACTGCATAATCAGTATCTGTCAAAATACTTCTTTTGTGTCTTCTTAACACCAAGACAGAAGTAAGTTATGAAGATGAACATAAGCTCAAGATGACACTAATATTTGAGCTCCTGTTGAATAACGTGATAGAGTACCTGGGACCTTAAAAAAACAGATGCATAGCCTAAATGTAACAGTTTGAGTATTTCTATTAACATTTCCATTAAATTTAGCATTTGTGAAATGTCTTTGCAAGAATCCTGAGAAATATGTATCTTGTAAAAGTTCTGACATATCAGTATTCTGTTATTTTCAGTTCTGCCAATTATTCTGGAGGCAAAAACATGATATCATTTTATAAAGTTCATTTCATAGTGTTTCTGGCCTTTCTGTCTGCTCTCTGATTAAAAGCCATTCCTTTTAAAACCTTACTGACCCAAGCATACCATTTTTCTAAAATATATTTACCATAGAATAAAAGAATTTAGAATTGATTCCCACAGGAGCTGAAAATGAATACTCTATGACCTCTGTTCATATAATGAAACCAGCAGTTAGAAGCACATTCAACACCACGAAGAAAATGATTTGTAGCCCCTGCCAGCAATCACCTACTCTCAAGAAAGACAGAAGTTGATCTATATGGGTCTTTCCAGAAAAAAGATAAGTTTCTTATCATCAAATACCAGGACTAGAGGTCCTAAGGGCTTTCTTCTTTGATATAGACCTCACAATTTGTCCATGTGCTCTGTCTAGTTAAAACTATAACAAAACAACATGGACTTACCTGGCCCATTTTAGACATGCACCAAATTACAATGTGTTTTATATAAAGCATCTTTCTCCCTGTTTTATAGCTTAAGAGTGGAGTAGAGGGCCAGGACCACGATTTGGCTTCCCTCTTCCCGCCCCCTTAAAGAAACAGCTATTGATCATACAGGCTTCACTGATGCAGAAAGCCCTTGTGCAGAAAGCCCTTTCTCTTTGCCATGTGAAACCCTCTACCCTCTGCCTCAAGGATTTAGCTTGTGCTTAAACTGTTCAAACAGCTATGGCTTATATATCTGTCCAGTTTAAAAATCTACTTTCCTATTTTTGAAGTCAATTTACTGTTCATCCTGACCTGAGATTTCTATAGCTGCAATCCACTGTCACTTTCCAGAGCAAAGATGGTAAACTCCACCATACCAGCATCGTTACTGCCTAGACAAGACAAAGCACTCTTTAAGCTTCTCAAACCCTGTGGTAAGCATTTCTTACTGGTTCCAATCCAGCTTGTAATGCCCACAAACACTTAACTTTAAAAAGTTCTACACATTCCTCAACTCCTTCATTACCAACTCTCTTTTTCTCTCTTTTACTTTCTTTCTCTCATATTTTAGGATAATAAATTACTTATTTCAACAGAGACACAGACTTTTTAAAAAGCATTTCACATTACAGTGATTGGTAACTGTATTTTCTTTTACTGCTTGTACTTTGGTAGAATAAAATAAATAAGCCCATATGTATACATCAGTTAGGTTTAAATAATACATGAAGGTGACTGGTAGTATTAAAAAAAGAAGAAAGCACGTTATTCAAGGACAAAACTCTGTGTGTTCAAATGTATTTCTAACATCAAACAGTAGCATTATACACTTATATCAAATCAGGAACTTTACTTCTTTCAAAACATAATTATACTGCTCAAAGACAACTACTGTGTACTTTTATGAGACAGTACAATGCAACTACACTTTGCAGAGCACATTTCATACAAACTGCATTATGAAATGCACCACTGAGATAAATAATAGTTACACAGTCAAATAACAAACAATAGCAGAGAGAGAAAAACATTAAGTCATAAGAAACAGAGAAAAATATATTCTGTAAAATTTGAAAAGAGGATAGAGTCAATAAGACAGATATAAAGACATTTCTAGGAGATAAGAACAATAAAAAAAAGGCTTTCAAAAGAACTAAAGTAAGACTACGTAAATAATATACACGAGGTTGCTACTGTGTAAGCAGATCAAGGAGACTGAGTTACAAAGAGAAACAGTCATAATTTATTTTCTGCCATTTTCTGAATAATTGTCTTATGGCCAGTGAAGCATTAATCACTTGGAACATGCTGAAAACCACCAATGCAATACTAAATATGAAAAATTAGGATGGGAAGTCCATGCTGTCAATACTAAAAGCACAAAACAAATGTGTCAGAGGGGGTTGTTTGATCAAACATTGGAGTAGTTAGCTTTTGATATTATGACTGATCTTGAGTGAAAACGAGAAGTCACCAGAGGAAAGTGAGTACATTTAAAGACTTCCCGCTGATCTCAGAGGTCCTGAATCAAACAACTGGATATTAATAAAATACAAAAAAAAAAAAAAATACTTGATGGTCCCTTGAGTGATGCTTCAGATGAGTAAATTTAATACAAAGGGCACAATACCATGGAACAGAGATATCATCATAGAATTAGCACAAAATATAATTTAAAAAGGTAACTAGACCTTCAGAGATGGTGAAGGAGAAAGAAGCATCAGCAAATTCTACAATGAACAGTGTTGAATCTGAGTCTGAGCAAGAGGTGATTTTCTTCATGGAGCTAATGATTTTGAGAAGGTCAGCTTGTGTAATAGCACTGAGTCTGTTGCTGGAGTTTGGTGAGCAACTGCAAAGGAACAGTCAGGTAGAACTAAGATGTATAGTACCGTAAAAATCTGCAGAAATTGTGGTATTGAAAAGGCAGATCAATTGCTCCAGATATATAGAAGAGAAAAAGAGTAGATACTGCCTTTCATGCTGAAGTGGAGAGAAACATGTTAGGAGTTGGATTTCTTCTTTCCTACAGAAATCTCTGTAGCTTGGTATCCTTCCTTTAGTAGAAAAGTGGAAAGACAGGTGAAAATAATAGCTACCCTCACTAAAACTTCCAGTGAATTTCCAGCTTTGATTTGCAGAAAAGGAAGTTCATAGATGGGGTCCATCAAAGACTGTCCTGCGCATGTGTACACATTGACGAGCGCCATCAGCTGTAAAATGTCTAGACAACTTTTGAACCTCGTAAGGTTTAAGAATTTGATCTGAAAGGTATTCAGCTTTTAGAAATACAGGAGGATGGGTCAGTAACATCACCTCACAGAAGTAAACATATTAAGTGAAAAATTAACCTTTCAAAACTGTGAGGCTGAGTAAAATGAGAATCACATTGAAGGTCTTTCCTTAGAATTATCTATCATGTTTCATATCACTTATGAGTCAATCTCTTTATTTAGTATTAATTTCATTAACTACCTGAAAATAAAAAAAAAGGAAGAAAATTTTGCATAGTGTTTCAAAATGCAAGTAAATCTTCTCTTTAAATGATAACTGCCCATATAATACAATGGGAGCTATTTAATGATTTGAACTCTGAAACCCAAAAGACATTATATTTCATATAATGCACCAGTTCTGCTCAAAAAAAACCCCAAAACATTTCCCCTGCAATCACAGTATAGCAAGCAGTAGTTAATCTATCGATCACAGTTAAGTCAATATTTCTGAATAGCATTTCACAACGTTGCCTTAGAAATGACTGCTATGTAAATCTATATGAGAATAAGGATGGACTGATATAAATCAATCAAGAAAATCCTTCTACCCACTTGTTTGAATCACTCTTTGACCAATGATCTACAACAGCTCCTAACATTGATTATAAGAAATCCATACAGTGTCATACAGATTGATCACAACAATCACAATGTTGTGACATGAAAAATTATAAGGACCACTGAAAACTGTTGTATTCTTTCCTGTAGATTTAATCAATTCTGATTGATAGACAAACTATTAGGTGCCAAAATAAAAAGCTGAAGTCATAGTAAGTGCTGCGCTCTAACAAGTCTGTCTTAACAATGAAACGTATCACAATGACAGAAAAATAGAGATGTTATTGGCTGAATGCATGGCGACAGATAAATGCAACAAACATACACGCAACAATTATCTTTTCAAGAAAAAAGTAACAGATTTTTTTTCAAGACACAAAAGATATCTCTATAGGTCTGAAGTCTATAATACCTTCGAGAAAATATCTCCTTTTGTTATGTCATGTCAGTTCAGTTTAAATTCTTGACCTAAGGGCCCTTGCAGGCAATTGCAAAGGCTTTCAAATCCTAGGCACAATTACAGACATGCAATGTTTTTCACATCTGAGCACTGACTTATACTAAGGATTAGAAATCTCTTTTCTCCCTGCCTCCCCACCTCCCCCAGCAGAAAAAAAAAAGTTGTATTTAATTGACACCGGAACACTGTGTTTCTTATTCAACAGCACTGTTTCTAAAAAGGAATGAATGAATGATTGAATCTTCTGCTGAAAGAAACCCCAATGTAAAATGCACAGGCATCATATATACGCTTTTCCTAGGAACGAGACCGTTATCATGATAGCCTGTCTTTCTCCCTTGCCCTAAACCTAACAATCAACAGTCCACATAGGTTTCCTTGGTCTCCCTTCAGCTTTGGCTAGTTTACACTGACACAGTTTATTGAATAGATATGCCAAATGTGGAAAAAATGGGTATGCAGGTAGTGTAGGGTACCAGCTTCAGCAGAGTCCAACTCACAGCCTGTGGGCAGAAGCTGGCCTGTAAGATACTTCTGCATGGTTTCTACATTCTCCTGAGAGGACAATTTATTAGGCAGCTAACAAAGGACAACTACATAGGCAATTGATAGAACCTGAAGAGGCAGACATTCCTGTCTGGATACATAAGTACTCTGAGACAGAACTGGAACCTATTCCTCCCACCACAACTGAGAGGGAAAGTGAAAAATTGATTACCCAGTTGGTTGCCAACACAGGTATGGCTGAAGGCCATACTTGGACCCTCACTGAAACAAATAAGCACACAGGGGGAATTTCAGAGGTGCTAAACAATCACACCGGCTCTGGCTTCACTGAGAATCTTCTAATAAAGACCCTTGTTTAGAGCTTTCACTATATACATTATGTAATATAGTTTTATTTATGATGACATTTAAAAAAATGTCTGAATTAGTCTCTCATAATAATATAATGGGCCATTTTGCTGGTTCTTCAAAATCCAGCTGGCTTAATTTTAGAGGTCTAATTCAACAGTACAAACCATAATCCTAATAAGCATGTTTGCACCATTTTTTCATTACTGTGATGTTTTATAAGTGACTTCCACAGAACTTAGTCTTCTTCATCAAAATTATGAATTTTATTAAGCAGAAATTGGAAGAAATAAGTGCCAGTGAAAATTCTGTTGCAAACATACAAGTATAGGATTGATATAAAAACTCTGTTTTGGGAGGTGGGGGTGGAAATAATTACAACTATGGTGCTTTTTTTGTGATAGATATACTTCACAGCCTGAAAAGTTTTAGAAACAGTAAATTTCAAATATATTTAATCTACCATTATAATTGAGGAATTGTTTCACTAAGAATTCCTCTGAATTAACAGGGCTAGTAAAAATATTTTTTAAATTATTTTCTTTTGGATCACTCAGGTAAGACCTCTCCTTATGTGTACTTAATAATTTTTTTATATTATAACAGGAAAAACAGAACACGTTTTCTGCACAGATTTTTTTTCCTTCTTCTGAAAACCAATCCTATTCATATCTCTTAATCTAGATCTCTATTCAGTATTTATTCCCTTTCTGTACTCTCCTCTTTAAAACCAGCTAATATAATCCTATTGGTGGCATTTACAGGGAATGAATGAAGATCTGTTTACCACAAACAACAGGATTGTATTAGTTCATTTAAACTATCCTTCCAGGAAGATATCAAGGATTAAGCAAGTGGCATCTGACATATATTCCTCCAAGGAGTTTTATTCTTTCCAATTTCTTAGAAGAAATCTGGTTAGGTTTTAACTCAATTTCTCATCAAGAATTGCCACCTGCCTTTAATTTGATGCATGACAGAAATCTGCAGACTCACAAATACTAAAGTGCAGAATCATACTCACAAACTTTTTGTGCAATAGCTTCAAATCTATTCAACATAATGTAGATAGGAAGGTTGACTGAACTAGAAAAAAAGTTTGGAACTGGAAAGGTAAAGTTCAAATCCTTGTTCAACCTTAAAGTTTATGTGTCATCTTTCTCAACCACCATGTGATCCCAAAACTCTTTATGTGCCTACTGTGGAAGTTATACAGAAAAACACCATCTGGCTGCTTCCCCACCTGAAGTTTCCATAGGAAGCAATGGAAAAACCAAGCCTCTCTTCACTTAGCCTGGTGTCAAACCCTTCTGTGTCCACCAACTAATCATATTGTGTGCCTAAGTATGGTGCTATAGATCCATTCTGTTGTTGGGGAAAATACACGAGCACCATTGTAAGCAGGGACTGTACATTAAGTTCTCCCCTTAGTACTACAGATGCATGTTCTCATTGGAGGTATTTCTAGGCCATACATTTCTGACTAAATCTTCTCAGTATTTTGGCTGTGGTTAGTCCCGCTCTTTGATGCTTATGTCTACTTATTTACGCTACACACAATTCAAGTCCCTCCCTCATGACTGTGCGTCCCATTCCCACAGGCAGAGCCACAACGGTTAGCAAGCATTAGCACATGTAAATCCTGTACAGAATCTAGACCTCAGTCTTCCTCTAGCTGCATTTTCTTTAAAGGAAGATGTCACAATAAACACAACAGAAATACTGGGATCCTCAGAAATGTTAATATTGCTGGCTACAGAAAAGCGTAAAACAGGTAAAGTGAATCTGTTCTGATCAATATGCTAGTAGCAGAAATAGATTTGATCATTATTTGTTTCATCATTAGGCAGTACTCTTAATCTGCAAAAGAGCGGTAAAATCAGATTCTGGAAGAAATATGAGACTGAACATGAATAATACCTTCCTCAATGGATAGGCAGTAATTTTTTTAAAGAGTCTAATCATTAGCAAAGACTTACTACTAGCAGAAATTCAGACACAATAACATAAACACTTCTTTTTGAGAAAAGGAAGCTGAGAGATACAAAGACAATATTAAGCCTAAAGCACGTAAGTAGGCATTATTATTAGTATTACTATTGATTTCCAGTGATTTCATAGTTATCATTGGAAAAAAATATTTTTTCCAAGCTTTAAAGAGCAACCTATAACTATTACACGACTACTTCTAGCCTATTAGACTTACAACTCAATTTCTTTAGACTCTCACCCATATGAATATTCTGCGTGAGTTTAATATACTAGTTTTAAACTTCTGACTCCTGAAAAAAACAGGAAGAATGTAAATCCAGCAGGAACTCTACAGCAAACCAATTTCTGCTAAAAGTCAAATTCCATCCACAAATAGCTAACAGTCCTTATTTGTAGCAGTGTTTTATGCAAGACAAACTACTTATTATGGAGACTTTATTGCTTGCCTGTATGAGCAAGAGATGGACCCAACATTTTACTAAGACGGGTTTTTGGTCAAAATCATTACTATAGCAAGCTATTGCCAGATTATGAAATGGGCTTTCTGTGGTTTTAACAACACCTCTTTGTAACAGATCCAGTGGAAATTCTAGTAATCCATCAGGATTGGCTGTCCTCCAGTTTTAGATGCATATACTTCTAATTAACTGGTTGAATTTACTCACAGCTTGATACCTGATTACAAATTCAGAGCTGCAGTCTTAAACTGGTCATAATCATTGTTCTACTGCACACCAAGAAATGTCTATAACTGTTTTTCTTATAGTTTCTGAAAAATATTTAAAGCATATGTGATAACTACTTACTATAGCATTATGTCATATCTACCATGTATTATTAGCATGCCTATTAATTATAGCATATAATCAAATAAAAAGAGATACAGAGACAGTTTATTTGTTTTGATTCTGATTATCCATTTTCTTTTAACAGGGGGAAAAACAGCAGAATGAGTAATACTCATATTAGAGATACTCATATTTAATAAACATAAATGCAAGTGAGAGAATGATGCAATTTTAGTCTTAATTGAAGGTTAAAAGTGATAGTAGCGGCATGAAGAGTTCTTAAAACAACGTCATGATTTTTTGCACTGGTTAAA
The DNA here is from genome assembly GCA_035590215.1 of Microhierax caerulescens. Classification (NCBI taxonomy): domain Eukaryota; kingdom Metazoa; phylum Chordata; class Aves; order Falconiformes; family Falconidae; genus Microhierax; species Microhierax caerulescens. The sequence continues at coordinate 86,746,016 of JAVJGJ010000047.1, read as the reverse complement.
ATTTAGTAAACTTTAAAACTGATATGACAAACCATTTTTGTTTATTTTTGGGAATCATCCTATAGTGATCACTTCATTAAGAACAGCGCTGTTCATTAGGAGAAAGATATCTTAATCACATAAAAATAAGCAATCTGCATACATATGATCTTTTTCAGTTATGAACTGATGAAAAGCACTAAGTGATGAACAACTTAAGACAGTCATCAAAGCCGTTTGGCTTCAAAACTCAGCTGAGTAACCAGGGAGTTATTGTTTCAACAGTGTTATTACAGGATCAGGTCAATATTTAGCATCTAGTCTTGTGAAAGAATAAATTTCATGTCTAAGACCAAGCTTTGTAGATACCTGTGAAGTGCTCAAATCTTCCCTACAGGAGGGTAAGTATAAAACAATAATGAAGCAAGAATGTAATATAAGCTGCACATCAAGCAAGTCCCCTGAGTAAACTAATACATCTAAAGAGAAAACAAGAAATGGATTTCCACACAAAGCTTTTGGTCATAACTTTAATAAACTATAAATTACTCCATTTGACTAAACTGTTCCTATATCAGTGATGTGGTAGCAGACAGCAAAAAAGCTGAGATTCTGCAAAAACAGTTTGTAACATTTAAATAACATTTTAGAAGTTTGCCACTTGACAAATTTTCTTCCAATTACTGCCCTACTAATCTTGTCAGATTAGTAAATGTAGATAGGTGTGTGCCTCTAAGGCATCAATCCATCTTCTATAAAGCACAGCACACGAAAATCCATAATGTGGAGCTTCCAGCATGTTCCTGAGCAACGCACTGACTCACAGCCATGCTGGCTGAAGCAGGTCATCAGATTTGATGATGCAAGGGAGGAAAAATAAAGTTTGTCCAGCCATATCTAAGGGTCACTCAGACAGGAGTTGTTAGGAATAAAGAAGAGTAAGAGGGTTTGATCGTCAGTCAATCTCAAATGCCTCTGAATCAACTGCACAGTCTCCCATGTCAGCTCAGGGATTACAGTTACCTGTGATGAGCACTGAATGGCAATGTGCGATCATGCACTTCTTCCAGGCATGATAATTCATCCGGGGAAGAACTGTCAGCTCTTGAATATACTGTTGACGTTATACAGACACAAAGGAACTACACTGTTTAGGATTTTTACATTAATAAAAGAATCCATGAAAAACAATCTTCTAGCAGACATTTGGTAATTACTTTGCACAACTGATACAATATGTCCAGAAAGCTGCCAGACTTTTTGTCTATTTGGCAAAAGAATTTTACCATCCTGATGCAAGCTCAACGGGTTAAGACAGGCCCCTTCGGATGTGTCCAAGCATGGATCTGATAGATCAGCAGGCAGAGGAAGGCTAGAGATGCGTTCCCTTTCCAGGAGTGCTCTCTGTGCAGAGGGCTTGTAGGAAAAAGTCTTAAGTATCAAGGATTTCAAATTACATGGAATTTTGAAGCTGAAATCTATGTTTAGAGTTAAAATTGAAAACAAATAGGTACCCTGTGCATTTTCAGGCCAAGCTTTCCTTTTTGCAAAGGACTCCACAAGGCAAATATATGCACAAATAGCACATCCAGACATAATTCACTGTTCCAATGGTGATCACATGCTGTGGGGGATCACTGTATGGGATTGCAATCCTGTAAACTGGAAGTCACCATTCCAAAAAGATATTAAGGTGTGTGAATGCATCCCAAGAAGGGCAACAAAGCTGGGGAAGGGGCTGGACAGCATGGCCTCTCAGGCATGTTTGAGGATCTTAGGTTTCTCTAGTTTGGAGAGAAGGCAGCTGTGGGGTGACTTCGGTGATCTCTATGGCTGCATGAGGAAGGGACGTGGGAGGTGCTGAGCTGTTCCCCTGGTACACAGTGACAGGGTGCCTGGGAATAGCTCAAAGCTGCATTGGTCAAGAGAGGGCTGGACTTCACATTAGAAAAACTTTTTTTACAAAGAGGGTGGTCAAACCCTGGACCAGTCTTCCTGGCCAGATGGACATTACCCCATTCCTTTCAGTGATTAAGAAGCATTTGGATAATGCCCTTAATACCATACTTTCCATTTAGTCAGCCCTGAAGTCATCAGGCAGTTACACGAGATGGCTGTTGTTGTTGTAGGTACCTTCCAACACAACTAGTATACACCCATTCCATTCCATTTCTTACTCTCACCATGAGTTGAATAACAATGAGACTGTTATTTGCCAGAAATGCCAGGGCTTCCTTGGCTCCAAAAACACTTTCAAGGACACAAATCACAAAGGTTACAAGTGGAAACAGGATTTATTTTTATTCTTCTGAAACGGTTGCAGAGCCAATGCTCACAACCATTAAGACAATACACACGTGTAGCAGGAGCAGGCTGGTGCATCCCTCAGTTCAGCTGGAAAACCCATCCCTTGCAGCCTGGCACAGGAAAGGCACAGAGC
>JAVJGJ010000047.1:86731080-86742381 GCA_035590215.1 Microhierax caerulescens | reverse complement strand
GGTTCTTCTCCTCTCCTGAGGGGCTTGTGTCTGCTCCCTGAAGGCTGAAGCCAGGTTTCCATCCATCAGATGGGCTTCGAACATGCCCCTGCCAGAAAATGCCCTTGCAGTGGAGAAGCTCCAGCAGCTTCATCCCATGTCCCCCAGCCTTCCTCCCCCAGCCCCCAGGGAATCCCACCGGCCCCTCCAGGCCTTCCTCTCAGGTGTCTTCAGGCCGGTGCCAGGCCAGCTCTGGCCAGGGGACACAGGACGATGCCCCTTTTATAATCCCCCAGGGCACTGTGACTGCTGCGTTGCCAGGTGACAGCACTGTGTGTGACATGGGGGTGACACAGCCCCAGGTGTTGCCCCATCCCCCACCCAGCACCCCTGGGAGGAAGGGCTTTGGGGTGCCAGCCCCGAGGCAGCCCCTGTGCCCAGGAGGCCCCGGGGGCTGTCCCTGCCCTTGGTGGCCACGCACAGGGCACAGCTGCTGGGTGTCCCTGACACCTCCTGTGCCGCTGGGCTCCTGAGGACAGACCCCGAGCTGTTCCTCCTCTCTTGGGCTGTGGCAGGGACCATCCCTGCAGCCCAGCCAGCACCCCTGATGGCTGTCAGGTTGTCCAGGCCCTGCTTTACTTACTACTGCTCCTCAGACATATACCTAAAAGTTTACTAGCTTAGCTTTTGTGTTAGCAAGAAGAAGTATGGAACATGAAGAAATAACACACTTGCTTTAGAAAATTATTTCATTAGCATACATTTTCCGTAGTAGAAAGATGGATTAATATTGATTGGTGTTAAAATGAAAGATCCCCCCCCTTTTTCAGAGTTTATGTATGATTAAATAGAAGACAACAACTAAGGATCTTGGAGATTTTAAAACGTTTAGGCATACAGATAGAGGATGATATGTAACTCACAAAGTCACTTTAAAGAGTTTTATAAGTATGCTATTGACTATTGTAAACTACGTAATATAAGTTAATGTGGGGGAAAAAAAACCAAAAAAGACACCAAAAAGAAAAACCACCACCACCTCAAAAAAATCAGTATGGCAAAAGCATAAGACTAAAATAGTGTTCAAATCATCTGGATTTGAAACTATCCTAAGTTGCTTTGACAGCTACTGATTACACTATTAAATTCTTTAGCAGTCTGGGTCATTAGTCGTACTGTTTCACACAGGGAACCTCACATGTTTTCTCCCTTCTGTCCATTCAGTCCTACTGCATCCCTTGGTGCTGTTTTTTTGTGGTTTTTTCCATGATCTAATCAGCATCATCTTTGGTTTTTGTGTTGCTGTCTTCGGGAGCTCACTTCTAAACTAATGACAACAGGATTTGGGAGCTCACTTCTAAACTAATGACAGTAGGAATGTGCAGCCATTTTCTTGTGTATGTCAAAGTGATACACAGACATCTTCAGTCAAGCAACTATTTTTATACCAGTATCTTATCTCTAAACCAACTTATATTTTAATCCTCATTGGACTCATTCTTTGTTAAGTTTTGCAAATTATCCAGATTTATCCTGCTGCATGCAAAGGAGAATGTATGTGAACACATGGGAAAACCCAATTCATTCAATTTGTTACTGCATCTCCTTTTTTCCTGCCTCCTTTTCCTCTATTTTCAGTGTTTTCCTCTTTTCTTAACTGTTTTTAAATGTGAGAGAATAGACATTTTTTTTCATAGTTAAAAAAAAAAAAAAAAGAGGGCCAACAGAGGGAGAGCACACATGCATACATGTAGGAAGTGGCTTCCAGCCATACAGCCAGAAGCATCTGCAGGTTGAAGTCATGGTATGGTTTCAGCTAATCCCCAGTCCTATTTTACTTCCTTTTTGTGAATTTGACTGAGGAACAACTCAAGTGTAAAGCAGGTTTTTCCTTCCAGTCTGTATATTAGTATATCTTATGCTTCTTATGAGTGCACTACAGGATGATGTCTTATTCCTCACTGTCTGCCTCACTGCTGAACTGGCAGAGGAAGGAGAGAACAGAGAGGAAGGTCAGAAGCCTGAAGTCCATGCAAAGAGCCAGAAGTAAAAAACTGTAAGACTACTTGCAATGATGATTTTAAATTCCAAAGAAATTCTGTCTTGCTGCCAGTTACATTATGGCCATTTTCATGCACCAATATGCTTGCTGGTTTTTGTTATTTAAATGATTTATTTCTGATTTTTGATTTGTGATCACATAGTCTAGAGCGTGTGGCTGTATGGGATTAAAGCTGAGTGCTGGCTGTCATAGTGTACCACAACAGCAGGTAAGCAAAAATCACCCAGAAGTGTTCTGCTGCACGTATCTGATTACTTACATGAATTCTTTAATGCCAAATTATTATCAAAAACTGGTGTCTAATTCATCTCACTGTTAAAAAGGTAATCTCACAATTTACACATTCATAGAACACTAGAAGCAGCTAAAATGAAAATTCTTGGTACTACATTTTTTCCCCCACTTCTGCCATTTCACCTCTTATGATACACAAAGATTTTCATTAAAATTGGCATATGTTCTGCCTAATCTGCAATGACAGATTGGACACTAGATTTTGAAACAATTTTAGTACCTTCTCATTGTGATTTTGTGACTAAAATCCATAATTCTAGCCACAATAACATCAGGCAACCTTCAGAATTCTCTGACACTGCTGGGATAAATTAGTTGTAATAATTCCTGTTGAATGTCCTGTGCTAAAATCCTAAAGTACAGCTGTATCATCTGGACTGTAACAACATTAGTTTGTTAATGATAAGTTAAAGGAGGTGTATAGAGAGACCTGTGCTGTCACAAGCAGTACAGCATGTTGATCACTATGACAACAATGCAACTTCCATTGTTAATAATATTAAAGTTAATTATGATACAGAAAAAGGGATTATTTTTTCTCAGTAGCATTTTAACTGCCTGTAATTACTATAAACATGCCTGCATGGAATTACATGCACTTACACTATTTTGCCACTGGTAAAAAGAGAACGTTTCTTAGCTTGGCTGTTCCCTTTTAATAAGATCTCATCTTGTAGTCTTTGCAATAGCAAAATGTTCATGTGAGGAGGGGAAGACTGAAAATAAGACACTGGTTCAACACCTTTGTCTCTCAAGTACAAGTGCAATACTCTAACATGACCATTCTTCTAATGTCTTAAAAAATACTGGACCCAAAACTCAGAAACCTTTTCCATATGGGGCAGTTGTTTATCCTGGCAGAGCCTGGGACTTTGGAAGCAGTTACCTCCAGGCAAGTGCAACATGAGAACTCACCACCCTCAGTACCTTTTGTAAGGTTCTCATAGAAAGAACTGTCCTCTCCTTGCTATCCACTCTGGCTAATGATGAAAAATGCCACCATTTACAACTTCACATTTTTTTCCTCCCAACCAAATGGCTGAAGTCTGCAGTAAGAACAATTCAATGTGACAGCTTATCTTTTTGCCCAGTGGGGGTCTTCACTGAAGTGCGACTATAAAAGCAATTTCCATGTTGATAATGACCAAAGCCTTTATGAATCAGAGCCAAACAAGATAAAAAAAAGCAGGAGGATCCCAGTATCACGGCCACAAGTACCTTCCCATTTCAAAGGAAGTTAAATTAAGATAACATATAACTCATATTGGATCCTTTAAAAGAAAGCCACATAAAAATGTTAAATATAGTGGCATATTGTAACAGAAGTGCTTGTAAACTCTTATTTGCAGATGTTAATAAGACAGCTGTGAAAATCCAGTCATATCAAAAGCCTGGTATTATTACGTCTTAGTCAAAGGATTTGTTTTAAAATGCAAACTACAAAGAAATGAACTTGATCACAGGAAAACAACGAACTAGATTACACCTCAATCCTTAATCCTTAAAAAAACCAAAGCCAACCCTAAGAAAATTATTTGGACACTATTCTAATGTCTTATCATTATACAATTGTTACTCTGCTTGCAACACAATCTTCCAGTGCTTAGAAAGCATAGATATAAGGCATACAGGTTTAATTTATATAATGAGGATGATATCGGAGTCCATGGTGGCAGAAGAGAGAAACAGAGTGAGACTATGTGTATTATATAAAGAAACATACATAAACATATATAAAACACCGTTGTTTATAGTTATATATCTATGAACTATAACAAATAAATTGAATATACATATTAGATATATAAAGCATAACAGTATTTTAGCATAGTAAAAGGTATTTAATATAGTATGTATGGTATATGAAATTATATTATGATGTATGAAATATGTGAATATATATTATCATATGTTATAAAAAGAAATGCCTTATAAAGAGTAACATCTATAACACGTTCACTTCAAAAGTAAGCTGCCTGACATACAGGAAGCTTTAAGTCCTATTTTTCAAAAAGGCACTGTAAAGCTCCAATTCTAATTAACTTACATTGTCAGTTAATCGTAATTACATTGTAATACATTGCAAAAGCCTAATTCTGATTAACTTCACTATGATGATGGACTTATTTCTAATCAACACTGACATAAGTGGGATCAATACAAACTGTCAGATAAGCTTAGATTCATCAACTGGGGAAAAAGCAGAGACTTAATTAGATGTGCCTACACATCCTTTCTTCCAATTCAGTTTACATTTCTGAAAACAAATATTCAAAATAAAACTAAGCAATTCAATATACCAACTGCTATCCACGGGAGGACTAATTTCAGTTGTATGCAAGGAGACAGAGCAAACAAACTTCTTCCCTATGACAGCAGCTCTTCACTGCCTCTTTCCACTATGACTTCAGCCCTCCACAGGTCCCTAAGAAGCAGCAACCTAAAGGAGCTTGAAATGCCAGAACAACTCACTAGTACACCACAAAGCATACTCCTTCACACCGACATTATTGATGATGATAAGCATCATCATCATTATTATCTTGATTTATTGTAATAGTATATTTTTACATGTATATTCCTATATGTAAGTATACTGGGTCTGGCTGGGATAAAGTTACTGAGTTAATCTTCACAGCAGCCCGTGCGGCGCTGTGTCCCTCAGTGCTGGCTAAAGCCATGTCGGTAACACACCACTGCTTCTGCTGCTGCTGACCAGGGCTTGCACAGCAGGAAGGCTTTCTCTCCACACTCTGCCCCCCAAAGGTCAGGGGGAGGGGGTGGGCAAGAGGTTAGAAGGGGACACTGCTGGGACAGCTGACCCAAACTGATTACAGTAGTATCCCATACTATACAACGTCACATTCAGCAATAAAAACCCAGGGAATGGAGGAGGAAGGGAGGATGTTTAAGGTTATGGAGTTTCTCTTCCCAAACAGCCATTATATGTGCTGAGGCCCCGTTTCTCAAGAAACAGCTGAAAATCTGCCTGCTGATGTAAGTACTGTACAAATGCTTCATTTTGCTTTACTTGTGTATGCAGGTTTTGCTTCTCTTATTAAATGGATCTCTTAATCCACAAATCTTTTCACTTTCTATTTTTCTCCCCATCTCCTGGGACAGGGGATTGAGTCAAAGGTAGTGTAGTGTCTGGCTGCTGGCTGTGATGAACCCACAACTTATTTACTGAAATCTGACATTTACATTTCAGGAAGGGAAAGCATTTTGCAAGACCATAGCAGTATGCCATATTTCGTTTTTTCACAGTAGCATTTCTTTCATTGAGATTCTTTTAACTTACAGCAAAAAATTAAAAGCACATGCATTTCTTTACCATAAAAGAATCAGATCTTTTCTGATTATATCCAGAGTCACTCAGCAAGTGGATATCCAGAGTCACTCAGCAAGTAGAGTCTCCTCTCTTGGAGATACTCAACACTTGACTGGTTGTGGCCCTGAACAACTTGATGCAGCTTTGAAGTTTTGAACAGGACTTGGACCACAAGAACCCCTATGACTTTTGCTACCTGAATTATTCTAGGGTTCTATGTTTTTGTAATCTATGCTTCTTTCAAAGCAGAATTCAAAAAAAGCCATTTTCAGCTTTCCAGCAGACTTGCAATGGGTTTAATATGTAGGTAATATTCATGATGAGCCAAACTGCATACATTCAGGAGTTGGGCTACTTGTTCTTTCCTTAGTGTTTTCTTTTTTACTGACAAAGAAGAAACTCAATCAGGAGCAACAGATATTAACACAGATAAGTGGTAGAAAAGGTAAGGCTCAAAGCAAAAGCCTGCCATAATTCTGAATTACTCTTCTCAGTTTGGAAAAAAAAAAAAATGCACCAAGACTAAGCATTATTTTAATAAAGTTTGAGCATTTATTACATGCACAGTTGTGCAAGCATGTGGACCTATTTCAGTTCTCTGAAGAATACAGTGAAGCCAGAAGGCACTGAAGCCAGGAAGCAGAGCTTCCACTTACAAAAAGATCTCTATAAATCATGTAAGAAATAGAGAAAATCTGAGACTTTTTGGGGAGTTTCCTCTATTCAAAGCAGCCATACTATTGACCTATGAGATGAATTTGACTTATAAGATCTTTTCACCACCTTCTCTGCATGATCTACAGCTTAAAGCCATCACCTCTATCATCTAAGTATGGTTCCCACTGCTAAAAAGGTAGAACTGCCTTGACACAACCATTGGCAGTGTCAGAACCACCTTTTCTGTATAACTGTATAATTTCAGAATATGCAGGACATATCTCAGAGTATCAGAGATGACTCCATGACTTACCTGTCAATAATGGCACACATGTCGATGGTGACATTGGCGAAACTTCCCAGCTGGCCTTGCTCCACTGCGTGCAAATCCACCAGCTGATCATCAACATGAATAGCCTGCATGCATCCTTGAAATGAATGCTGAAACAGCGAGTGATCGGAGTCATTCATCTGTACAGGAAACCCTGAGGAGCAGCAGAATAAAGCACATTATTAACTTCATATACAATTACTCAAGCCAGTATTTTTTCACAGGAAAAGACATGTTTTCTAGTTTGCGAAAGAAAAAGGCAAGGTGGGAAGGAAATATTGTACAGTTATTAGATTACATTGCAATGTTATTAAGTTATTGGCAACTACTGCAAGAATTTATACAGTACAGCTGATAAGTCTATCAGTAATTTTGTCTACAGGATGGAAGTCTGCTACCCTTCTCCTCCCTCAACCCTCTATTCATGTTTCTCATTAATCCCTTTTCTATTCCCGTAATTGTTTGTATGAAGAGAGGAGTAATCTCCTTGCTATATTTTAGGAATCACATTCCCATTTCTCACTTTTTTCTGAGAAAAAAATTATTCTATGTATTCCATGAAAGTGAATTTCCAGTTCAGCATTCACTAGAACTAGGCTTCCTGAGCAATGAATATGTGTACTGCAAACTTTAAACCAGCCCTAAAATCTAATGTCCTGCCCACTTCTGAGGAATCTGAGGACATTCTGTAGTATTTTTATTTTTGCTCTAAATACATTCATTTGCCTGTCTTTCTGAAGGTGGTTTAAAAGAGATGAGAACGAATTAGTGTCTTGAGTCAGGCTAAAACACAGGGAGACAGAGGATGTTTGCATGTAATTGTTTAACTGAATGCCCTTTAGAAGCGAATGTGTCAATTTACTTGTGAAAAATATCCTCTGTAAGACAGCAGAGAGCCTCATTCAGTACTTGTAAATCTTTAACAATGAACTCCCTGGAAAAGCTTCAAGAAAATAATTTAAACAGAATCTGTTCGAGAGCAGGGAGAGGGATGGACTAACAACAGTTTATTGGCAAAGCATGTTAAAAGTCTGAAAAATGCATAATGGTTTTGCAGATTTCAGCTAGGAAGATGAGTAACCATGGAGCTCTTGGCTGACAAGGGTAAAAAAAAAATAAAAAAAATCACATACATTTGTTTTGGTAGCTAAAACAGATTATACAGCTCCTATTCCTTCTCCCAATTTCCTACCCAATTTGCCAATCCTCACTGCCTTACTACCTTCTTCACTAGCATGGACATGACTATTTGTGGAGACAGGAGAATAGCACATTATCAAACTGATATCATTTGAACAGCAGCAGGAAAAAGGAACAAAAGTAATTTTAAATTCTGTTCCTGAATACAGTTTATCTTGTGCCACACAAATAGCTGAATTGGCTAAAAGAGAGGGTAATGAGTAAAGGGCAGAAACAAGAAGCTGGAGCTTGAGGACAGATGCTGCTTAATGTGGCACCTGTTTCTAAAAAAAAAAAAAAAAAAAAAAAAGCCAGACACACAAAATTCTTCCCCAAAATAAAACAAAAAGCCATTTTAAATGAAAGGCTTTGCCAGAACACTCATATGACCATTAAGGTTTTTTAAAATATTCTAAAAATCTTGCCTATCAGTGAACCTTAGTGCTGGTAGCTCCTAAATTTCCCTGACTCACTTCAGTAAGCACTCACTTCAAAGTAGAGTTCACCACTGGCACCACAGAATTAATCAAGGATGTTATAGTAATTAAGCAGTGACCATGCTAAAAGTTAGCTCTGACAGATATTTGAAGAAACTGGGCAAAAACTTGTCCTGAGGTCATATCACCTTTAGAACAAAATTATGACATTATCACAGGGAGTCATAAACTGCTATGAGAAAAATAAATAACCCCCTCACACTAATAAACATCAGATGGAGAAGGAAAAATTCCTAATTACCTAACTAGTGCATAGTAATTTCATCATACCAACTGCCCCCCACCAAATTTGTGTTAATCCTAGACTGTGGGAACTGTTATTTCGGTAGGGACAGGATTTATATTCTTTTCCCAGCATGTGCAATGGCTAGTGACTTCTCTGAGGAAAAGAGGACAGGGCTTTCAGAAACCTGCCTGCTGTGTTTTTTAACTTGTTCTTTCCAGTGACTGATCAAACTGATTAATCTGAGGCTTTACAGACAACAGTACAGAGAGACACAAAGTGCAAGTTACTTCTCTGTTGTTTGGTGGATGCAAGCACAACATTTACGTGTTCCTGTTAGGTGCTTTCTCCAATTATATTTAAATAGCTTACTCTTTCAGTATAATTGTCCTTTTTTCAAACTGTCACTGAAACTACCCTGTAACCCTCCTCAGCAAGAACACCAAACTAACACCAAGCACATGGTCATTCAGATCTTCAGTGCATTGGCAGAGCTGTGCAGGAAACCTGTGTATCATCTTCCAATTTTAAGCACTTCCACAATTCTTTAAGTATTAAATTTGAGGTTACCAACACTGAGGTAAACTCTTAATAACAGTCATGTAAAGCCAGCAACGCCAAAGATATTACATGGATATATCTGAATATAATGAAAGATTATCCACCATCTGTCAAGCACTAACTGAAAAATAAGATCAAAACCTAGAGCCACAATTCGCATCAAAACCAGTATGAACCAAATCAGTACAAGCCATAAACATGTGATTAGATTCCACAATATATTCTAACAAATTACTACCAAAATTTGATAGCATTTCAGAACCAACCACAGAGGCAATTCGATACTTGATTCTCAGAGTCACTACATCTGAAGTATCAGTTCTTGACGTACAATGTATTAGCACACAGGTAGCCTCTGGGACACGTTCTGTACTTTACTACTGATGGAACCTGCACACAGGAAAGTAGCAGCTGGGCATCTCAGCCTGGGCAGAGAGCCCAGGTCCCTGGGTCCACTGGCTGGGGTAGGAGGGAGTCCTGGGCTGGAGGGGGCAGCTGCTCCTAACCTAACTACAAAAATCAAGCTTTCCTCTTTTATGAAAGAGTGGTGTACACTAGGCATTAGTCAGCCTGTGGGGATGGCTGGGTCTCAAGGCATTTCAGTCATGCTGTACTAGAACAGATAGTTATGCAAAGAGAGAATTTCCACAAACAATTCACTATCCACAGGGATAGAAGAATGGTGGTTTTTCCAAACAACGTACTTCTCACAAACCAGCCTTCTCGAACAGCAGTGTTTTTCTACTTTAGAATTATTGCCATAGCTTCGCCATTTTTTTCAGAATGTAGTAATACATATACTGTATTGTAAAAAAATTAGCACATGGAAAAATAACTAGCTAATTCTTGTATATAACACCTACATTGGTTTTGAACTATCAGGTATACAGCCTCATGCCTATTAATTTGGGTGTATGTAATGCCTCTGTAATTTTGATGGGACCTGGACATTACAGACAATTCCAGTCCGAGCCATCTTGGGTAAAGCTTCTGCCTCAAATACAAACCTGGAAACGACCTAGTACCTTGCAGTTGTTGTTTCAGTATATAACCACCATGCCTTCCCCTTCCAGATTTCCCGTATTAAGACATGATTCACTTCCTCATCCTTCCTACAGTGAATGAAATTTTAATTAAATGAAGTTCTATAAGCAAGGCTGATGGTCATGTTGTCACTAGAAAGGCAAAAAAATTAAATAAACAATTTGGACAGCACTGTATTAATCTTCTTACTGACAAGAAAACATGTACGTGTTCAAAATGCACATAAAATGCAGTTTGGACAGTTTAAAACAATGTTCATGCTACGCTTATGGACTTTAATGTCAGGTAGACTCCCTTATACTGTGATTCTACATTTTTCTGACAGTTTCCATACAAAATCTGAATCTTATGATTTTATTTTTCATTTTTTTAAACCCTCAAAGAGTTGGATTAGCCTGCAAAGGTCAGACATGGATTCAGCCCGAATTTTCCCAAGTTCAAGGAAATTTGTTTCCAGGACTTGATTCTGACCTACCAAACACAGAACAGCCAAAATTCTAGATCCAGCTCCTGATTTTAACTCAAACTTGCAAAAAAAATCAGAAAACCTATACTTTTGATTCATGCTATTTTCTATGTTAGAAGTCACTTTAATATAAAAAATATATATTTTAAAAACTATACTAAGTATAATAAAATAGCTATAAAATAAATACAATATTTCTTTTCCACTGTCAAGCTCTATTATTCCTTGCTTCTAATCACTCAAGTATGGTTCTGTCAAAGACATTATAAGAAAGGAAGTTGAACGAAGAATACATTCGGGTTCACGGTATAATAACAAAAGAGCAGACAGTCAGAGTATGTCGTTACACATCAGATGCATTACTTGTTTCTGCAATCTGACCTAGGAATGAAATATCATACTAGACTCTGAACATACAATTAGAGTTTATTTTGTATCCCTATGTGAAAGACTCAAGTTTTCTTTGAAAGGGCTGATGTTTGTGTACAGATGGTACTTGGTATTTTACCTCTTTAAAAAAAACAAAACAAAACAACACCTCATTAAAAATAAAGTAGCTATTATTTTAGATACTTAACTGGTAGCCCATATGATCTTCAACTAGTTGCATAGGTAGCTGCAGAATCTAGTAATCAATAGAAAAAGTGACTGATCTGAAGTCTGACAGTAATATCTCC
>JAVJGJ010000047.1:86672195-86721956 GCA_035590215.1 Microhierax caerulescens | reverse complement strand
TTTTTACACAACCCCCCCGGCCCCCCCCCCCCCCCGGGGGTTGTGGGGGAAAACCAAGCAGCCGCAGATGACTGCCTGCCACTTAATCCGCGTGCCGGCCCCCTGTTTAAAAAGTTAGAGGACCCCTGGGCTAGCATATCATTGTGTTTTTTGTCCTGGGGGACCCAACATAGTGTGCTTCAGGTGTGCCCCCTCCAGCGCTGATGGAGGGGAACAATCACCTACTGCAGCCTGCTGACTCTGCTCTTGCTGATGCAGCTCAGGACACAGATGGCCACCTTCACCACAGGGGCAAAATTCCTGCTTATGTCCAACTTGACCCCCCAGGATCCAAGGTCATTTTCTGCAGAAGTCTTTTCTATCCAGCTGATGACCAGTCTGGACTGGTGCACTGGATTATTCAGTCCGTAGTGCAGAACTTTGAGTCTGTCTTTGCTGTACATGATGAGTTCTCTGTGAGCTCATTTCTTCAGCATGTTGAGGTCCAAGTGAAGAGCAACCTTAAGTTCCAGCATACCAACCACCTTCCCTAGTTTGTTATCACCCACACCTTGCTCAGGGTGTACTCCATCACATTATCCAGGTTGTTTATAAAAACATCAAACAGTATCAGCCCCAGCATCAGTCCCTGAAGAACACCACTAGTAAATATGGATATGGAGAAAGCTGAGGTACTCGATGACTTTTTTAGCTCAGTCTTCACCTGCAAGTGCTCCAGCCACACTGCCTGAGTTGCAGAAGGCAAAGGCAGGGATGGGGAGAATAAAGAACTGCCCGCTGTAGAAGAAGGTCAGGTTTGAGGATCATATTTGAGAAGTCATGGCAGTTCAGTGTAGCTCCCACTAAATGGAAAGGGGAAATATAACCCCTGTTTTTAAACAGGGGAATAAGGAAGACCTGGGAAAACTACAGGCCGGTCAGTCTGACCTTGGTGCCTGGCATGACCATGGAGCAGCCCCTCCTGGAAACTATGCTAAGGCACATGGAAAATAAGGAGGTGACTGCTGACAGCCAACATGGCTTCACTAAGGGCGATTTGTGCCTAGCAAATTTGGTGGCCTTCTGTGATGAGGTTAGAGCACTGATGGGTCAGGGAAGGGTGACTGATGTCATCTGCTTTGTCTTCTGCAAAGCATTAGACAGTGTCCCACATAACTCGTCTCTAAATTGGAGTCATGGATCTGATGGGACTGCTTGGTGGATAAGGAATTGGCTGGATGGTTGCAGTCAAAGAGTTGTGGTCAATGACTCAACAGCCAAGTGGAGACCAGTGATGAGTGGTGCTTCACAGGGGTCTGTATTGGGATCAGTGCTGTTTAACATCTTTGTCAGCGACACAGTGGGATCAAATGTACCCTCAGCAAGTTTGCTGACGACACCAAGCTGTGTGCTGCAGTCGGCACACTGGAGGGAAGGGATGACATCCAGAACGACCTTGACAGACTTGAGAGGTGGGCCCATGAGAACCTGATGAAATTCAACGAGGCCAAGTGTAAGGTCCTGCATGTGGGTCAGGGTAGTCCCAAGCACAAATACAGGCTGGGTGGGGAATGAGTTGAGAGCAGCCCTGATGGAAAAGACTTTAGGGATGTTGGTGGATGAGAAGCTCAACATGGCCCATCAATGTGTGCTTGCAGTCCAGAAAGCCTGAATCCTGGCTGTGTCAAAAGAAGCATGGCCAGCATGTTGAGGGAGGTGATTCTTCCCCTCTACTCTGCTCTTATGAGACCCCACCTGGAGTACTGTGTTCAGCTCTGTGGCCATCAACGTAAGAAGGACAGGGGCCTGTTGGAATGAGTCCAAAGGAGGAACAAACAGATGATCAGAGGCCTGGAGCACCTCTCCTGTGAAGACAGACTGGGAGGGTTGGGGTTGTTCAGCATAGAGAAGAGAGGCTCCAGGGAGATCTTATAGTGGCATTCCAGTACCTTAAAGGGGCCTTTGAGAAAGCTGGAGGACTTTTTACAAGAGCATGTAGTAATAGGACAGGTTTTAAACTAAAAGATGGTAGATTTGAATTGGGTATTAAGAAGACATTCTTTCCTGTGAGGGTGGAAAGGCACTGGCACAGGTTGCCCAGAGGAGCTGTGGATGCCCCATCCCTGAGAGCATTCAAAGCCAGGCTGGATGGGGCTTTGAGCAACCTGGTCGAGTGGAAGGTGTCCCTGCCCATGGCAGAGGACTGGAAGTATCTGATCTTTAAGGTCCCTTTCAACCCAAACCATTCTATCATGGTTCTATGATTCTGTGATTTTTTTGCAAGAGAGATAAGGGAAAGAAAAAGAGCATAAAGGTTATTACAGAGATGTGGGAATTTGAGTTTGGGATAAGCTAGCAAATTGTCTATGAAAAAGAACAGGGACCAAAATATTCCATGAAGCAATTAAACTAAAACAAATTAAACAGCTGAGAACCAGGAGACTTATATGGTTATTAAGAATCACTAACTTGTCCACTAACTGAGCATACCCATCTGATTCATAATTTTGTATCTTAGTGAAATAACATTTATGATTTGCTTGGTTTTTAACTAAAAATAAACTAAAACTAAAACCCACAATTATCTTCTCTGATTATGTCTTGTAGGTTCTGAATTTGTTTAAAGTAAAAGACCAGTTTTCTGTATTTTGTATCTAAACTGATCAAAACATATGTGTAAATGAAATGAGTACAAAGGAAAAGAAAATATAACATTTAGCACCTCTTAGTAAACTAATAAAGATGATTAGAGAATCTAAACTTTCCACTGACTTCATATAGGTTTTCATGTGGCTAAAATCATAGAAGTCACTGAAAAAGAGGAATTTTTTTACATTTGTAGTTTAAGTCCACAAGTTCTTATTCAAGAAAGCACAAAAGCACACACACAAGTCCATGTATGCAGAAGTTCAGTATAAAAGGCTTACTCTTTCAAATTGTTTATCTTCCTATCTTGTAGGGTAGCATTGTTTGATAATGTTGCTTTAAATAGCAGAGGTGACAGAGGACAGGAGACCAGCTGCTACATCCTGTCTGACTTAGTAGCAAATTTTGTCTGCCTTGAGAGGATGTTAAGTAGTGAAGTCCTCATCACACATGTGATTGAAAACTAGCCTTAAACATGAGTTGAGTCAATACATAAATTATCCAGACAGGTTGCTAATGACTGTGCATATAATTTCTAGGCACTGTCAGATCACATATCCTGAGTTCTAACTTATTTTTGCTTCTTTTTTTTTTTTTCCTTTTCCCTTTAGATATTTTGTAAGACATACTAGGAGAATTTGAAATCCAAGTGAAAAATTGGGTATCTGCAACTTCAAATGTTCCTCAGAAATACTCAAAAGGCTTTCTTTTATTGCACTTAGAGCTCAGCAACCATATAATGCTGCAACATACAGAAACACATATTTGTATTTCACTCTTTACTTTATCATCAGAAATCAATGTGTTTGTGCACAGTGCCAGTCACAGTCAGGTTCTATTTCTATATGTCTACCTTTAATATATTTAGTTCCCTTGGTGATTTGCAGAAGCCAACACTCACAAAGCACTGATTTGTGGATAAAAATGCATGGGGTACATTTTGCAAGCAGGAGTATTTCGGTAAATCTCCATATTCATTGTAATATTCATAAAGGGAAAGAAAGAATTAAAGTCCAATTCTAATCTGAGAGAGAACATCGGAACATTTGTACTCAGTGTGCCTCCAGATGTACACATGACAGGAATAAAAAGGACAGAAAAAGTGAAAGGGAGAAAGCAGAAAATCACTAGTGTCAAGCAACTGTATATACAGCAATCGTTAGTAATATCATAATTCTCCGAGTTTGACTGGGCAGTGCATCTGAGGAAAATACATCTTGGCAAGAAACTTTTTGCCAGTCATTAATGTTTAACATGGAAATCCAAGGACACTTAAGCGCAAGGAAAAGATGTTAGCAGAGGCCTATTTTTAGGACAGCCAGGACAGAGAAAGGCAGAAATTGATAGCACTCATAAGAACAGAAAGTCAGAAATTTCTTGATTTGGACTCCAGTTAAGAATTATCAGATTAGACTGTCAAATGACTTTGTCTTCTGCAATCCAGATAACCATTACAGATATCTGAACTCTTTTAGAAGAGCCAACTTACCTTACAATATAAAAAGCAGTTAATTGCTTTTTAAAAAGTTAGGTTTACATTCAGAATTAATATAAGTGTCTCCACTTCAGTCATGGAGACAGTGAAGGCTTCTCTGATGTAAAGACTAGCCATGAGAGTCTAATAAAGCACTGCAGCGCAAAGGTCTGCCCAAGACCTATCCAAATGAGGGTACTCAGAGGCTATGTAAAAACTGAAATCTTGCACACACGGCTTGCACACACGCATATATACCTATATACAAAAGAGAATCTGCACTCATAAAGTTCAGTTATTAACACAGATCTTTAAAATATCCGTTGTTACAGTCATGTAAAGAAGTGTGCTCATAATTAAAAAATGTGGAAAATACATACACAATTATATAAGTGCCAGTCTTCAGGAAAGAGGAGAGAGCTTTGTCATTTTTATGAGACTTGTCAATAGATTGCATCAAATTGATCTGATTGGAAAGGACAAAAAGCAGTTACTCATATAATTTTGAAAGGCATTGAAGTCCATCAGGTGAGGCATTACAGAAAAAATACTGGATAACAATGATCCTGAGCAAAACCCAAATGTAATTATCAGAACAGTAAACACAATGATATACATAGAGATGCATTACCTGCTCAGTTCTAAACTCATCACAGCTATGAAAGCTACAATTGATGACTTACAAGCAGATTCTGTTATTTCACTACACCACTACATTTTTAACTCACATTCTCATGAGTTAAGAAGTCACATTATTCAGTTCTGTCACATAAATCAGAAACAAAAGATAAGCAAATATTTTGGTACACACAAGCCAAGGAACACTTGGCTGGAGAGTGAAAGGTAGATTCTCCACAGACAGCAGAAAGTACATTATAAGAATTGTGTAGCTGCTACTCAAGAGAAGAAAAATGTGGGAAAATAATACAAATATCTGAAAACTAGAAACATACACAAATCAACCTGCCTGATTAAAATGAAATTTTAATCATCTGTTCTGACAAACTTAGGTAATTATAGCAAAGCCCCTGAAATGCTAACTATCCAACTTACATGACTACAATATTGCCTTCTCATAAAACAGTGAAATCAGAATTGTATTTATAGAATACAAGCATTACCTTTTTTAGATACGAATCACCTAGCAAAGATGTTTCCTATGCATTTTTCCAAGTCTACTGCCTTCACAAATACTGGCAAGGCAGCAAAGCTATAAGGAACATTTACCTTGAAACTATTAAACCAAATTCTTGAATATAGCTTCCTACGCCAACACTGTCAAAATATTATTCATATCCCACTTTTTGTCAAGGGCAGCTTTTTTAAGTTCAGTGCAACAGATATGCACCTATTATATCTTTACACATATTTATTCTGTCCCCCTTACACAATTTTCAGTAACACAAGTAAATTGGAAAGGGAATATATTCTAATCATTTAAGGAGAGAAACTCAGGAATCACTTAGCAGTTCAGATAATAAGGGAAAGGGATTTATAGTGTTCTAAAATGGAGTTTGATAAATTACTGGACAAAATCACATTGCAGCTTAGGGCGATTTTTGAGTTATAAATCAAGGTTGTGATATGAGACCTTTGGTGTGTAAATTGTTGATATTCCTAAGGAGAATCGAAAAAAGTGGATTGCTGTCTGTTCATCATGTTTGAACAGTATTTATATTGTACTAACACAATGCTTCAGGGCTTCTGTTGGTTACCTGCAAGGAATATACAGGTTTGGAACTTTTTTTATGTTTTCTCTACTTGTTGTATGAGTAGATTTGCCATGTATTTTCACCCTTCTGCGAAGCACTGAATTGCCACAGCAAGACTGAATCTGACAAGAGGAAGGCCAGTGCTCCCAGGAGTTTTAAATTCTTCAGTGACTCCCCCTGACCTGCTTATTTAGCACACTCAGCTAATTGGGATGGCAGATACCTCTGGAGTGCTCAAGGCACTCCTCTGCGGGTAAGATCCTTTCACCAGGATGTGTGGGAAATTTCAAATGTAACAGTGGTTCCTGCAGGATTAGGCCATTGCTGCTGCCTCATGAGCTCTCCAATCCTTTTCCTGTGGTTAATAATATTCGGGGGGGGGTGTAATTTGCCTTATGATCGAAAGTCAGGTGCTTAGGGTAAGGGAATTTTATGGCAGTAGATGAATGTATTTAGAGAAAATTGTCCAAAATCTGTTGGATTAAATATCTACCACATGGAGTTGAGGGAAACAGAAGATGATGACTTTCCAGCCCTATGTTTCTACACTGTTTCTGAGATACAGTATCTGAAAGTACAGAAAATATTTAATAATGAATGTATTTCTTAATAATTTAGATTTTTCCTTCCATCCAAAATCCCAGTATCTAGACCAAAAAGACTCAAATTTACGAATCTGTGCTAAAATAACATGTTAATTTTTTTTAGCACAAGTAACAAAACATGATGAAGTTTTTAAAGATGGGTTTTAACATTGTAGCTCTATCTTGGCAACTTTTGAAGCAGGCAAATTTGCTTAACATTTTTGCTGATGCTAATTTAAAAAAAAATTATCATATATTTCCCTTCTCTGCTGTACCATTAGCAGTTCTTTAATAGATCAAAAATGGAAAGAATATGCAAAAAGTATTATTTTAAATAAATCTCCATAATTAAGACTAGTTACTTCTATTTCCAAATAGCTACAGATGTTTTTCTAATTAGCACTGGGATTTTTACACTGGCACTGACTCTGCTGTCTTTTTCTACAGGATATGGTACACTCCTGCCCATTAAGTTGAGTGAGTAAAGAATGTCAACAGGATAACATGCACAACCAATCTGTTAGCCACATTTTGAGATTGCTCTTTTTATTGGGTGCATTCCCTCAGGAGTGTACACTGAGCACTATAAAATTATATTGAAAATACCATGAAGCACATAGACTTCTGACTTGACACCAGTATTGAATTTTAACACTGTGTACTTAAAATGCCATTTAAAATACTGTCTAATGATTAGGTCCAGGGGAGGGAAAACTGTCACAACATGAATAGCTAATTAAAATTATTACTCTGATAAAAATTACAATATTGGTTTCAGAAGAAATATGCCCTGCTTTACTTGGGTTGTATTCAAGTATACTTGGCACGCTGAGCAGTATTTTAAGTTATTTCAATTTCTTTCACAGGATGGTGTTAGCAGACACCGTTGTGCCATGTCTGCTGACTGGCCCCTGCAAAACCCTACCACACTCTGTGGAAAGCGCTGTATGAATACTGGATCTTTGCCTATTTCCTTAGGCTGGTAGGTCTTGATACTACGGATAGCTGGGATATCTGTTGGCAAGCATGGATATAGTTAAGGTTAAAGCAACAAATATGCCATTTCAGATGTTTTGCCCTCAACTAACCTGATTAGAAAGGCAAAGTTGTGTTCTAGCATTTTTTGCATACCCACTGGCAAATTTTACTGTTAAGGTGTGTGCATATCTACAATTAAGCACATCTGCACATAAATACTGGATAGGAAATGCATCCCTAGCTCATTTGGTGTCTAATTACTTGCCCACTATTGCCCTAATTTATGGAACTCTGTCTTCTTGGGACCAATTTGCACAGCTCTTATCTGCTTTAGACTTTCTGCTGAAAGTTTATCTTTCAAGCTCTGTTTTTAATAATTCATAGTGATTAATCATGTTTACATATTTGCATAAAGAGTACTGTATCAAGGCAAGTGACTGATCTGTAAAGAGGAAAAGAAAGGCTTACCAACACTGCAGCTTCAGCTGTTGTTAATTGGCCTAGTCCATTAACTTTAGTAGAGGAACGTCAATTTACATCAGATGAGAACTTGCTTCTTTCTTCCGTAAGTTAAAAAAATTTTTGTTAGTTTGACTTCTGCTGGTAGTTTACACTGAACTGTGAAGAACTTTATATGGTAATAAGGACTATTCCCTTATGTGCTTCGTTAATGTGAAGTGTAAGTAATGTACGAATTGAAGTTAATAAGGATTTTAGAACAAGGCTGCTTCTCAGATTTAAAATGCAAGGCTTTATTACAGACAATTTGGTAGGGATCTTCCCTATGCAAAAAGATACATATCATTTTTGCTTTCAGTTGAGCTACTCTGTCCTGAGACTCATGCTAAAATTGGAAACAGAAAGATTAAAAGTAGGTAGCTTTGATTTGAATGCATTTTATACTGTCTTATTAAATTTGGCAGAATCTGAACTTTAGAAGTGACTCTAGTTGTCCAGAAACACAGCTGTTTGGTTGGCATCATGCTATACATGAAATTCCTCTGCATGTAAATGAATAGCCCTGACTGGAGATTAGTCCTCAAGCACATGAGGAAATCATCTCTGAAGTATCATACTCTCTTATTAAGCCGTGCATAACATGCTACCATAGCCAGGTGACCTGCATATAATAAAAATGAAAAAGCAATAAAACCTTTTCCCCGCTACTGTGAATTTCCACTATTCAGATATACAGGATTTTCTCACTTTTCCACTATAGTGTATTCGTTCACTATTCTTTGAAGTCTCTACCCTCCCTTACGTACATTTCAACTTTCTCCCTTTTTATAGATTCCCCTCTCCCAGTTTTTCAGTCCATTTCCTGTAACGATCTTGCCTTTTGCCCATCTGTCTCTTTCTTCGTTTCTCTTTTGAACATCTCTTTTCCATGGCTTACTGATAACTTTCCCTTCTGTTTATTACTTCCCATTTTCTCTAATACCAACTCTTTTTTCAACTGTCATATTCCTGTAAAATCATAAAAATAACCATATGGTCTCTAAGAATGAACAGAAGTAGATTTTTAGGAAAAACCCCCACGTGAATACAGCAAGCTCAGCATGATACGTCTCCTGGTATACTCTCTCCCGAATTTCTGTAGTGTGCAATAAAGGGACACCCTGAGCCAGTCTGCACACCTTCCTTGTACTCAACAGCTGTTGATGGACTTTTCTTCTGTGAAGTGACGTAACTTCAGCTCTTGGAACCCAGTTACACTGTTCTCATCTGCAGCAGTGTTTTGCATTTGAATACACTTGCATTCGTTTTAAAGATGCTGTTAATGCTTGTATTGTTAGAAACACTGATTAGTCACTTTTTATCCACATTTTCCATGCCATTCATGACTGTAAATCCAGATCACATCCCTCCTCATCCAAGAGCCAGATGGAGAGCCTTTTCTGTTCTTAATCTCTTCCCATACAGAAGCTTTGATCAGCTTTGTCATCCTTCCCATAAGACTTTTCTACTTCTACTATATCTTTCTGAGATGCACTGACCATAAAAAAAACACGTGATGGCCTTGGGAGTCCTGGGTTAACAGCAGGACTTGATGGTCTACAAGGTCTTTTTCCAACTTAAATGATTCTATGATTCTGATATAAAAATGTACAATATTCAAAAGGTGAGAGGATATAATTGATTTATATAGTGGTATCAGCTCCCATTTTTATTCCTATTCAGCTCAGTTTCTTGAAGAACTTGTGATAAGGAACTTGTTCTAAAGCTTTTTTTTTTAAGATGTATCAGCTGTACTGCTGTTTATCCATATGTTTACTGACTGCTGTAAACAGCTGTGAGCCCCTCTACAAGAACCATGTAGATTCTTTCTTTTCATGCATAAATGGTTTCTATACCTTGATTTTTACTGATTTGCCTCTACTTCAGAAATCAGATTTATTCTCAGATCTATCCCGTTATCTTTCATAATGTGTTGTCACTTTTCCTGACTTCTATACTTCTAGAACATGGGCTGACAAGAGAGATAAGTAATCAGTTAATAGTTGTTTATTTTTCATAGTTGACTGCCTTCAGAACCCTCTGGTGAACGCTATCTGGCCTTGGCAGTATTTCTTCATTTAGGTACTCAGTGTCCCTTCCCTGCAGTAACTAGATTTCCTTGGATCCCTCAGTTCCTCCTTGTTTCAACACAACCCTTCTGGTTGAAGCATATCCACACGTCCATCTTACTGTGTGCTATCTGACAGCTTCTAGTATGAAATCTAAATTCTGCTAGCCTAGCTGCTGTCTAAGTCTCCTGAGTCCCAGGTATCCCCAGGCCAGAGATGCATCAGAATATATAAAAGTTTCTTATCTTTCCAATATTAATTTATTCCCTTTGATTATAAAAGGAAATACTCTCTCATTCCTTTACTATAAAAATACCCCAGAAGAAAACTATTTATCCAGTTTTCAATGTAAAGTTCAAATTAAATTCTGTAAAATAATATTGGTTTGAGTTTTATGTTTAAAATATTATTAGACATGTTTCTAATCAGACAACCTTTCAGTAGACAAAACAGGTGAGGGACAAAATTGCAATGTCATATTTCAGAGGTATTTTATTTAAAGTTTGGGTCAAGCATGAAAAAGAAAAAAAGAAAATCACAGGTAAATAAAACCTAATATGAATAAAATGACATGGTTTACTAAGGACCTATGTTAATTTTTTTTTAAGTAGACAAATATTTTTAGAAAAATAGACAAATATTTTCTTATGCAAGTATTTAGATCTTTTAAAAAGCACCCCCAAACATCTATGATTTCCTTTTAATCTCTCTCAAACTTCCATTTAAAAAAAGTGTCTTGGATGTCTATTAGGCATCTGTAGGTGAAATAAGAAATCAAGTGCTCATTTTAGCGTTCAGCTCACTTTCTGCAGTGGAGATGACAGACTCAGACCATTGAAACAAAGCAGGGAACCAGATTTCTTTAATTTCTTTTAGTGCTGTAGGTGCTCATGATACAATCACTCTAGTAGCAGAAGTAAACAAATAGCCTCCACTGAAATCCTGATAGATAAATTTTTAAAAAAACACAAACCCTAATCTCTAGTATCTTGAGGTTTTGGGGGGAGCAAAAGTGGTAATTACAGAATTACCACTGAAGGTGTTAAGAAAACACTTTTTTCCCTCAAATAATGTTAATGTTCAAATTAATGCTTTAAGACTTTTTTTTTTTTTTTTTTGGTTTATATTTTGAACCATTAAAGCTTATATCTTTAGAAGTTTCTCTGTAAGACAAGAGGACTCAAAACCAGGAAAAAACAAGTGTCTAAAAGATTTCACAGTTACATGCTGAACAATGGGAAAAAGGAGAGGCATATCAGTGCAAGACACCTTCAGCGTCAGCTGCTTGTTACTCTGCCTGCCAGTTACTGTACTGTATGAAGTGGTGTCTTTTGACCTGCAGGAAAAAGATGCACATTTGATGGAGAAAGAGGAGGCAAACAATGTATCTGGAATTGCTCTGTGTGCACCTCAAGAAAGAGAGATAGGAAGAAGAAAGAATACAAGGTTTCTACTAAATATGAAGAGAGGAGAGAAAAACCCCTGTAAGCTCCAGTCAATGCCAAGTTGACTGCTCAGTCGCAGGGCAAGAATGTGTACTGTGTCACGTGACACATGTGCATTAGTGCTGAATGCTGCAGCTACCATTCTGAACTGAAACTAGGAGAGAGACCCAAACAGTGTCTGAAGATCTGGAGTTAGAAAAACTGACATGGTCAACAATATCAATGTAGAAACCTTAACAACTGGACATATTTTTTTTAAAGTGAGGTTACTTTAAATGGAAATAAAATGTCAACTGACATGTTAGTCATAGCTACATTACTATTATTTTCCCATATTTCACTTTGATATAGTTGCCATTAGTGCCTGTTCTCATTAAATTAAGGGTCTTTAATGAAATATCTTCCTAGAAATAGCTTCAAGTCTACTTCCCTCATAATAGAGAAATATTTAGTTTTTACTGCAAATCCCTAGCAATTTATTTCACAGCCAGGTGAGAATGGATACACAGTTCAATTATCATAACATTATAGGAAAAGTTTCATATTTCACTTTCTATTTAACTGTGGGGTCACTGCCATTCAAATGTGCATATTTTACATAAGGTGTGCATATTGTATTTTATGTGTTCAAGTTTGCTTCCAGTAAGCAAAGCAAAGAGGCTCTGATGTTCATAGTACTTCCGTAGGAACAATATTAGTGTGGTTTGTATTTTCAGTCCCAGCTTAGTGTGTAGACAGGATACTGGTGTTGACACTGATTCACACGTTAGCAGGTACTTGAAGGTAGAGGCCACATTCCAGGGTGAACAACTCAAATATCAACTGGCTTACCTTTTGTTCAATTATTTTAAAAGCTTATAAAACTTTTAAAAGTGCAAACAGGTAAAGGATAAACTAAGTCCACACTCACAGTGACTAATTTATAACTGTAGGAAGCATACAGGTTTAATAGATACTTTAAATATACTTCGCCACAAGCCCTTGATTTTGGAGGGCAGTTTACTAATACAAGTATCTGCCAGGTCAGTCTGAGAATGGAAATAATTTTTAGACCGGTTGACATAGCTTAGTAGCACCATGCCATTCAAAACTCCTGAGCTTAAGGCTCACTGGGCCTTCTGTGACCTTGAAACACAGGCAAGTTCTCTTCAATGCATTTAGACAGAGTTCCAAAGGAGGACAAATTGCAGGAATCATTACTACTGGCAAGTCTGACCTTGATGGCATGAGGAAGCAGTGGCAGGGAAAGAAAACTAAGAAGTATCCAATGGCAATGGGCTTAACAAGAGGCTGGACCCTTTGCTTCAACCGACTGCTTATGCAAAAGCTAAGCTACTACCTTATCATCTATAAACATATGCTTCCCTGCCGCTATTCTTGAATACAATAAAAGACCAGGAGTCAGGGAGATTTTTTTGAATGCTATTTAATTGAATCTATAATGTTTTCTTCAGAAGTTCTATGCCTCTGAAAATTGAAAATCTGCAGGGGATATTCCTTGCCTTAGAAACAGAGGGAAGTGCTCTTGCAATGACTGAGCTGACCCACCTATTTATGAGAATTATTTCATTTTCAAGTAAATTAAATGCAAAATCTAAAGATGTTAGTCTCAATATGCAGCTTTCAGTGAAGTCTTTAAATTATCTCGCCCACAAAGTTTTGCACAAAAGCCAGAGCCTGAAGTCCTTTATTAGGTAAAGGTTTTCCTGGCCCTAAGGCTTTAAGAAACAGGTTGCTAGCAGTTTGACATCCACATTGACCTTCTGGAAAGACAGTGTGGGTTGATTTTGGAACACCAAGGAGAGTGCAAACCATTGGACTGCTCAGAGATCATTATTTGCATTTCACTTTCATTACAGTATTCATTCTGCAGCATCAGTGCAGGAAAAGGCCACAAAAAAAAGATAAGAAGTGAGAAATGCAGTAGGAGCATTTCCTGTGTTTGAAACCAAGGCTTATGCTGGGCTTTAGACCCATGATACTATATAAATAAACTAGTAATTCCACAAGTGATTTAACATTCAATTTGGCTTTGCTGTGAGCAGGGAGAACTGTACCACATGACATCCAAAGACTCCTTCCAGCCAAATTATTCTATGATTTTAAGCATGAACTGAACTTTATAATGGAAGTTTTGGATTTAAAATGCCTGAGAGGATGAATACTCAGCTGATCTAAGCTAGCACAGTCCAGCGACTAAATGGATCAATCAGCAATGAGATATAAAAAGTAAAACCTGCAGTCCAACATTTGCAACAGAAGAAATACTGATTAGTCTACTGCGCATTTTTAAGACATTCTATATGCAAACATTAATATGCTATTATTCCTGTCTCCTTTGAGAAACACTACCAACTGAAATGTTTCTCGTTATAAAGGCCTACATATACTATCTTATCCTAGTTTATTATTTGTCAATAAAGAATTCCCACCTTTCACCTTTGCTTCTTCCGGAAATCCACGTCAGTTGCTTGATTCTGCCACTATTATAAATATTATAAATAGGGCCCTACTGCTCATCCAATCTCTAATTTCATTACTAATGACATACAACTAGGTGCAACTTCTGTGAGTGAGGCCTCAGAATATGCTCCTTTTCACGCAATTCTTGGGTCCAAGCTCCAGATTACTTTAGTGACAGCAATGATGACAGAAGGATACGAAGTTTTAATCCCTTCTCTTGCAGAAGAAATATACCATTGAAAGCCAAGCATTAGAATTACTAAGGAGATTCTGACTGCAACAAGCGTAAGTTTGAAAAACTAGAAAACATACTTCAGCCACTTACAACCTTATTTTCATCTCTCTCTGACCACATTCATCAATTTATATAGAGTATTTATATATATTCTGTTTATATATTTTTATGCTTATTAACTTCTGTATACCTAATCACATCAACACACTAAGATACAATTTCTTGCTAGTGCTACAAACTTATTAGATTCTAAGCAAACCCCTATTTTCTGTATTTGAAGACAAAATTCTTTGGTTGAGAAATGCTTAATAGCACTCATTGCTACTGCTTGCACTTCTGTATTACAGGAAGTTTGACAACAACATCCTATTACCAAAGTAGGATAGTAAATTACTGTTATACTCAGGGGAATACCTAAGAGAGAGATCAAAATCCTGCTTCAGCCTGGTCTTTCTGCCACCTCTGTTTTCCCACACCTGCTGAACATGAAGTTATCAAACCTTGGGTTTTGATCTGAAATAGTGTACAGACACATTTAGACTGTATTTCTCACACACAGATTCCTTGTGCCCTTTTGGAAAAGTTGTATTTACAGGCCAAAGAATCTAACTAAAAACACTGCTCTCCCAATTGGTTGGGTGCAGAAAGCATTCTGTGCATTTACCATTGGTTTTAGCTGTTGTAAATGGGAGAAGGAATTTTTAACATTGGACCAAAGTTTCTGACTTACTCCTTTGCAAACCGTTTTAATCTGATCATACTAAAGCAGGTACAGAATTAGATACTAATACCCAGAAGAACAAAGTGACAAAAGTTTTAACGCCCCCCTTTTTTATAATCCATTGTCATTATTTTACCAGGAAATATTTTCCTATTATAAATGTTTTAACCAGCTCAGTAATATCAAACAGTAGCAACAAGTGCAAAACTGTTAGTCAAGGGACAAATTTTTACTATGCTACTTGGTCCTGGCACTTCAATTCCTACTTGCTAGACTAACAACAAACAAATAACCCGTTCTGTCAACAAGGACTCCAGCTAGTGCTGTGTTAATGTTTGCAGCAAAACTCAAAACCACAAGGCCTTCTCTGTGTTTTGGATTTCATTATGAACTCAGTCCATGCTCAGTGAAAGATCTGCTATAAGTCTAAAACCTTTAAAGTAAGGCCAAGATCAATATTGTGCTAACAGAAATGTATTTAATGGTTTTACTTCAAAATCACATAAACCCTCTGTCATTGGCTAGAAGCAGACAGAAGACCATTTTCAGAACCCTCAAAAATCATTCATGAAGCCCTTTTCTGGGTCAGTTTTTAGCACGATTTAAAATAGTTTAATGAATCCAGGTAAGCTTTGGGATTTTCAAACATTTATTCAAATTTTAAGGATCTTACCATCAATAACTTTGATGGTAATGACCACTTAAAAAAAAAAACAAAACATTCAGTGGACTTTCAGTAGGCAGACAGAGAGACAAATGATGAGATATTTAGGCTGATATGCCTAAAGCTCTCACACTTCTGGCAAATCAGCATGACCAGTACCCATGTGAAGTGCCTGTAGAATAATGCATGCAAGATGGGACATAAACAGGAGGAATTTGTGGAAAATGTATAGTTGCAGGGTTACTACTACCTCATTGGGATCAGAGATATGTGGTATGATAGCTCATAAAACTGAAATGCTATATTGGATACTGTCCTGGTTTCAGCTGGGATGGAGTTAACTTTTTTCTTAGTAGCTAGTGCAGTGCTGTATTTTGGCTCTGATGTAAGAACAATGTTGACAACTGCAGTGAAGTTTTTAGTTCTTGCTGGGTGATGTTTGTACCAAATCAAGGACTTTTTGGTTCCTTGGGCCCTGCCAGTGAGAGGGCTGGAGAGGCACAAGAGACTGGAAGGGAACACGGACAGTGACCCAGCCCAGCCAAAGAGGTGTTCCAGACCATATGCCGTCATGCCCAGTATATAAGCCTGGGGAAGAAGGAAGGGGGGGACATTTGGCACTATGGCGTTTGTCTTTCCAAGTAACCGTTATGTGTGATGGGGGATGTGCCCTGGGAATGGCAGAACACCTGCCTGCCCACAGGGAGTGGGGAGTTAATTCCTTGCTTTGCTTTGCTTGCGTGCATGACTTTTGCTTTACCTATTAAATTGTTCTTATCTCAACCCTTGAGTTTTACATTCCTTTCCCATCCTCCTTCCAATCCCTCTGGGTGAGGGGGAGAAAGCAAGTGGCTGTGCAGCGCTTGGTTGCACGGTTAAACCATGCAGATAGATATAGCGTCTTTAAGAAGGGCATGTCAGGAAAGCAAGGAAGCATACCATTCCTGTATGTGAGACAGTGAAGGAATGCATGGAGCTCTGCCTTGGCATGGGCAATGACCCAACTGAGACCTTGTGGGTCAAGATTAAAGGGCACACAAACAGGACTGACTTTGTTGTGGGTGTCTGTCTCATAAGGAAGAAGTAGCAGAGGCTTTCTTCAGACACCTGGAAGAAGCCCCATGTTTACACGTTCCTAACTACCTTGATATCTGCTGGAGGCACTACACAACAGGGCAAAACCAATCCAGGTTTGAAAGTTCATTGCTTTTGGAGTGAATTGACAACAGTTTCCTAGCACCAGTGATCAAGGAGACAACTAGGGCAGCCGTTCTGCTAGATTTGACTCTTACAAACAAGGTAAAACTGCAGGGATGTGAATGGAGGCTGGGGACAGCCTTGCCTGCAGCAGGATGCTGTGAATAAAAAGCAAGGAAAAAGGCAAGATGACAAATGCAGACTTGAGGAAAGCAGACCAGTATACTATGAAGAATCCCATGAGATACAGTCCTAGAGAAGAAAGGGATCCAGGAGACCTGGTTTCAAGGATCACAACCTCAAACTCAAGAATGGTCTATCCCTACATGTAGGAAGTCAAGCAAAGGTAGTAGGAGGCCCGCATGTATCAATCAGCATGGAGCTCCTGACAAAACTCAAACATGAAAGGAAGGGTACAAGAGGTAACAGGGGCAACTGACCCAAAAGGAATACAGACACACTATTTGAATTTGCAGGTACAGGGCTAGGGAAGTCAAAGCCCATATGGAGCTGAATCTGGCAAGGGTCATGGAGGACAAGAAAGGCTTCTGCAAGTGTATCAGCAGCAAAAGGAACACTCTGGAAAATGTGGGCCTGCTGTTTAATGGGGCAGAGTATCTGGTGACAAAGGGCATGGAGGAAGTAAAAAGTATTCAATGTCGTCTTCATCTTGATCTTTTCTGGTAAGACTTGCCTTTAGCAAAACCAGGTCCCTGTGGCCAGTGAAAAAGGAAGACTTGCCATAGTTTGAGGACGATCAGGTTAGTGCACACACATAAATCCAATATACCTGATGGGACGTACCCACCCACAAGCGCTGAGCAAGTTAGCCAGTGTCATTGTGAAGACAATTTCAATTGTCTTTCAAAGGTCATGGCAAGCAGGAGAGGCTCTTGAGGATTAGTGCAAATCAAATGCCACTCCTACCTACACAAAGGGCAAGAAGGAGGAACTGGGGAATGACAGGCTGGTCAGCCTCACCTTAATCCCTGGGAAGGTGACGGAGCAGATATTCCTGCCAACCGTTTCCAAATATATGAAGAACAAGAAGGTCATTGGGAATAGTCAATACGGATTTACAAATGGGAAATCAGGCCTGGCCAACCAGATAGTCTTCCACAACAGAATGACTGGCTCAGTGGATAGAGAGCAGCACTGGACATTGTTTATCTTGGCTTTAGTAAGACTTTTTAACAGTCTCCAAATACATCATCATAGACAAACAGATGAAGTAAGAGCTAGATAAGTGGACAGTGAGGTGAACTGAAAATTAACTGCTGGGCTTAAAGGGTTGTGATCAGCAGCACAAAGTCCAGCCTGAGATCAGTCACTAGTGGTATACTGCAGGTATATCACTAATGACCTGGCTGATTGGACAGAGTGCACCCTCAGCAAGTTTACAGACGATACAGAACTAGGAGGTGTGGTTGACACACCAGACAGTTGTGCTGTCTATCAGAAAGGCCTCAAAAAGCTGGGAAAATGGGCTGACAGGTACCTCATGAAGTTTAACAAAAGGAAATGCAGAATAAAAAATGTGTAGAAATACCTGTTGAGAGGAAGTAATGACAAGAGAGATAGTCTTCTCTGTTCACCCCCCACCCCAGTCCAGTGACAGAACAAGAGGCAATGGGCATAAAGCAAAACACAGGAAATTCCATTTAAATCTATGAAAAACCTGTTTTACTGTGAGAGTGGTCAAACATGGACAGTGTACCCAGATGGCATCTCCATCCTTGGACATATTCTGAACCTGGATAGCCATGACCCTGAATAACATTTTTTAG
The DNA here is from genome assembly GCA_035590215.1 of Microhierax caerulescens. NCBI lineage: Eukaryota > Metazoa > Chordata > Aves > Falconiformes > Falconidae > Microhierax > Microhierax caerulescens. The sequence continues at coordinate 86,703,504 of JAVJGJ010000047.1, read as the reverse complement.
CTGTCTCTGTTTTGAGTTGAGGGATTAAACAGTCTCCAGAGGTCCCTTCCAGCCTCGATGAATCTAGGATTAACTTTAAAGTATTTCTAGTACATTGAATGAAACTGAAGGGTCTATTTTCTCTTCATATATTTAACAGGAAAAGCATGTGACATTAATTGGGAAGTCCAAACCTGAATTTGGTAAGGAAATACTAAGAAAGATTTACTCAGTGCTTGTCAGGAAAACTGATAGGAAAAAGGAGCTAAAACTGTTAAAACTGACATAGGATAATATGAATTACAAGAGGAGTAAATGCATTTGTAATTGGCAATATACTATATATGGTTGAGAATACAATGATACCAGTTTGTATCTTGCCTAAAGCCACTCAAGAACTAGAAAAAATGAGGTTTTGTCCTCAGCTTTCTTGGCAGGAAAAGTCTGTTTTACCAGTTTCTTCCTAAATGTCTATTTTCAAGTCTATGAGGGAAATTTGGAAATTTTCAAGACATAATATTCAGTACTTCAGACAGTAAGAGACAATGTTGCCGTCATGTTCATCTTTTTCTTTTTTTTTTTTTGAAAGGCAAAGAACAATACATTAAACAAAAACTTGTAACAGTCACAAAAATATTTCAAAACCCAGTGACGTGAAACTATTAGGCTAGTAATTTTCAGCAAACATGGCAACTAATCAGTGTTCTCCAATACTGATACCATTTCATCTCATGACAGTGTTTATCTGAAGGAAAAAAAATTATCTATAAACCCTCAAGCACTTTTCCTTGACTTCTTTTCATATAAAAGGTAAATACCTGTATTGTTAAAATATGAGTGACTGAAAATCTCCACGATTCCATTTGACCTACAGCTTTCAATTTCTGATCAATTATAGAAGTTCTAAGGGACAGAGTTACATAAACAAAGGTTGGGCACAATTCTAGAATCAGTTTGGCCACAGAGCTCTCCTATTTCATATGCTAAATTGTTCAGTGATCATAGGTTAATCTTTAAGTAAGGATCAAAAAGACTTACTGGAGCCTTCAGAACTGCTTTAAGAAAATCACCTAGGAAAGGAAGATTTCAGATTACCTCCCAATATAAATTTTTGAACCAGAATTACTACTTTACTGTAATGTATGCACATATTATCTACGTTATCCTAATTGAGCTCTTGGTTTTATTATAGTTCTTTTTTTAAATTTTATACAATAATGGAAGTCAAACTGATTGGTTAGGGATTTGAGATTGTTATTCAGTCAGCTATACAATCCTTTTATGGATTTTATCAATAGAAATGAAACATTATTCTTTTATTTTTAGTGTTTTACACACAACTGGATTTCAAATTGCCTTTCTGCACATTATTAGAGTGTTAAATAACTGCTTTGAAGACATTTCTATTTTCTGCTAGCTTGTTATTAGCACAAAGGGAAACAAGCAAAAATAATTAAGATACACTGACCATTGAATATAAGCAAAAACAGTAGTGAAAAACTTTAGTGCAACTTTACAAACAAAAAAAGTAGTGCAACTTTAAAGCTAAAATCTCTAGATATCACATTGAGTGAGCCTTTCACAGAGTTACAGCTTTTAAAATAAACTTACATGTGACCCATGCCTTTATACCAACTTGTGTATCCGTTTTCCTTACTCCTCAGATATGTCAACATATACTGCTTCACTACTGAGTTGGAGCAGGTGATTTCTAGAACTAACCACGGCTATTTAAATTGCCTCATCAAGAAAATCTTGCTTTTTTGTTTTCAGGGGAAAGCTCACCAAAGATTCTTGTTCATCTCCCCTTTTCCTTCCTGTACAAGAACACTTCTGAATCCTTTCTGCGCAATTTGGAAACTGAAAGGAAAATAAAAAAGTGGGAGCTATAAGACTACTACAGAGGTGAGACTGCAAAAGAAATGAAGAGCATCTGGCCAATGCTGGCATGGAGAGCTACAGTCCATGTTTCATAGTTTTGCTTCTTTTAGAAAAATCTGAGGGGTTTTTTTTTCCTGTTAATTTATCTCTACAATTAAATCTAATAGTCCTTCTTAAACTGAAAAATAAGTAAATACGGCAGTGAAACATGTTCTACTTGCAACAAAATGTTTTACCCTTTAAATAGAAAGGTAAGTTTACCATACAGAGTTCTGAAGAGGATACCTTGTATATTTCCATGTCTACTTCATAAAAAGTATATAGCATAATTTGGCGATGGCTGTTTTAGAACTAATAGCTTTTCCAGTCCCTCTTTCCTTTCCATTTAGGACATTGAGGGGAATAAGTTTTTAATACTGTTCAGACTTCACTTAGACTTACTGTTCCTGGGTAAGTAGTCCCTGGCTTTTACCATACTCAGAATTTGGATTCTCAGTGAATTACAGAAAAGCACAATTGCTCTGATAGCATCTTTTCCAATTAAGGCCTCTGCAGAGATGCCAGTTTAAAAAATGTATTCAATAACATTTACAGGTTTAGGGATGCTGACTCATATGTCAACACAAGATACTTTGTATAGTTTGTCCTTGAACTCCAAATGTCATAACACTCATAGGAATGTGCTAAGAAGCTAATAAACAAGTGAAAGATCAGGCCACTGTGCATTCAAAACAAGCTATCAACAAACTGTACCACTGCATGAGAGCTAGCCAAGAAACGTAGTAATGTTAACCTTCTCTAAAACCAAAATAAATACAAGTGATCCTAATGCTTTTTATATAAAGTGTTTTTTTTACCTGGCAGACAGATACTGGAAGTCTGGCTTTTCATGTAGAATTCCAAAATTTACATAAAAGGACAGAATAAAGACCACTTCTGCTAACAGAAGAGGGGGTCTCCAGGAAAAAGGAGAGAAAAGTGAAAGGAAAGGAGGTGACTGGCTTTGCTGAGAAAAGCAGGAAAGAACAGGGCCTTCTTAGCTCTGCTTATTTTAAGAGTTTGCATAGAATTAAAAAATACCTCTGACACGGCATTTATCCAGGCATGTAAAAGCTTTACCACACAAATGGCTAGACTCTTTTTAGCCATTCATTTGCAAACAGCTTTTGGAATCAGAAAAAAAATCATTGCCAAGAAACTCAGATCACACACAGGCAGGCTTAACTAATGAGTCCTTATATTCATAAACTTTGCTGTTGACAATGATTTAAACAGGCAATTGATGAACAGAGCTATACTCTGATTATTGATGTTAAGAGGCTTTATATGTCAATAAGCAGTGAGGATGGGATGGCTTAACACGTGCACAAGTCTTAACTATCGGAAGACTGTCAAGAGCAACATACAGTAATAAGCCATTCACATGGAAATGAAAGACATGGATATCTAGGCTGTCACATACTTAGGGATACATTGATTTGCTCTTGCCACCACTGGAAATTTTCTTTCAAAAGTATTCACTAAGTTCTTTGTTGCCAGATCACATATTAAATCGTGATGATAATAATAATAATGATAATTTTAAAATGCTGGCTAATCCTAACTATTTGTGTGGTAACATTTGAATGTTTTATTACACAGAATTTAGCCATACTTTTATCTGATAAAAATGGATAGTTTGAAGTGCATACTAGTGTATTGCTGCCTTTCTGTCTGAGGAAATAAAATAAAATTTAAAAAGTCTTATTTTCCTCCATCAAGGGTGCTGTTCTGAGAGAAAAATCTGTTTTCCAGATTTTGGTAATGCATATCACATCTCCAAAAGGCATTAATAGAGATAATTTACTCGGGTCATTATTTTGCATTCCTGTGGATAGTAGTCTGCACAGGGTGATCTAAGGAACTGCATTAACGGTGACACCAATTATTTTGGAGGTCGCTACAAATACTTGTACATCCACAAGTGATTCAATGTCCATCAAGAAACTACCTCACATGAATTAATGATAATTTTTTATCCCATTTTTATAATTAAAAAATAAAGGAGTAAAGTGTGATTTTTCCAAAATGAGATCTAAGATACAATTCTGCAATATGATGAAAATTATTACTAACTAAACAATAAAATAATTAGTTAATTCTTCATTACCAATCTTTTTTTTTTTAATTAAGAAGTATATATGTTCATGTTTTCTACTCATTTGGGCTTATTTTGAAGCTGGGAATCCAATGATTTTATTTTACCTTCAAAAGTTACACTAAGAAACAGTTTGAACACCACAGAAGTGCTGAGTAAACATCAAAATGTCTCTGTCTGGCCTGCATACAGTGGCTTTCTTGCAGCAGCAAAACTGGGAAGTAGACATGGGAATATGCATGGCATTTGCTTATTTATGAAACATGAGCAGAGCAGGACCCCAGTCAGAACAGTGCTAAGAGAATTTTCTTTAGGGAAGAGTGTTTTGTATCTGGCATCCAAAGCCAGTAGCCATCTCCAGCAGTGTGACAGATGCAGGACTTTAAAAACATGGACACTGTGAAGAACTACATTGACATCTTCTGTATCTTAAAGGGTTCCAAAAGAACAGTTGTACCCGTCCTATTAGTGTCAGTTTGAGTCCAGGTCAGGTAAATCAGGTAAAAAGGACTGACATACTTCCCCAGAAATCCTCCAAGGGCATTTTAAAGTTCTTGTTTGTACAAGAGATCACATCAACACTGGAGTGAGGAAGCTGAAAGAGATGGCCTTCCTCTGGAGTCAGGGAAGCTTATTCAGAGACACAAAGCTGATCTACCCTGCAATTACTGCTATAAATAATCTAGCTCCTGTAACAGTAGCAGCCAAACTGCAACACCATGGAAGTCAGGTGCCCTTAGCTGTAAGCCCCCAATCTGCATCTTTCTCTTACACAAATAAGCAAATGCTTATACGACACTGAGCTCTGTGCTGACACAGGTGGGTTACTGCTAGCACCCCAGCCTGACTACTTGCAGGGTAGCTCATCTGCTGCTATGCTAAAACTGAAGCCACAACCTCATATAGCACAAAAGCCAGGCAACCGTGTGTAGCAATCCAAACCCCATGTAGCTGATGGCTAATGGCTTGCCAGATAGTGTGAAAACAGGTTTCTTACTGTTTTATTATGATTCCTCTGCAGAAATTTTGTCCTAAACCAGGCGTTCTCAAAACTTTTCAAACAGGGGTCAGCACGGGAATTAAGAGGCAGGCAGTCATCTGTGGCTGCTTGGTTTCCCCTCCAACCCCGTGTGTGTTTGTGTGTCTGTAAATACTGGGGGTCCGGATTGAGGACCCTGGGGGGCCGTATCCAGCCCGCGGGCTGTAGTTTGAGGACCCCTGTCCTAAACTAAGGGATGTGGAGCTGAAGGTGAGATGACATCATCAAAAGAAAACAGCTTGTTTCTTTGTATAATATATAGCTACACAGTGGAAATCATGGTGCAGAATACTGTGCGGGTGCAAAATGACATGACTACAAAAACCCCAAAAGTATACTTAACTGTCATACTGTTAACTCGTAATCCCTGAAGCCTGATGAAGTATGAAGGCCACTTGCTGAGGAGAAGTATGCAGGCAGACAGACAACAAGATACTAGAAAACTATCAGAAACTACAGAAATTCTGGAGTGCCTACATACAATCCGATCTGACTGTTTTATTTCTGTGGGCCATACCCTTAACAGCTGAACAGAAAAAAAGCTCAAGTAGCTGACAGACTCCAAAGCAGTATGTAGTCATGGTGCCACACAATGATGATGCATTCGGGGCACCAGAACTGAGGTTCTACAGGGTAAGTCAGTGATGAAGCAGAAAATAAAAACTCTTGATACCTGGATTTTGTTTACATATTACTATCTTTATGTGGTTTTGCCTGGAAAAAAAAAGCCCTGGAGGAGCACCAGTACTACAGCCCCTGTCTTTATGTAGCATGGTTTTTGCAACAGCTGTTCCCTCAGGACAGTGCATTCTTTCTCTATGTTCTGTATTTCCATGAATATACAAAACTTGCAGTGTTTGACATGCTGCTTATTTAAAGAAAAATGTATTTTTAGCACTTTCAGCCATTTGGCCTCATCTCCTGTATATTTGGAACCTTGTCAATCGGGTAAGTGCCATGTGCCAGATGGCATGATCAGGACCTTTCTATTTCATTCATATGCTTTAAGTACAGTCTATCGCGTACAATCCAGCTTATGATAAATACTTGGCATCTTTAAGTCTGTTGCAATAGTGACAATGTTAACTATACACACAAAGTGTAAACCACAGGGATATGTTTATTTTTCTTTTATCAGACTTTCTTCGCAGGCATATAAACCTTTTTAAAAGGGCATTTTTGTTGCATCAGAAATGAGCCATGACAGAATTCATATCTCAGATTCACTCCCTAGGAAGAAGAAATAATTGTCCTCTGGAATCTTACAAAAGAAGACTGAAAGAAGATTTAAAATTTTATCACTCAACTTAATTGATAGTAAACATTAATTTCCTTTTAAAACCCTCTGAAAGGATGCATTTTTCCTCTACTAATGTTTCAAACTGAGTGAAAACGACTGAACACATTGAACACATAGCGTGGTTCAGACTGACAGATTGCCTCTGAGAAGGACATACTAGACCATCCTTCACTGTAAACACACCACCTTCACATCATTTCCAGTAAGCTCACAAGACAGAAGCATTTGGCTTTTGTCCATTCAAATTTTTACGTAGGCAAGAAGCACCGTAGTGGTCTATCCACCCCAGAAATTTCTTCAGCAGTGCCTAGCTGTGCAATGATACCTCTCCATAACACTCTCCTGACCTTCAGAAAGTTGCTGATCAGAGAATTACTGAGTCAGAGGTGCTTCTGTTTTTTAATAGCTCTCACTGGGAATAAAGGGAAAAAAATACAATGGCTTCTTGGTCACATTTTATCACCCCCAGCATCGCATGGCATGGAGTGCCATAGCTTGGCTACACAACACATGAACGATCACCTCCTTTTCTTAGTTTTCAGGCAAAAACACGCTAATTTCATGTGATGTCTCCTACTTCTAGTACTGAAAGAAACTGCAACCAATTCACCCTGACATTTCTGATTTTAAGGAGATCTATTGTATCAGTCACATTTTCCAGGCTTAGTCCATTATTGTTTCTCCTTGTACATAAGGTGCCTTATGACTCTGATCATGTCACCTTCTGTTTTAAGATATAGGTATTCTACAGCTTTATGCAATGCTGGTTTCAAACTTGTTGTCTATGTCAACTACTTTTTTAATGACTAGAGAGTTCTGATTTGACATTTTCTACTGTAACCCCAAGAACTCACTCTTAAATGGCAAGTCAGCTTAGAGCCCATTAATTTATTTGTAAAGTTCAGATGGCTGTTTTGTGCATCATTCAACTTTCCTCTACATCAGATTTTATCTATGTTTATTATTTCATCAATCTTTTTCAGATCCTCCTAAAAGTCTTCATTGTTAGATTTCTAATGACTTCACTACCCAGAATGTAACAGTACCAAAAGCAAACTTTGTGGTCGTCTTGTTCACTCAACTTTTCAACTTTTTTTAAGTGAACATGTAGAAATTCTCAGTACAGAATACTGTTGAGACTCCACCAGTGATCTCCATCCATCATAGCAATGACCACATATTCCTGCTGTGTCTCTCCTATCTGTTACCTCCACAAGGCAGATGCATTAGTACTTACTGCCTTGTAAGCAGTGCTGATAGCATCTGCGACATCCAGCCATGACATGCATTCTGCCAGGTGCTGTGGCCATCGGAATACACCACAGGTGGGCAGGACCCTATTAAATAGTAAATACTATTACTAGTAGTAATAGTGATGAATTAGTGTTTATTAAGAGTAAATTCACACAAGATTAAAAATACCTTCAAGATCATTTGAAGAACTCAGATTAACACTAGCGTATTCTGTTAAAGATCACTTTGTCCTCAGAAAACTTCAAAAATAAATAAAGTATAATCTATGTCATTGGGAAAGTCAGAGGCAGAGATTCAAAGTGGCATGATGAAGGTTTTACAGCATAGCCAGAAAATGAAAAATACCTGTTCATTCACAGTCTGTCAAGCCTTCCGATAGGCCACCAAATTGTATCAGCCTTCTAGCACCTACAGATGTTTTGGTGAAAATGTTTTGGTGTTCTTGAATCATACTCAGCTGCCCACAATTGAGCACAATGGGAATTAACGGACATTCTGGCTAGTGCACCAGTATCATTAGGTATCTTGATAAGTAAGAAACCGTGTTAGTAATCTGTTCCTGCATTTTGTAATATGACAATTAAAACTCTATGTTCAATGGTAGGGGTAGGCAGAGAACAGAAGGGTTTTTTTCCTGTTTGTTTAGCCTGCCACTTGGGATTGGCAGAAAAGAGTGCCAGCTGTGGATTTTTCTTTTGCTGCTTTATTCAGAGCTAAATTGGGTATTTTCACATAGAAAATTTCCACAGGCAGCATATGCTGTGCTAAATGTTTTGAGCATTTTGACCCCTAGAATGTATACACTGTCACTCCCAGGTATAAGCGATATCATTTAACACCTTGTGATGTTAGATAAGATGATACACATGGCAATAAAGGTGATAGACTAAAATGAAACTAAGACAGTGCAATTCACCAAACTTTACGCAACACTACATCTGGTGTTATGAAAATCCAGTAAATGCATTAACAAAAAGGTTTTCCTCTTCAAAGTGTTACAAAATGGAAGTAAAATTTCCACTTGGATTTCTTCTTCTTTCCAGTTCCTAAAAATTATACTGTTCCAGTTCTAACACCAAGTACATCATTGTGTAAATTCAGTTAGCACTTTCTCTTACTCACACTACATTTTGGACCTATCCAGGTTTGTAAGGGGTAAGATGCTCATATGTAAAAGTCAACAGGTTAATTTACACTGGATTGTATGAGTATCTTTATTTGAGCTTCTGTTTGCGTATGTCCACATACAGGACTTTATAAAGAAGACTACTGTCTCAGAGTGAAACTCAGATTGTTGAGTTTCACCTCATCCTCCCCACCAAAGTGCTGGAAAACCCATATACTAACCATCCTGCTCCAGTGAAAATAATTTATTAGGAGAGTCACAAGGGTTGAAATGAAACAGACTGAATGTTTTGCTTTTGCTGAAAGGTTTTAACCAGTTGAACTTGGTAGAGGGTTTGTGTGGCAAGGTTTTGGTAGAAGGGGGGCTAAAGAGGTGGCTTCTGTGAGCAGCTGCTGGAAGCTGCTCCCATGTCCAATGGAGCCAATGCCACTTGGATCCAAGATGGACCCACCACTAGCCAAGGCCAAGTTAATCTGCAATGGTGGTAAAGCTTCTGTGATAGCATATTTAAGTAAAGGGAAAAAATCTTCACCATAGAATTGCAGCAGAAAAGAGGACTGAAAATATGTGAGAGCAATAGCCCTGCAGAGACCAAGGTCAGCAGAGAAAGAGGGGAAAAGAAGGCGCTCCAGGTGCTGGAGGAGAGAACCCCCTGCAGCCATGGTGAGGCAGGCTGTCCCCATCAGCCACTGGAGGTTAACAGTGGAGCAGGTCTCCACCTGCAGCCCATGGAGGAGCCCATGCCAAGGCAGATGAATGCCTGAAGGAGGCTATGACCTGTGGGAAGCCCTGCTGTGCTGAGCAGGTTTGCTGGCAGGACTTGAGACCCCATAGGAGACCCACGCTGGAGCAGTCTGTGAAGAACTGCTGCCCGCAGGAAGGACTCACACTGGAGAAGGTCATGAAGAACTGTCTTCCATGGGAGGGACCCCACGCTGGAGCAGAGGAAGAGTGTGAGGAGGAAGGAGCAGCAGAAACAACATGTGACAAACTGACCGAGACCCCCACTCCCCTGCACCACTCAGGGAAAGGAGGTACAGAAACTGGGAATTACGTTGAGCCTGGGAAGAAGTGAGGGGTAGAGGGAAGGTGTTTTTAAGTTTTGATTTTTAGTTCTCATTATCCTACTCTAATTTGAATGGTAATAAATGGACCTGATTTCCCCAAGTATAGTCTGGTCTGCCTGTGATGGTAACTGGTGAGCGACATCCCTATCCTTACCTCCACCCACAAGCCTTCCATTATATATTCTGTCCCCTGCCGGGGGGAGGAGGAGAGTGATAATGCAGGTTTGGTGGGCACCTGGTGTCTAGGAAGAGTCAGACCACCACAAGAGCAAAAACTTCACATAGCTGAATGTGCCAAAGATGCTTTGCAGCTTAACTCTTTAAAAGCATTGTTACTAAAAGACAGTCACAGTAACCAAACTGAAGTTGTTAGTTTGCTTCTTCCATCTGCTCTGACTTCACACAGTACTTGCTCGTTAAGGCACTAGATATTAAAGTATGACTGTCTTCAGTCACTGAAGGATTAAGGAAAAATGACTAATTTGATGCCATTGCAAAACATATAAATAAAACTGTATTTTACATAAATACATAAAATACATTAAATAAATGCATAAAAATACATAAAACTGTATTTTTAGCAGTGGTAGTATACTTTGTCTTTTTAAAACATTTATATAATGTGTGTGACACCTGATTAGAGGCAGGTGAGAATGTTTCTTCTTTTACAAACTGTACTCCCAATGTTGGTTCCTTTGCTTAGTAACCAAAATTAAGCAAAACAGACCTTTTGTCAACATCCTGTTAAGTACTGAAGAAGAAAGGCTAAAGCGCTTTCACAGACAAAGGTGGAGAGTTGTCACATCTACTGAAAATGCTCTATGTAGCTTGTAAGAAAGTAAAAAGTGCACTCAGGGAAGAAGACTCCATAAATATATTTCCTTTTTGAAAATGCAGAGTAGTGAAGCTAAACTTAATGTATGCACAAGTATCTATATTGATTTCTTAATTCAACATTATATTTTTTAATAAAGCTAACACAGACTATTTTTAATGTCACCTTCCAGATGCTACTTGAATTTACCCCCAATACAGAGGGTTTGCCTTCAGCAAAGATGAACATTCATTTGGGACCTTATCTGAGGTAGTCTGAGGCAGACTTTTCTTTAAATTGGTACGTGAAGGAATGTCAAGATAAATCAGCAGAATTTCTGTTCATTTCATAGATTATACAAAACCAGTTCCAATATATAAAAAAACATTGTCCACAGGACTCCTTCCAGTAAACACTAAAAACTGCTTATGGAGCTCTAAAATACACAAAAGAGAGATATTTCTTGAGAATAAACTTTTAAAATCACGTGAACGGGGTCTGTAGGGCAGTTGTACATGGGAAGGCAGTATATGCTCCTGAAATGCAACTCTATACACATTTCCATGGTCTAGTTTGACAGCACAGCAAGGACCTAAGATCCACCTGATCCAGAAAAACAAGGAGAAAGCAACAACAAAAACTTACTTTAATTACAAGATCAGAGTAACTTAATGTGAAATCTTTCGGCCTTCCTTATACTTCCTATAGTACTCCCAAAGCTTTTTAACAAATTTAATTTCCCTTCATATTCAACTGTTTAATACAACTTAAATTTAAAGCAGATCAAAAGTATATTAAAAAAGAAATAAAATTTTGACTTACAGAGAAAGTAGAGTAGAGCAGTAGTTTTACCATACTGTTTTCTTCCTGCAGGAATAACTTGTCACAAATATCCCAGGCTGGTGGTGGTTTAAAGAGTTCCTACCGCTGTGATCCATGTGCTGACTAATTCAATCATCTATTACTGCTTTACTTTAACACACGGATACCTAGTAATGAGCAAATTATACTGAAACGGGGACTTTAGAGAAGCTAAACCTAAACCCTTTGAGATGATCTCTGCACACGTGACCTCCTGCCATGCAGCTTAGATTAACGCAGCCCAGCAGCAGGACTCAGCAGGGCACTGTCCCTTTCGTTATGGGTCACAAGGAGTTACACTTCTGCCACTTTGTTCCAGATTTGGCATGATAATTCAGAGAAGCTAATGGTGAATAGAATTATCCCAAAACTATAGTTTTGTATATAGTCAGCACTTGAGGGCAAGTGCTGGGTGAAAGTGGGCAGTCCCAAGCACAAGAACACATGTTGATGAAAGCAACAACTCTTTTTTCCCATCACTTGCCAAAAGGAATCAAGGCACGGGGTTTCCATATGATTCTTCCCAGAACTGGTAAAATGAATGAGTGGTTTATGAAAGGCATTATGAAACTGACAACCAAAACAACATTCTCCTTATATCATAAAAACATTTTTCTACGTTCCTGCAGGTTGCATTGTTAAGACCTTATGTTACATGAGATGAACCATCGAGGGGCCTCCATGTATTCTTGGTTTTAGTGCATGGCAAAGGGTCAACAAGCTGTCAAGAACACCAAACCGCCTGTGTCAAATTGTGCAGCTGACACAAGTGCAAATTGTGATGCCAAATGTTACAACTTTTTTGTGGAAGTATAGTACAGATCCAAGAAATAATTCAGAGATTTCTGGTAGCTGAACTCATTTAGCACAAGCTGTGAAGACAGGCACTTTTAGAAAACTTAGAAAAGAAATGTTGCTGTATTCATAAACATGTTTCTTTACAGAACTTTAAAAGCTTTCAGTGCTATTGCTTGACATTTAAGACTTCTCCCCACAAGAGACAAGTAGTTGAGATTATTTTTGACATGCCTTAGGTCTATTCAAAAGAAAGGCTAATATTCATGAGCTAAGGAAATACTAGACCAAGGTCTCAGTTGAGGTCTAACCAGAGGGCAGACATACCCCTTCACAGAACCTTTTAATAACTATGACTAAAAATGGTCTTTTGCATGACTAACCTTTGATAAGCCAAGAGAGATATGAAAAGCACCTTTACCGACAATATATTCTCAACGATTTCAAATAAAGTAAATACTCTGGAACAGACTGATAAGGGCTTGAATCTCAGTTTATGTTATTGTTAGTTACCCACTGGGAGAATGTTTTTCACACATGGTCACAGCTCAGGCAATCTGATTCTCTCCTGCAGTTTTATACCAGTATCTTCCGCTTTTTCAAAGAAGGACGATTCTAACATACTGAAATGGTCTAGTGCAGAGCACAAAAATGGTTTGTCAAGAAACAAACATAAAAATAATTAAATATAATGTAAAGGAAGATTTAAATGTATCAAATTCAAATTAAACAGCATACGTAGGAATAATTTCTTTTATTAATCGAATATGTTTTAAGTTTCTTTGGTCATCCTCTACCATATTTGGATATAAATTAGGAGGCTACTCCTTTCTATCTCCTTTTGTAGCTCTGGCTTCTTAGAGGTGTAGGAGACAGGAGAAACGCAAACACTTCAGGACCACTGTTGTGAAAAGGTTCTATCATCCGAGGCTACTCCACTGGCCTAACCTTACCCCAAGAAATTACAGAGCCCGCTCTGTAAAGAATGATTCATTTAGTATTGCAGAGCCCTCCACCTCCAAATTCTAATTAACAACAGCAGTAACAGTTTTGTGAACTCCAGGTATATGGTCTTTTCCTGGTTTGGATGGCAATATGATCCATCCTCAAGAAAATTAACTGCAAAAGGGGAAAAAAAAACCCAGGAAAAACAAAAAAATGGAGCCAATGTCCTCAACAGAACACTCAGGACAGGGAAAAGAATTCAGTGCACAAAGAAATTAAGAACAGTGAGTAAAATAAAAACTTGCAAAGTGTACCGGAAGATGAGCACTGTAATAGCTGCAGGACCCTGACTCTCATTCTTATTTTTAATTTGTTGGATGTTAAGCTGGGGGTTTTCTCCTTTATTTTGTTAAAAAGTTCAGCTCTCATCCATCTTCTCAGCACTATTTAATATTGTGAGATTAAACCTTATCATCATCACTATTATCACATCTTTTATTTAATCACCTATTTTCTTCAGGGCTAGGACAACTTCCCCTGATTTGATTTACTAGGGCTACAGACTAGTTTTACCCCATGCTGATTCAGCAAGAAATCCATAGGTTAATGCATTTGCAATTCAATGGATCACCTAGTAAGCTGCTTTCTAAAAATTAAATTAGTTAATTACATATAACTTCTTCAGAAAGATGAAATAATAGCCAATTCACTTTCCCAGGGCAATTTTTTATTTCTATTGCAAATCACTGCTCTTTGTTGCACATGTATTTCCCATCATATAGCTATTGCTCATCTACTGGAGACACGGATGTCAGGCCATGTAAGCATGGCTGTTCATTGTCTGCCTAATTAAACAGCCCAAGCAGGCAGGTCTAGGGATTTCAAGGGACCTATACTTACACGTCTTGGGGCTACTACAGGAGAATGATGGATTTAGAGCAGCTCTGCAGTAATTTATAAAAATGGTGCTAGTTGTCTGACTGTTGAGAATTGTATGAATTGTGGAAGTGTATGAGTTAATGCAAAAGAAAGCTGTCTGGGGAAAAGACAGGAAAGAATAAAACGACAAAGGTTTGTTCTCAGTGAACATATGAGAGTTGTTAAGGAACAATACCAGAATTAGTAGCATTGATAGTTTTTTCCTTCTGTCCTGTCAACATTTAAAACAGCTTTTGCACAGAACATGAAAAGGTCATGAACACAGGCAAACAAACAAAACTACTGGTAGGATGAAATGGGATAGACATCTCAAAGCAGAGGCAGTTCTCTTCACCCTGAGGGAAGGCTTCTTCACTGTGGTGATAAGCCTTTAGGTAAAGTGAGCACCATGACATTAGTAGAAATACATTCATGTACCTTGGTGGGAGTGTTTTTGGGGTTTTGTTTTGGGGTTGTTGGGTTTTTTTTTTATTTATTTTTTCCTTTTTCTTTTTCCAGTCTTTCTTTTTCTCCAGAATCTTTCATTTCACTGAAAAAAAACAAATAGTGTCATTTTCTGACCTACTAGTCACCCTTCCCAGAGAAAGCTGCAGGAATCCAAATTATTCTGTCGATCAGATCTGCTACAGGGTACTCTGCAGCCAAGCTAGGAATTAAGAGTCACACTCCCCAGCTCTCCTCTGCAGTAAAAAATTACAGTATGAAAGTGGATACCTAGAGGTATACAATGAGAAAGAGGATAACTGCACTGTTCAGCTGGCATTCTGACATTGATATAAAATAAGATCCTTAATGTGAAATGTTCAGCAATTCATTTACAGATGATTAGCAGAAGAAGGAACATCTCAAGTTTAATAGTCATTTATTGGCTATCTTAGTAATCTATAGAAAAAGTATTCTACAGAATATATACTTCTAAAACATGGAGGGGGAAATGATCAAAGTTTAACAACAGCAACATTCCAGATTATGGCATAAGCACAGCACAGACTGTTTAATTCTTCCTTCAATGGCCCTCTTGTCAATCCAAAATTATAAATGTATTTTTTTAGCCTCACTTCTGGGAAGTATCATCCTTACATTTGACTTTTTGTTGGCATCTGCATTCTTTTTTGCCAGATTACTGTGTACTCCTGGGAGAAACATATGGGACAGAGAAACTGGCTAGATTTTAAACTAAGGAAAACAAAGAAATTTGAAATAGGAAATTTAAATTTGTTAAGATTACCCCTCAAGTAAAGACTGTTTTCTTGCATGGAAAGAAGTCTTTCTATGTGCAAAATCTCTAGCTCTCTTCGTATTCTAATTGCTTAGGCTATATCTCCCTTAATGTTGCAGGACTTCTGTGGCACATGACAGTACAGCACAGAAATTATTTCTGAGGTAACCAGAACTGTCTAGAATTTACTATGGAAATAGCCCCTACTGTAGGTGTAATTCAGCTATTAAATAGTGTAATTAGCTATTTTATGCTTCATCAGTGTTGGCCTGTTTATTTTGAAGTACAATAAAAATAGACACAGGACAAAAAACTCCATTAAGTTTCTAAGCAATACCTGTGTTTTCCAATACAGTTTTTCACAAGATTTATCACTATATTGAATTTAGTAAAAAACTGCTAGTGCCAAAGTGGCCATTTGCAGCTAAATCTTTTAGGGATCTTTCCTAAGTGGAGCTAAACTACATTTTCCTCAGAAAGAGTAAAAAAATCACCCTGGATTGAAAAGTATTTCTATATAAAGGCAAACATAGAAGGACATGGAATAAAATGAAATAAAAAATACATGTTAAAAGAAACAAGGGGCTGGGGGGTTGGGGGGTGTAGCCAGGAGAGATGGCAAGTTAATTTAGGAAGTTTGGTGATAAGACTGTTTGCAATTGCTTACTATACATTCTCATCTACCTCTTTTCTTTTGGTTTGGTTTTGATATTTTTTTCCTGTCTCACAGGCTGATTCTCCTGCAGACTTCTCTGATTCTCATGATCAATGTGCAAACTTTTAATTCTGGGCCATCGTTATCATCAGCTTTCTAAACCACACACCAAAGTCTAATTTAAATATTCTGTGAGGTGTTGTGTGCATGGGGTTTGCTTACCTGAACGTGAAGCTTTTTTGCCTTCAGTCAAAATGAATTGTTCAGTAATATATTTTACATTTTAAACTTAATTTGTATTGACATATTACACCTTCCTTGCAATTGCTGTCTTTGTGATTATAAGCACAAACATCCTGTCCCTTTTAAAAGAAAAAGATGCTGACAGTTCAGTGTGGATCTAAATTTCAGTGCTAGCAGTAATGTGCTAGCAGTATGTACCCAACCAATGCCTGGGAACTTTATGTTTTCATTTAGCTTTCTTAAAGATGAGAACACATGATAAACCTATCAGAGCTACCATCCCTCAACCTCCCCTGGCAGCCTAGGCAATAGATAGAGCCTGCTTTACATTCAGACAGAAGACAAGTTACAGTACGCTATGCTCAAGCTTCATGCTCTCTTCTTGCAGTAGAAGTCATTCATCTCTTCACACTGATTGAGAGATACTGGGCAGTGTGCTGGGAAAGAGGGGAGGATGGAGCAAAATTCAGGGGAAGGGACAAAAAGAGAGAGAACAGAATGAAAAAAAGGGAAGGGACAAAAAGAGAGAGAAAGAATGCCGCATAAGAAATTCAGGGCCTCACAACCAGTCCTAAGTAAAAAAACCATGAAAATGTGCAGACAGAATGCAAGGTAATAGCACATTCTCAAAAAATTATTTCAGTTATTTAACAAATGAATGCATTTCTAGAATTAGATTAACCCTTAGAATGAAGGTGAAAAAATTACAAGATGCAGGTATATAAGAACACACTATACATCGCACATTGTCCAGACTTAGATTTAAGTGGAAACAAAATATTTAAACTGTTTGAAAAGGAGTCTTTCCACTAACAAACGAGCAAGTGCACAGCACCATAACCAGCTGTCTATAGCATAGTCTGAATAACACAGAGCTAAATGCAAAAAATTCCAAAAGAAATTGTTCTGCAGCTCCTGTCGAAAGGCAGTAGAGACAGGCATGGCCCTGAAGTCCAAAAGAAAGTCCTGAAGGTACCTGGAATATTAACTGTGATTTCACTGGAAATTATGAACAACTGACTACTTAAAGCTTTAGATTACCTTGTCTACACCCCAAAATGACTTGGTAACACTCTCCTTTGTCCATCTATATTTCACATGCCCAATGAAAGGGAACAAGGTCTTAAAAAGATTGGTCTGGATGAGTTTGGTACAATGCTCTGGGAGATGCTTTACTTGTGTTGAGAAAGGAATGTACTCTGAATAATTAGAAAAGGTTCCACTGAGATGTTAAAGGCAGGTGCTCTGAATAGTTAGAAAAGTACTCTGAATAAGAAAAGGTTCCACTGACCCTGTTAAAGGCATGTACCACTGAAAACATTAAAGGAATGCACTCTGAATAATTAGAAAAGATAAGGTGGGCACATGAAGGAGATAAGGAGACCATGAGTCAGGAAATCCTTGAACAAAGAAAATTGAAAGGTCTACTCCACCTAGATCCCCCCTATTATGAATGGAATGACTGGGTGTCAAAATCAAATGGATATGTATGTAAAGATGTTGTAACCTCTTAGGAAAACTGTATACCTGGCTTTTCACTGAAAACTTTGGAACTAGTTTGTCCAGTGTGAACCGGATAGCTCCCCAATGTTGCACAAAATAAATACCTTTGCTGCTTAAAGAAAAAATTAGTCTCTGAGCAGTTACTCCATGCTGTTTCGGCATCATCACAGAGCAATGGTGCTAGCATCTGCAGAGATTAATATCCTTCACATACCATAAGTTATTTTGCATCAGTTTTCCCTCAGCTACCAAGACAGATTGAAATACAGACCACTTAAGAATCAGAATAATTTGTATC
Organism: Microhierax caerulescens; assembly: GCA_035590215.1. Classification (NCBI taxonomy): domain Eukaryota; kingdom Metazoa; phylum Chordata; class Aves; order Falconiformes; family Falconidae; genus Microhierax; species Microhierax caerulescens. The sequence goes on along the minus strand of JAVJGJ010000047.1, from coordinate 86,685,449 downwards.
CTTCAGTTTTCAACTCCCACGAAAGGTAATTTTTAAAATAAAAAAATATATGCAAATACATAGTGTGGAATAAGAGTAATACAATCTGGCCCTCTAATCACTCATAATATAGATTGTCTTGGCATTAACACAAAGTTAGAGGCAAGTAAGTGTGTATCCCCTCAATCACACTGTTCCTGTAAACACAGAATTTGCTCATACTGATCAATGGATCTGATAAAACAATACATTAACAAATAATCATTGATTTCAACAGCATTTATTCTGTTTGTAGTCTCTACAGTGTTCTCATCACAAAGCTAAGCCCTTTTCAGTAATGCTTTAAGCAGCTTCATTAAAGCCACTTCTATTATACTGCAAGAGTGAACATTTTAAGACTGTGAGTTTTCATATAATTCAAAGTGATATTTTAAGTATGACATGCTTCTTTTCTTCCCCTAAGTACTACTTTATCATCTATCTCCAGCACTTATATTTTGGCAACAATTCTATGAATTCTGGCAGCAACAGTACAGCACAAAGCCTAGCTGTGAAACAAAGGTGTATCTCTTTGCCACCTCTAAGGTTAAACATTTCATTACTGATACACACAATGCAGCATATTTAAAGTTTTTCATGCCAGTTACTGACACCTAACAATTTACAAATAAGATTTTGAAATATGCAAATATATAACTCTATGACACAAAAATCCTTAAAAGCAATACAAGTTTTGTTTTTCTTAAAAGTATACCTGTATTCATAGGTTGTCAAATAATTAGCCTGAAATACTGAAGTACATTACTTTCCCTCTCTTTCTATACAACTGATATTTATAAGGCAGAAAAAACTCCCCCAAAATTATAAAATTATTAATTAATTCTTTTTATTATAAAATTAGCCTTCCTCAGTTTAAAAGAAACAAATTTTGTCCTTGTCTATTAGTGAAACAAAGTCTATCTATTTTATGTTTACCTAAATTATTTCACTCTTGAACACAGTACTATTTTTATATTATTGGATATTTTATTAATACAAATCTCTTTCTATAATCTCTGTAAATTAACTGCTTGTCAAAAATATATTAATAAGCAGGAAGGTTCAGGAATATTACTCTATCAAGGGTATTAATTTCAGTGCATCTTCAAAGCGTATTCCTGGATGTGCCACCTTTATCCCTTGTGCATAAAATGACTAATTTGTAGTAACACTAGTATCAATAACAATAATTGAAAATTTCATTTGCATTGCATCTTTCTCTTGTAAAACTAAGCTGTCCCACAAATACCTTTTAAAGAAATCTTGCAATAAGTCTCTCAGGTTGTAATTTATTGAAGTGGAACCCTAAGTAATTTATCAGAAGATAAATATGCAACAAATGTTTCCTTGGGAAAAAAAGTCAGCAAATTGTTCATAAAGGGGATGATAAAATTCTTGAACTTAAGTTATATAGGTAATTATTCCTGAACTTCATCTGTGAATAAATAATTTGTTTTCATTTTACAAACCAAAATTATATTAGCAATTAAATTTCATTCAGTTTTAGTGTTGTTGATTAGCTACATAGTATTGGTCCCTGTTATCTGATTGGGTTGTTTATGCAACGAAGGAATATATCACGAACTGGAAATCACATGAAGATATTTTTATGCCATACATATATGTATATACAATTCACAATTCATGATGTCTGGAAAGCATGTAAGCCTTCCAAAATGAGGACAAACAATTTTAAATGCCTTTATATATCTTGCAAACAAAATTTACATTTCAAACAGTGTATTTGTTCATAAAACTTCCCCTTTTCACGTAGCATTGCTTTCACAACAGCTCAAATTTCAGAATTGATGAACATAAAACACTTTAGGTAAATATGCAGTCATTGGGGCTTAAAATGAGGTTTTTATAATTATTTCTAGTATTAAAAAAACTAGGACTTGAATATTCAAAGAAAATTAATACTAGAGTATTGCAAATATAGCCAAATGTAAAGTTGTCCACAGCCATTTTTTTAATTAGTCAACCACAAATTAGTACTTTCAATCTCATTTTATAGGTAGCTGAACTGAAAAGCAGATATTAGATGGCTTGCTAAGAGCCACATACAGACATCCTGGAATGTGTTGAATGCTCTCCATATCACTAGCTTTACTTCCTCCAGGGTAGATTTTCAGGAGGATAAATTGGAAATCCACTTTTATCTTGCAATCTTTAATTTAAGTTAAAAACCAAGTTATTGAAAAAGTCAAATACATTCTTACTATCAGCTAAGATAAAAATGACAATTAGTCACCAGAGGGGAAAAAATAAAAATGATTCCACTACATTAAAGAAGAATTCTTTTGAAATTTGAATTTCAGTGATGAAATACAATAATTTCAAAATTATAAATACTGCTTCAGTATAACATATTATAAAAGAGCAAGGTTTATTAAATGAAGAACAAAAGCTTAGACTGAAGCAAAAAACCAAAATACATCATAAAGTTTATGCATATGATTAGCGGGCCTGACAATAACAGATGGAAAAAAGGAATGGGATACACTCATGTATTTTTAAAAATATTGTATACGTTTGTACTAGTGATTTTTTCAATTTATATATTTACTGTAAACCCTACACATATAATAATCTAATTATTTTTATTTTTAAATGATTCATGCACTTTGTACATTTTTTTTTAATTCCTCTTTCGTTTTCATTACCAGCAAGTATTTTTGAAACGGTATTGGGCTTATGATACAGGCAAAATACTGCTGTCTATTTTACTAAGCAAAGACATTTTACATATAGTTTGCAAGATTCTGAGATGTTGAAAGTTAATGAAACTACAGATCAATAGGATTAGGAAGGTGAGTCACAGTCACTGGGATCCATAAAGCAGACAATTCTAAAGCTGTTTCTGAAACTGCTAATCACATTCTTCCTGCCCTTGCATTTTCTGAAAGTAGCAAAGCCAAAAATGGAGTGAGCTGTGTAAATGACACTAGTTTCAGATCAGTTTTATGAAAAAATGATGGTTAAGGAAAAATGTTCTGTATGTCACACTCCAAAAAGATGTTGGATAGAAACAAATTTCCTTAAGATCACCCTGCTGGTATCAATCACACTATTGAAAAGATGAGGGTTTTGTCAGCACAGTAAAATCTGGCTTAGCACTGAAAGCCAAGCAGACTCCTTACACCTTTGATGTTGATTGAGGAAACAAATACAAAGGGTAATACTTAAGACTAGGATAGTTGTATAGCTGTAATGAGGTACTAAGAATACATTTATTAGTCAAAGTCTTTCTTAAATACACCCATGTAAAGAAGACAGTGGAGTCCACCATAACTGCAAGTACAGTTCTAACAGGTTTATTAGAATGTATACAACACTTTCAGTAGATACTAAATTCATGGGATATTTCTTTGCTGTAATTAATGAAAATTTTACTGCAAAATTCTTATGGAGATCTTTGATTGCAGTACTTTCTTACTTTCCTAATTAAATATGATTTTTGAAAATCTCTTATCAATTCCAAATTGCGAAGTCATTTAAGATGCCAGAATATTAAGTATACAAAGTATGTATGTAAACAAAGTCAATTTTGGGGGGACAGCTGTCAGCTAAAGTGCTGAACATCACTCTGAAAGCTTTCAATGGCAATCTAAAAATACCTGGCACAGAGCATATCCTAGGTCTAATGTAAGCACCTGCCTATCATAGGTCCAAGCATGGAACAGGGAAAGCAACAACAAAAAAAAAAAAGATTTGAATTTCACATGACTATATGATATTCAGGAATTGTTTCTACAGGTAGATTGCACCAGCTATGGAGTTTGCATCTTCGTTTGGGCTTCAAAATGTAGAAGCACTAGAAGAAAGGGTTTAGGCTTCTTTATAAAACTAAACTAATTAAATATACACATTTTTAATGTGCCTGCATGTATGCACACATGGTTGTGTCATTTTGTAGACCCATCCCAGTGGTTTATGACGTTTCAAAACCAGAATCATGAATTAGTAATTTTATGCTACAAAATGTAGCCATCGACCCAAATGAGAATTCCACTTACCAAATAATAGGTGGATATGATGCCATGATATTATTATATTTCTGAGCACTAGCCTGAGATACGATTACAATGTTGTTGCTAATATTTGCAGGATTCCTGAAAAGATCACTCACTGCATTCATAAAGAACTGTTCTATTTGACTTTTGTTGAGATCATACATATAATAAAATCTGTTTTAAAATGAAATAGGAAAAAAGGCGCTACCATTCTCAGAAAGATTTAAGATTAATTTATTATTCCAGTTGTATAATTCCTTAGTGACCTTTCTTCAGCATTCATCAAAGTATGCAGCATTCCATCTCTTTATGCCATCTCAAGCTTTTGCATCTCGCATCTACAGAGTAACTGTGAGTCACTAATAGCATGAGAACTGTGTACTCACACCATGATCTTTAAGACATTCAAATAATAAAAGGTGGTGAAGAGCTGAACTTTCCTGCCTACTCAAGCTTCCTCCTCTCCTTTAGCTAAATTCTTAATAAAAGGCAATACTGAAAATGTGATCAAGCAAAACACAAGGAAAAGCTCTCATCAAGTCTATGGAGAATACAAATTGCAAAGACAGTAACTACAAGTAAGAAAGTTTAAACAAAACAACCAAAAAAAGAAAAAAAAAAAGCCAGAGGGTCAGACTTCAGGCAACCTATTTCTATGAATAAAAATCATGGGAACATGGGATCTGAAGGTCTTTTTTCAAAATTCCATTCAGTTTGGTTATGATGCCAACGAAATCACAACAGGTCTAATTAATTAAAAGAACAATTTATTTTGAAGGTCCAATTTACAGAATCAAATACAAGAATCAGTTTTCAAAAAATAAGTATCAACCTGTTGGAATAAAAACATGAATAAAAAAAATGACAAGCAAGTACGTAAGTGTTTTGGGAAGTCTAGTCACTAAGAATGATGAAAATGAAAGAAGTGCAAGAGGCAGATGAAGCATTTTCAAGCATCATTAAAGTTTGCTTCTTTTTGAGACCTCAACTACTTGGAGAAAGATTCTGAAGGAAATATTCTTAGTGGTAGCTAGAGAGTACTTTTGTCTTTATAGATAAAACAAGATTCTTCCTAGACAAACATATAAACATGATACACATTGCTATTGTACACCACTATTTGGCTTGTTCTTATTGATAAATAAAAGTTTGTTTACTGAAGGATTTTCAGTCATTGAGTATTACTAGTCACCGTGTCTAATCTCACTTGGGTTTGTTGGACAAGATCAAATGATAAGCATGCAGGTCTCAGTCCAGAAGCAGAAAGTCTGTAAAATCACTTTTCAGGATCATTCAAGTTACACATACACTTGGTATCATGGGTGGTGAACTTAAAGAGGCTAAGAGTATCTTTTATTGCCATGGCAACAGATCTACTTTCACTTTCCTCCAGTTTACTATATAACTTTGTTTACTATATAACTTTGACTGTGACCATCCTTCAAAAGTGCCCTATTTCTCCTCTTCATTCACAAACACAGGGCTTTGTAACAGCTCCATGGTTAGTATTTACGTTAATTGTCCAATCTCAGATAAATTGCTCTGTCTTAGAAACCACGCACCACCCCCACCCCCATCCCCTCCTTTCCCCAAACAACCACCAAGGAAGCAGCAACAAAAGGACTGTAGCCACCTGAATGACAGGATCTTTGAGAGGCCTCAGTAACCCAAAATGGTCTAGCAGTTTGCCTGTTAACTATCAACTCCCTCCTAAAGAAATCATCATTATTAAATATTCAGTACTGCATTACCAAAACCTCGTCCACCTGAATTTAAACTTAAAGTAGACATACTTTGACACAAACAAGTTAATTTAATACCCTTAAACTGGGCAATTAACCAGTTGCCATCAGCAGTCCAACACTGAAGATTTGTGCATCTCAAACTTGTTCCTCTCCACTGCAAAGCATTATACAGGTAAGTTCGGGGGTTTGCTGGTAAGAGAGAAACAAGGCTTTAAACACTCAGCTTCACAATTCAGCTTTGCCAATTTATGCAGATAAATCAGCCCTAAGCCACTGACTGTGAGATTCAGTAAAGTTCTTTCTTTAGAAAGACATAAGCTCTCAAAATCTACTTTATGATTTACAAAAGCATCACTAATAAGTGCTTGTGTTAGAGCCCTAGACTGCCAGTTTTATATGATGGGATTTGTTGTCTTCAATGAAAGGTGATAATAACAACCTGGGCCTGTAGGCATGCAAGGATTTAATTGACAATCTGCCCTAGACAAAAAGGGCTAGCTGCAGTTTTCTTATATAGAAGAAGCAGCAGACTAATTACAAATTTAATTGGAGCTCCAGTCAGGTTTCATACATGTGTCAGTATTTACAATCAGCACAGAGAACCATTCTCGGCTCAGACCATATGAGTCAGGCAGGCCTCTTATCTGAATAAATATATTTTTGCTCTATTTCCCACATTCACACACATCATAGTTCGGTGAGTTCTGGAACATATCCTGATTTTTTTTCTCCTGTTATGCATTTCTGACTCATTAAACTAGACTTCCAAAATTATTTGTGTTTACAAATATATAGATAGGTAGATTTTTCTGAAACATGCGAGTCAGTTGTCTGACTACCAGCAGAACCAATGGCAGGTAGGCATCTTTTAGTGTTGTTTACAATATTACTACATGCTCATTTACATACTTAAAATACCAAAACGCAATTGAAAAATTGTTTCACATTTAGCAGGGGTGAGAGGAAAAGGTGGGGCTGATGTAGGTTCTATTATATTAAAGAGGAAAATCACAGATACTTTAACAGCTATGGAAATTCCACTGGGAAGCACTAGTAAGTCACCCCCCAAAACAAGCCTCAGAAAATATAGCCTGTTGATGGCACCCAGAATTTACCTTTTTTTTTTTTTTTCCCCCCCCTGTAGTTGTCTGGAATTGTGGCTGTGGACAACAAGCACATTTAAATACCTAGAACCTGAGCCAAGATACCCTTAAAAGAGAGGCAAAGTTGGTAGAAGTACTATTTGAATATGAATTAGCATTATTCACTATTTAATAGTATGATTATTTTCACACACCAGGAAAGCATGTTTTTATTTTTCACAACACAATTCAAAACACTCACACTGACATAGTTGTGATTCCTAATGCCATCAATAAACTATGTTATTCTGCATGTTCTAAAACCATGTAGCCCTATTTACTACAGTCTAGTGCTGAGTGCTGGTTAACATTCCTTCCAAGATTCAGTGCTTGTTTAAATACCTGCCCTTGCCCTCCTGTGAGCAGATTTTACAGCTACTGGTACCAAAGACCTTGTAGTTTGACCTACTAAAGCATCAGCAAGAGGGACATACAGGATATAGGTATAATTGTCACTTTTGAGTGTGTCTCCAATAGCTCTCTTCTGGGTCTTCACCAGACATTTCCTTCTCCAAAAGTTTTTCTTTTAGAAGAAGAGTTAGTAAATTTTACAAGACCTTTTTCTTTCCCTTCAGGGTCAAGAGTAATACTATGGAAGGAATATCCTCTATTTTTAATTTAATTTTCTGTAATATTCAGAGACGATATAATTTGCTTCTGACAGACTTAGGCAACAATGTGACTACTGTATTTAGGAAAAAAAGGAAACAAATCACACACACAGAACTAGAGACAACAGAGTTCCATTAGGTTGGTTTCCTCCTTCCCATGTCCATGCAGATTTACTCTCTGCAGTACATGTTCCCACTCATTCTTTGCTCTTTCTTGGTTTAAAATGTCAATAAGAGAAAAAAGGTATTGAAAAACATGTTGTCTTATCTGCTGCACACAGAAATTTGCTTTAGTGTTTGCAGGCAAATAAAATAAAGAGATTCTGTTCCTTCAGTTTTTTGAGAAACTTCTAGATATATACAATGTAGCTAACAAATTCAACTTAGCAAGAGATTTATGTTTTATAACAAGGAGAGCACCTCTCAGAGCTTCATTGATTCATTCATTTTTCAGTGGGCAAACATTTCTCATCTCTAATAGGCCCTTGCTCAAAAGCTGAAGTTATTCCAGCAAGACACATGTCCCTACATATCCATTCCTAAACTCATATTATCATGCATCTGATCATTTTATTTGCTTGCCCAAAGTATCAGCTTTCTGCCTGCACCTGTTTTTGTTCAGGAGATCAATCTATCTCCAGCATTTCTGCTTGTGCTGTTGTATACCATGTATCGGTGGACTGGCATATTGTAACATCACTAACAATACTACTGACATTACTGAAAATCAATCACAGAATGTTGCCAGTATTTTACCTGGTCTCATTTGTCTAACATTCAAATTATCTGAATGAAATAAACAAAACTTTAAACCTGATGAAAAAAGCATAAAACTCAAAGAGTTAATGGCCAATGTTGATCAGCTTACCTCAGTTCTGTCAGTTGTGTAACAGAAGTGTGAATTCAGCTGTGTTTCATTATTCATAGTGGAAGAGAGCAGATCAGATAATAAAGAGTTTGAATCATGTATTAAATAGCAGAGAGGCTTAGGTGCCTTTTTTTTGGTTACTTATTACAAAGTTATTACTTTGTAATTACTTATTACACTTCTTTGCTTTGTTCAGGTTTGTACATCTGCATTATTCACTCATCTATTGACCTATAATCATTTTGGATTTAACAATCCAAAGCATGAGGGCTGTTAAAAAAGACAAACCATTCCAATTCTTTTACTTCTATTTCTTGTGTTTATCATTATTTTGTAGAACTGACCTGGGAATATTCCTAAGATAAACGCCAGAAGATCTACAAAATCACATTGTACTGTGAGTTATTTTGAATTTGCTTTGTGTTCTCCTCAAGAATTTGTATTTTAGCTTACAGCAGAGCTATGATCATGAGGAGAAAGATTTAAAATCACACTAAAAGCACCCCTTCCACAAGAAATGCAAATTTGACCATCCTGCCTCATGGTCATACATGCAAAAGAAAAAAGTGGCCACCAAAACTGAAGCCCTGACACATTAAAAATCTGTTCACCCTGCAGAAATGCAAATACAGCTCAACACTGTTACTTACGGAGGTGCGAGCAGCTGCAGGCTTGAGAAAATGATGTCAGCAGGGACATGAGTTTCCTTTACTAGGTATCAGATAACCTGAGTTGTGATTGCCTAGGTCCTGTTTGTTTGTCACATTATGTCTCATAACCACACTTGGGTTTGACTAAACACATTTAAATTTGAGCTACAAAAAAACCCCATGCTCCCCTTCCGTCTGATAACACTAGCTATGATGATTGTTTGAGTGCTTCTGAAATGCCAGTGACACTACCTAGGAAGTATGACTGTGACTATAAGAGCTGTTAATGATGAATTCACACAATATAGCAACGGATAACTTGATTAAAAAAAAAAAAAAAAAAAAAAAGTAGGCACACCAACCAAAGGCTTTGGTTATAGATAACAGTTTTTAAAAAGGGAAAATTCACACACAGAAGAGCCCAGCACACGTGAAACAGAGGAAGGTATTTCTATTCTTTGGCTTGATTTCCCTCCTCTCTCCACCACTTCTAATTCTATGGGATTTTAGACCAACATAATTTTCAGGAACAAATTAATTCTACTCCAGGAACAAGGCTCCATACCCAGTGCGTTTTGCATAGTTGTACAGAAAGGGAGAACTTTCTATATGCCATAGAGTGGTGTCCCACAGGACACTTACTGCATAGCCCATTCAATTCATCTTTGCTTGTCAGAAAAAGCAGCACACCCTGGACTGACAGACACTTGCTGCATACCTTTGTTCTCAATGAAGATTTGTGGATTGACAGACACTCACTGCATACCTTTGTTCTCAATGAAGATCTATCACTCATACTAAAACCTCTCCCAACCTTAAGCCAGTGAAAAGGAGACAGAAAGTAGATACAATTAAAAATACAAACCAGAAACAAGTAAAAATTACATCTCTAATCAAATATTTCCTCTGGGCACTAGGCAGCTATTAGGTGCTTTGGTGCAAGTTTAAGATGCCTCACAAAAGCGCTTTATCTCCAACAGTGCAAATGAGGTTAATGGACTCATTCTCACTCTGTGATTCACTTTCTCTGTTCTGCTATTTTTGTTTTATGCTGATAATTGGGGGGAAAAAAAAAAAGTGATTCTCTAGAGCTCAGTAGGGAAAGGAAGTTCACTTCTTTCCAAAAAACCAAATTCAAGACACTGAAAGAGAAGGAAAATAAAACCAGTGGGGAGAGAAGAATAGTTATACAGAAGGGTAATAGGCAATTAGCAGGCACACTCCCACGTACACCAGCACACATTCACACAATCTGCAGAAATGCCTGATCTTAACACAGCTTCCCCTAACTCTTAAGCTTGAATAGAACATCCTTGCTGTATGTCCCTTGAGAGGTTCTTAGTAGTGCTCAGACAGCACAGGAGAGGCACAAAGGAAAAAAAAAAAAAAAAAAGCTACTATAATGGTACTGAACATGATTTATTCTCTGACAAAGAAATCAAAAAATCCTCTTATGAGTTAGTTACCATTTTTAACAGCTAGAAAAGTTAGTTCTATGGGCAGAAGTCACAAAAGATTCTGATTTCCACATCTCCTTTATTCAAATGCTGCTGTACATGTGGTAAACATCTCAGTTTGGTGGTCAGTGAAAATGCATTTTTATTTAATGGAATGAATAAATTAAGCAACCTGCTCCTGCAACCTGCTCTAGGTGAACCTACTTTAGCAGAGGGTTGGACTGGATGATCTCCAGAGGTCCCTTCCCACCTTGACCATTCTGTGATTCTCTGAATAACCAGAACACATTTAGGAACTAGTTTTGAGGGAAACTCACGAGTGTCCATCAGGTCTGGCTCCTCTAAAAAGCCACCTTTCTCAAAATGGTAGCTGGAAGCTGCTAATAGGCAGGGAGGTTGACTAACCAGGCCCAGTATAGTACTCAGTGTCCAAATGAGCTATTCTGTTGTTAATGCCTTCGGTGTCTGTAGTGTTCAACTTGCCTTTACTGTTCACTTGCATGCACAGAGGGAGGGCACACTCTGGCTCACAGGCTTGCTCCTGCCTATGGCATAATTTCTAATGCCAGGAGTAAATGCACAATCATCCTACATCTCTGCATCCCCCCTATTATTTATGTAGTTATACTGGACTGAATCATACTCAAGCACTAAACAAAATAATGTGAATAAAATCAAGGACTTTTCCAGAATATGTATTTGTAAGAGTCATCTTAATACTTCTGTTTTGTCTGGAATGTTTCATTGTTACATTTGGCACAGTAATGTTCTCCTTGCCCACTCCATCTTTAATCCATTCCCAATTTTGATAGATTACCTGTTTTATTATAAAACTAATATGGGATATTGCCAGTGCACAGTTATAACAACAATATATGAGAATGATAATTTTTCTAAAAAATAGACACTGTCTCAAAAATTCACATTTAAGTATGTGGTATTTCTCTTATAGTAAAAGGTGTAGTCATTTTTACAGACAAGGTCTATCTTGTGTCTGCCTTACTTCAAGGCAGTACCCATTTTATTGTAAATACTTTTCTATTTTAAATGTATTTTTGAGCAAAAAAAAAATACTGCAATGCAACCTTTACATCTTTTCTTCATGAAAGACACCACCATTGCCTATAGTATATACTTGCTATAGTGACACCAGGAGAACAAAATACACACACACACACTTACTTTGAACTCATGGAAAAGTAAAGTTTGGAGAACAATATATTTGCATACGTGTGGTATCTCTTTCAAATACAAAATAGGAAAATTCAAATTAGAAGAGTGTTCAGAGCCTTCTAGAAATGCTGTATAAGTTCTCCAACCACAACTTCATTGGACTGAGCTTTCTCAGCATTTTCTAAGATCAAGAAATACAGCAGTGGGATGGGATTAATATCCTAACATTGCTATCTTTAAAACTGATCACCTCTGCATCTGTGATAGATGTTTCATTTTTAATAATACAAAAGTTTAGTAGTCAAAATACCTGTAACTATTATATTCAGATCTCTAGCAAAGCAATCTACTGGATTCCTTTTCACTTTGAAAACTTGCCATCACCAAAGAGTCAATAATTATTTCTGCTAGCTGCCTAGCACTTTGTAAAAAAAAAACAACATTATCCACTGAACTCAAGAGGTAGTTGTTCCTTTCCTAACAAATTATAACTATCTGCAGGGGAAAAGAAGTATTTGAGACTTTCTTATCTGAACTTACTCATAATTAAACTAACAAAACCATCTTCTTAGATGACAATTACCAAATGGTGCAAATGTTTGAAGTTCCCCACTGCTCTCACCTCTACATCCTCTTATTGCAAACATTATTTATTAACAGCCATAACGTCAAGTGTGTATAAAGAATAATAAGGAGGATCATATACATATAGAGGGAATAGAACAAAAAATCTTTTTCCTCATAGGATGGAGATTGTGAATATAAAGATTAGGTTTCTAATATGCATCCAGAAGACTGACTGGCTTTAAGTTGCAAGTAATTGCTAAGTAACAGATACATATATAGCAAAAGAAGTAATGTACATATATATATATGTATACCAACATTCATGTGGGAGCATACTAAAATAAATGGGTTCCACAGACCCAAGTGAGAAAAAAAGCCTCCTCATATTCAGAGCTTGAGAGAATTAAAATGCAAAAGTACAATGCTGCAAATGCAGACTTCTTGTTTTGAAATAAAACTGGACATGAAGGTTTGGACACTGCTTTTGATATAACTTTAGAAGAGCTTTCAGTTTATAAAAGATAATAAGGAAAAAACACAAAACCCCCATAGTCTGTGCAATGAGACTAGGTCTTTGGGTGAACAGACGTGGGAATGACACTTCAGGGAATTCATCACTGACTTTCATATCCCACTGGAACAACATCTACATGCATACTTTTTTTTTATGGAAGGATGGTGGAACTGTAAACTACAGGTCAACAATTATAGACAAGCAGATTTCAGAATCCAACTGAAATGAAAACCGATCAACCCATATTTTGACTGAGAAAGAGTATAAAAACTGCCTGGAGAAACTAGACAATCTATCCCACACAACCGAAGAGTCAGAGGTAAAACACATTTCTGAAGAAATCAAATCACTCTCCAGGAATGTAATAATGGTCTGGTGATTTTACCCATTGAGATGAACAGAATTTAGCACTGGATGTATTATGTATGGCACTTCTTTTCATTTTCTCCTATGTGTGTTGAATAACTTCATTTAATGAGAATGTCTCAGATGG
>JAVJGJ010000047.1:86636492-86655932 GCA_035590215.1 Microhierax caerulescens | reverse complement strand
CACACACAAAGTTCTTAGTGCTTGCTTTCATTCTTTTAAAACATGGCAACAGGAAAGCCATTTCAGCTTCACATACTAATTTTAGGTTTATAGTTTGGATCAAGCTCAGTCAGTCTTCATGCCATTCAGGTCTTTGTACTGTTACATTTGTTCTTACTTTACCATGCTGTAGGAATCTCCATTCAAATAAAAAGCACTTCTAAGCAGAAGAAGGAACTTTCTCCAGGTTTCCACAGACATGTCATACTTTGGGGGAAGTTACTCCTGCTGAATTTATGAGGTTAGTTATGATAAAGCTGTTCAGGTCTAACACTGAGAAAGCACAATGAAGCTTGTATTATGATGGAAAATTTGGAAGTTGACTCAGATAAAAAGTGATAATAATTTAATCTGGATAACAGTTTGAATTCTGATGCTCTTTTTTTTTTTTTTCCCCCTACTGCAGCCATATAGCATGAGCATATTCATTGTTAGTCCTGCTGACAGCAAATTAAACATCCTGAGCCATTAAACTTCTAAGTCAAAAGAATCTGCTGTTCCTTAATGTGAATATGGGAGGTAAAGTCCTGACAGGCAAATTGCAGAACACAATTCAACTTCAAACGTTTCCTCCCTTGTGAGTTTTGAAATCCAAAATGAAGCAGTAGGCTTCCGAGTTAAAAACTGAGAGCCCATGTTAACAGCATAAGTGATGGTTTATTAATTTTGCAACAGTTCTTGGCCCCCGTCAAACTGACTTTTCATAGGACAAGTATCACACGGCAATGTTGGGAGAATCCTGGATTTTATTTCTCATATCTAGAATGTTTTGCGCTTCCAAACATCCATAACAGTTGTGAACACAATGCACATACTGGATAACTGTGTGGGATGCATATGCATCTACAAGGAAAGGTAGGGGGATATAAAGTATATTAAAAAAACAAAGTTCTATAGGCCTAGTTTTTACAAGAAAGCACATTAGTGTTTTCCAAAATGATCATATAAATAAGTTTCAGAATTATAAGGTAAAAATAGAGGGGAAGTCAGTCATCTGGAAATCTTTGGTCTGGATGGTCCTGAAATAACACAACTACAGTTACTGATACTGAGTCAAAATAAGCACACCTTAAAGAGTAAACCTCCCTGTTTTTCCACTTTTAATACAGCACCATTACACATGAGTATATCAAAGTAAGCAGGAATAAGAAGATGTGGCAGTGAGGATGTAATCTGCAAGAGTATATTTTTAACACAAGGCCCACTGACATCCATAAAGGTTTCAGCTGGCTGGGGCCATAGGCAGAGACCCAAGATACAAAGCATATGCAGCTCAAATAACTTGCTCTGAATCTTTTTTTTTCAGTGGAGTTTAACTCATCTTGTAAGTCTAAAGCCTATTCCAATGTTAACTGTCATCAGAAACATGCTGAAACTAAACCTCCAGTGAGATATGTCCTTATCTGTGAATTAAGTATGATGCACACCTACAGCAGCACTCCTTAAGAACTTCCCAGCTGGTTTATGCCCATGAGCTTGCTTTCATGCTGTTGGTATTTGTTTTATTTAATGGCTTTTCCTATCACAAATCTGGAGAAATTGTGCAAAGGGATTTAACAGACAACGGGGAAAACTTCATCAAGATAATTTGGGTTAAAGTGAGGAATTCAGAGGACACAATATTATGGGACTAAGCATATAGCATATTAATATGAGTAAGCACAGTTAACGGGTTAAAATTATTATTTAGAAGCATACATATGATCCATGGAAAATTTCAGATAGTAAAAGCCGAGGTCAATAGCAGTGTAGAAATCAGCGTAACTGTATATTGCATACGATGGGTCATTTCTCCAATTTCACATCAACTATGACAAAGGCATGAGATGCCAGTTTTCTTCTATTTTCTTGTTAATCTTCTTTGCTGATCAGACAGTGGGCCAAGAGGCTGTACTGGTTGTTCCTTGCCTAAATTGCTCTCCACAGACATCCACAGGTTCCAGTTGGCTGGTGGGGACAGCAGTAAAAACAGGCTGTTAAGAACAGTAAGGCCAGGAATGAGAGGAAATGGCCATGGAAGTGCAGGGAGTGTAAGTGCAGGAGGAAACTGGTAGGGCACATGTAACGTGCATCAACGCTGTGGAACATAGCCTTTCCCATCCCCTCTTTTCCTCCCAAACATGCACGTAATATGCTTTGTAGGTGTAGCTCACACTGTAACTTGTTTAAATATGAACATCTGCATATTCAGAGGGAGGAAAATACACCAAACCTTTATCACAGACAATTTTAAAATGAGAATTTGCTGCTTGTAAAAAACATGAGTTCAGAATTTAAACCAGGACCTAAGGACAGAAGCAGTAATTAGTTTATGATAAATGCTTTAATAAACGAGTACTAGTTATAACTACAGCTCTCCCCCAGAACTTTGTCACAAAATAATGATAGTACTTAACAAGTATAACAATCAAAACTGGTCAACTCCCCTGCTTCTTTTTACTCATATAACAGGACTTAAAAATTGTCTTCGTTAAAGCACACTGGTTTTTTTAGGACCTAAGCTGAGCTGTACAATGCAAGATGCACAGACACACAGCCACTTACAGATATATCTCCATTGTAGCTCATGGTCCAGCACTCTTAGTCCATAACAAGTATCTCAAGTAGGATACAGAGAATCCTCAAGTTAGCAAGCTTACTGTTGCAGTTGGCCACAGTGCCTTTTTTCTTTATACAGTTGTGCCTTCCTCTCCCTAACCTGTTTTTATAGCATGTGTTCGTAGGAAGGTGTATCTTCATTCTAAAGAACTGATTAAATGATCTTGCTATGTGGAAGAAAAAAAAATAATCTCCTTTGATCCTATGTTCATTTATAAGCCAAGTCAAAAAGAATACTGCCTACCAAAAAAAGAGTCTGGCTTACATTCATTTAGCTGTACAGCATTTATAGAAACCAAAGTCACGTTGCTTCAACAGGCATTATCCAACCCTGCATACACTAGCTTCTGTGCTCTCAATTTCCCTCTGTCTTCATCTATTTCGTGCTTCTTTTGTTCACATCTGCTGTCAAGTTGTGACAGAAATTATCATATTTAAATTACTGGCAGTTTACTTTTTCTCCTCTGCTGTGATCAAGGACATGGGATTTCTCAAGAATTTAAATAGCTACATTCTTTCCATTTTCAGAGTCTCCTCCTTCCTTCACCAAAAATTGGTTCATAGCACAAAGCATAAATGCAAATTAGCTCAAGGGAGAGTTATGGTGGTTTAATCTGGCTAGAATAATTTGTGAAGTTTTACATTTTAAATACAGATCACAATTGGTGTTCCTTACACAAAGTAATTAATGACTGACAAGTATGAGCTGGTTGCTAGAGTGTCTTAGTGATCTCCTAACCCTCTATTTAGTTAGAAAATAACTAGAACTGTGGAAGAGCCACATTTATCATGATTAATTTTTGCTAGACCTGAGCACGTATTAGCCTTACAGCATGTTAGAAAAAAAAAAAAATCTAACTTGTCATTTTGGTAGCTACTTTTTTGTAAATTCTGAAGAATTCATTCAATTAAATAGACAAAGCAAATAAAACACAATGCAGGAGCGTATATGTGTACAAAAGCTATCATTAAACAAATACAAATCTAAAGGTAAAACTCTCATACCGTATCATAGTTATCTGCTTTTTCCGCTTACCTCATATTCACCCCTTCTACAGTTCTGTCTAGGCATCAGTTAAGACCAGTATTTTATTTTTTTTCGAGTGAAACACTTATTTGAGTAATTTAGTTGGGCTTTAGTATTTATGTAAAAACACATTCCTACCTCAAAACACAATCAAATCCCAAACTGTCCTCCAATCAGATTGGAATGAAAAAATAGTATTTCCAGCACTTCACTGAGATATTGATTATTAGCAAGTTACTTTAAGCTTGTGATCTATTTTTATAAACTATGATCAATAAGAAGTCAATAATTTAATGGATTTTTCTGTCAAGTTGCAATTAAATACATCTTCTCAGTATGTATTGAACATTGATTATTCGTTAGCAAGCAGAAGAAAGGTGAGAGGTTTATGTGGCTTTCTTTTTTCATACTTATGGAAGTCATGTCCCATGATCACGAAATACATATATAGCAGTAAAATAATGGATGGAATTTCATAACAATGGAAGGTTTTAAATAATGATTTAGACGACTGAACCATCTGTTGTCAACCGAGGTAGAAGCTTGTTTCTCCAGGTAACTGGTGAACAAAACAAATGGAAAGAGCCCCAAACACAGCAAAGAAGGACATTTTGCAGAGACCAGAGCTTTTCTAGTCCTACCAGTGACACAAACCCCCCTAGCCTTTCAGTCTCCCAGATTACACGCTACAGCACAGCCCAACACCGTACCTTGTGCCCTAAGCCTTCACAAGCTATTAGGTGGGCTCTAATAGTAACTGGGGGTTTTAGCAATTCTATTTCAGACACTCAGCAAGTTTCAGGCCTTTACTTTGTCTTTGAGATTCAGGCCCAGCCTATCCACAACCTATACAGTGTGATTGTACCTGCTTCTGCAACCTGAAGAAGTTATGCTATATAGTGTAATGGCTGGTTACCTTCCCTGATTAATGCAATTTAAAAGTACTGGGCCCTTCACATTATAAAGGCTGTAGCTGAGGATATATATGAATTGTGTAAGACTTGCAACCAGGAACGCAAATAAAAGAGTTGTTTCCTTTGCAGTTTGCTTGAAGCAGCAGCCCTGCAGAGGGCCTGGTACTATACAGGTATGGTCTTAGTGAATGTATAGAAAGCATAACAAAAGAAGTTGCTGCAACAGCAAAAAAGCAAAGTGTAGATTCAAACTGAAATGCAAAAGTAGAGCAAGTTCTGTCTCACCTCCCTTTTCTCTCTCTCCTGTATTTACTGATTTGAATACTTTTCAGTCTGGGCATTAGGTTTTGGATGAGAAAATATTCTATATTGTTGTCAGCAGTTCTGCTTCCCTTTGTGAGCTGCTCACACAATTGCTGTTAGTTTTTCTTGGTTTTCAACTTTCCTACTGGCCGAAATCAACTAATTTTGACAGTTAGATGTCTCAGTGTATTACAGAATCACAGAAGGGTTGAGGTTGGAAGGGACCTCTGGAGGTCATCTGGTTCAATCCCCTGCTCAAGCAGGAACACCTAGAGCCACTGGATATCCCATTACCTGCTGATCTCAAGGGCGTTAGAATATGACTGCAAATAACCATTAGAGTTAAACAAAAAACTGAAATTCATCTGAAATGATTTTATGCTGGAATGTCACTGAAACTTCCAGACCGTTACTTAACAATTGAGCAATGTATTAGAGTTAAAACATTTAAACACTAGTATTTTAATAGCATTACAATGTTAATAAACCTTTAAAACATTTTATAACATTAAAAAATATTATTAAAACATTAATGCGATTTTCAGAAAAAGAAGCATATCCAGAACAGCAAAGGTAAATTTTCAGACAAAACATAGAAAAAGGAAAAAAAAATAAAGTCTTTTTCACCAGGAAGACTGTGTTTGCAAATTATATCACTGTTAGTGAAGGAATAATGTATTCCTACACCGAGTTTGAAACATCTGAAACCTGTATTATTTGTGCTCTTTTAAATGCAGATAAATGAACAGATGTTAGCTCTACACTTTGCCAGAGCTTTGCCATTTGCCAGGGTTGTGACAGCTAGAACCAGTGTGAAACTGCAGGCTGAAGCATTTGACTAGGGAAGATCAAAGAAAAATAACTGAAATTACAAAGGAACTGAAAGACAGTTCAAGCATCTTAGAACAAAATCACTATTTATATGCATTCTGAATCAGCGAGTATAACTAAAAGTAGCACTAAGAAACAGAAACAGCTGACTGCAGACAGGATGTATCAACTATCATTAACCTCCAGCCTGCAGGTTGCGGATTGGAAATCCACGTTAAAGCACTTAAAAAAAAAAAACAGGAAAAAAAAAACCCACCAAAACCCACAAACCCACAACTTACAAAAGGGACAGAAGCACTGGCTTCTCAGATCGAGAAGAGTGACATAATTTCTAGGTCATAAGGAACAATGCAATTGTTTGTTGTGGTAATGAATATACCATCTCTATGGTCCCGACCCCATAAAGACTGGTTCTTAATTCTAGCACATTTCAAACCTGGGATTGACTTTGATCTACTGCATGCTAAGTATATTTTTGGGAATTTCACAGATTTTTGTAGAAATGTAGATTTTGACTAGGACTTCGGCTATTGTGCATGATTTGGAGTCATCTCATTCTCATTTTAACCAGTATCGTTTACCCAAGATCACCCAGGAAGCTATAAAGTGAATGTCTAGTATCTAAAGAGCATATTTTGTCTCTGCAATGTACACAATTCTAAGTTGTATATCCCCCTATGCTTAAATACTGTATTACACATATAGCATTTTCAAGACCTTTGAAAAATCTGAGGCTTTCAAAGTACTTCGCTACCATTAAGGAATTTATTCTCATAATAATTTAGTGATGGTTGTATTTTGCCCCTCTTAAACTACATATTTATGTGCAACCAAGCTTGCGGTTGGATGTCAGGCATTCTGTCTGAAGAGCTTCTAACTTCGCTAACTCAGGCTGTTTACGGGCTGTTAGATGCACAAGAGTAGCTTAGCACAAATCCTCCAGCCAACATATTTATCTGTCTTTTTCATCAGTTTAGAACAGAGCTGGGAAACTGATGGGCAGGGAAGAAAAGTAGCTTGCTAAACTAATACCAGAAATCTGAGAGATTTAAACCTATTATCCTCCGTTACTGAGGGCTATCCTATCGACACAGCCCATTTCTATTTCTGTATTCAATGAGCAGAATCATAAATTTGCCTGTGCCAAAAAAAAAAAGTATTATGTTAATATTGAGCCTTTTGTGGATATATTACAATGACCATATATTTAAAAGATTATAAAAAGAACTATTACCATGAAAAATTAATAAGAATGCAAGATCCCATGAATCTCTTGATCTTTTGCCCTTCTCTTGTAACAATCTCAAGTGAATCCAGAATAACTGCCTACTTCAGTTCTTAAGTGTACATCAACTACCAGGTAATTAACCTTAAAGAACGTACTGAATACATTATTAGTTCCATCAAAATTGTTATAAACACATTACTCTAAAATTTGCCAACCCATGACCTTGGAAATCTCCCCTGGGTAGCTGTAAAAGACCAGCTGCAGGGGTCATTTAAAATGGAGTCCAACAAACCTCAGAAAAATACACTATAGGGAAAAACGCTGCCGTAAATGGGGAATTCAGCTAACTGCAAATTAGTAGACCTTTTACATCTCTGATTTGTATGGGTTTACGCAAACATATAATTTACTATCTTTGTAAGCCTGCTATCTTGTATATCAATGTATCTTTTTTATTACAATTCTCAGCTGTTGAAAAATCCCAAACCCACAAGCTTCTGTCCTAAAACAACTACCCTAAAATAATGTTTTGCAATAACAGTTAAAATAATTTTGCAATAAGAAGCAATCATAGAATTTGTTAACCTGTTTTAAGATGACAGCAGTCAGGAAATAAGCCAGTACCTATTGGTCTTGGGAGTGATCAACCTTCCAAAGCTATGCAAGGATGCTAGGAAAACCAGCAACAAATCCCTTTTCTGTGGATTGCCTTCCTTTGCAATCACTCCATATTGCTAAGGCATCACATCATATACTTGTCCATCCTTATACAACTTTCTTTGGGTGATGCCATAAACCAGCAGGCTGAAACACTGGCAGCATTAAACTAGTTATTTTACTAACTGCTACCTTATGCATCTTTCTGTTATTTATGCTGCAGGTTAACTTTACTCTTATGTTTTGTTTTGTTTGGGTTTTTTTTTTTCCTTAGCTTACTCTTGAAGAGATTATATGCTGTCACCACACTTTTGAAGCATGTCTAGACAGCAGTGTAAGTAGAACATCGGTAGAATTTATTTGCGTCTTTGAAAAAAAGTCAAGCTTTCCTGACTTTTTTGTGTCACACTCATTTTGATTGGTGCAATGGGACCACAAACACTACAACCCAAGGGAAACCTGAAATTTGCAGCCCAACCAAGTAATGAATGTGTATTACTTTGTCATAATAAGTACTAATGCTGGTGACAACCTAATTAAAAGCAAAACACAGCTCAGTATGCATTCACTCCCCCTAGATGTTCCCAAATCTGTTTTCATGATTATGTTGATGTTCACATTTTTTCCACAGTTTTTAGTAATTAAGATATCTAATATGAAATGAGTTAAAAGTATTGATAAAACATGCAGTTACCTCAGGAAATATTACACAATATGCCTCCAAGATGGTGAAATAAGTGCTATAAATGGGTTCTGGTCCAATAAATACTTGGAGCAGTAACTGTTATTGCAAAACAGTAACTAAAAGAGAATTTAAATTTGAGTTTGGTTGCCTTTTCTGCATTGAGAGATACAGCGTGTCGAAAATTCCAGGGAGTTCTTAGTCAGCTGCAAGTATTTTGGAATTTTACAGGATTAGGTCTTCAAAATAAGACAAAACCATCAAGTTACCTTTTCTGATCCCTGCTGAATTTATGCTTGTTAGTTTGATGACATGTACGTGATGACATGGAATTTTTTCTTTGCGTAACACTTGAGAAAATTTCCATTTGTCCCGTTGTCACAAGAATTCAGTGAGAGGATTGGTTCTCTGTCCTGTCATAACAGCTTTTCTGCACCCATTTACAGGCGATTAGCTTCTTAATAGAGTCACTGGTGCCTAACAGTTTTGTTTCAGACATCTACCCACTAGCAATTGTGCCAGTGATTACAGACAGGCTGTATTTACATATACATATGTACCCTGAGAAGCCATATCGGATCCTTGATTATTTCTGTTTGTATGCTAGGATATATTTTTAACAATTTTCATTTTTTTTTTTTTTCAGTTTCCCCATGTGATTTAGGTGCCTTAGGTGTTAGATTATAATGGAACCTTAATTCGCAAGATTAAATTTCATATTGACATGGGATTTTCTGGAAAGTACCTGACCAGAAATCCTATTCAGCATGAGGAGGGATTTCAGATATGTATTCCTCTTTCACTGAGGATACTGCAAATAAGACCTAAATCAGAAAGATCCTCAAATACAAGTCAGCTAGTATGCGAACCTTTGCCTACAAAAAGAACAGATATTTCATTTTTCCATATTTTGTAAATATTCAATGACTCTCCACATTTTAGATATTTTTAATATTTTAAAGGTATATCAGAATTGTGGTTTGGCTTCTTTCCAATAGCAAAGGGTATTTATGACTTGTCTTGTATGTAATGACATACAAATATAACAATGTCTCTACCCATCACTGACTTCATAAGAATAAATCCAATTATTCATTATGAAACAGCCACAATGAATTAATAATGTAACGTTCCTTTCATCTTTAACCATCACATAACTCAAAATATTCTCAAATACTCTATGGTTTCCTGACTTTTTATAAACATGCTGCCTATTCCTTTTACCTTGCCAGAGTGTTCCCTGAAAGGTGACTCTCACCAGTAACATAATGCATGCTCTGAAATACGCAGTGTTGTAATCTGAATAGCTATCTCTACAGGAGCTACTATTAATACTGGTAAAATACAGAATTCTCTCTATTTGATAAAAATATTCCTTGTGTAATTACTATAAAGAGTCTTATAATGGCTTCTTATAAGGCAAACATACATGATTTGACAGATTCAGACACCAAATGAAGGAGGTAAATAGGTTAAAGTGGTAAGCTTGTTAAAAATTAAGAACATCAACCTTCCTGTCACCTTATAGTGCAAGAAAAAAGAAAATCTGCTCATTTCTTACAATTATTCTACTGTTCAGGAGCTGGGAACGTTAGAACACAGTTACCTATTCCTCGTGCATGACTCCTGATTTTAACTATAGCTGTATTTGCCTTACTCGACCCCTCCCATTTTGGGGACTTCTCTCCCCTTAAAATTTTAGACTCCCTCCTCCTGAGTGCTACATGCTTGTAATTCCTAAGGTGAAATAGAAAAATAAAACAAACAAAAAACCCACCCCAAAAACAACTCCTCAAAAAACCAACCAAACCCTTGGGATTTGTGGGGGGTTTATGGATTCATTAATATCTGTAGAAGCCTTTTAAAATAACAGCTGTGAAAGGGTTGGTAATTTTAAGAAAAAACTTAAAGCTTCCATCCAGGGCACAGTTCTTAAATAACAGCCCTTCCTGTACAAGACCGTAAATTGCAATATACACCCTAAGACTTTGATTACTTTTAAAAAGAAGATTTAAAGCACCAACTTCCAAAAATTTTTTTGTTGGGTCAAGAACATCTCTCATTCCTATTCCTTTTTAAATGTTTAGAACTTCTGAAAAGTTACACCCTCCTTAGACTGAAGGATCAGAAATCACAGTGAGGTGGGGTAATTCTTCAGGCAGAGCTTCCTAGTGGCTGCAGACCCATCTCTGCAAGAGAGGCAAAAGCATAAAGTTCCTAGAATTTGTAGTCCAAGACACTAAGCAAAGCGTCTGTTCTCACTCATTAAACATTATTATTCTATTTTTTTTTACTTTTGTAGCATCTTTCTTTTCACAAAGATGTAACTTTTAAAAATCTTGGCTGTTATTTTTGGTGCAAACCAACCAGGAACAGCCAGTCAGACTTTGTGACCAGTTTTCCCTTTCAGGTGTTGTTCCTTTTCCATGTACTATTTCTAGTATGAAAAAAATATAACTGTAAGGAATAATATATGTTCCATGAAACAGGAAATACTGCATACATTGAATTATCTTCATCCAGAATTATTTGTGAATATCTGTTGATTTGAATCCAAACTAGTGAAGCACTCGGGTTCTGTCCTATTTGTTTATTTCTTAGATAACTAAAAGTTGGTTACATACTTCCCTTGTAACTCTTTTAACTGACTTTACCTAAAAACATTCACAGAATTCTCACCCTTTATATGTAAAACTTCACAATTCCAGCTCAGACTTTCCTAAGGGGGTGTGGGATGTTGCCAAAAAGTTTCTCATATTGTTTCCAATTAACTAACATAGATAAACTGCAAAGCAATAGAGTTATTCATATTTACATATATCTGCAATGAATCCAATATAATGTATTTTTGTTGAAATTTTGTTTTTAAAAATATGAATTTGCTTGTGAAATGACCAGCAATGACAAATAACAAGGAAATATCCCAACTAAACCCAAAATGTATTGCCGATGACAGCAAAAGCTTCTTTTGACTTGTATATAGAACAGCTTGAGGAAAGGCTTATTAGAATACATTTTTAATCCCATCAAGACTTATAAAAATTACAGTTCCTACTCCAAGAATTTGAACCATAAGATTCCATATTGCTTAAAGCAACTATTATCGTAGAAATCGCTTCTCTCTATGTGTTACACTCTAGCACTCGAAATCTAGCAGTCAAGTAGCAGGGCACATCGAGAACTACTAAGGAGGTAAAAAAAACAATTGATGTTCCAAAATACTTTCTGCTCCAGTTCAGGATTTCTAATTGCCTACAGCTCAGCTGAAGTGCAATTTCTCAAGCTATATTTGGGTATTTGTAAGTATTTTTGTATCATATGGACAATGGTATGAAAAACAATAGATTTTGAAGCAGCTGAAATTAGTCATGTAACATTTTAAACATCAAGAGGAAGAGTTTAATCCCATTTTAAAACAGTGTAATTTTTAAAATTAAAGATGTCGTTTAAGAGTTTAAGAACTGGACAGTAAAAGACATTTGATGTTGATGTACTCTTCCTATGATCTATTTCTATTTCTTGAATACAATTTGCTGTATATTACTGTAAATTGCTTTTCAAAGCATTCACTGAAATCTTGAAAACAAAAAATATGTTTTAGTAAATGCAATAAAACCAGGTTTCTCTTCAATACAACATATCTATGAAAAAGTTTATGAAAGACAGGAGTCTTGCTGATGTTGATACATTTATCTATTAAATTAAACACAGGGAGATAAATATCAATTTTGTTCAAAGGCCATTTTATTAATTTGCTATGTGAACAAGCAAATCAATGAGATCATTTATCCAAAGCTCACCAATGTTTGAAAAGTCCTTTCTCTTCCTGTTCAAATGGCTTTTCAGCAGTCATACATAAACATGAAAGCTTTGTAAATGTGTTGTGGAAGACACAGTTATGGATTCCCTTGATCATTTGTGCAAAAATTATGTTTAGTATTCAGAATAATGTTTTTGAACTAAATGATGAAACGGATTAAAAAAAATCAACCTTGTGTCAAATATTAAAATGTGCATGAATTTCTCTTTTATCTTTTAATAGCATTTATCTTAATCTCTTTTTCAAATTACAGCTTGAAATCCAGCTAGAAGATACACCTTGAGATGAGATTATTTATTGATATGGACTTCTTAGGGAATATAGATCTCTGAAAAGAGTACAGAGACCGCACACTTTAACAGCTCAGTCACTCTCCATAGAGTGAGGAAAAGCGTTCACAGCTAAAAGCCACCTTTCCCAAGCTCTGATGAAAAGTCACTGCTGAACAACTTACAGACATTTCAGAGTCCTATAATATCCTTGTTTGGCAAGCCCTGCACTTTATTAGCGTACACAGACACACAGGCTAGGGATATATACTTTGGTATTTATGACGGAGTTTAGACCACAGCAATTTCACAGGGTCCATCTGAAAGCAGAGCTAAAAGGAACTCAGCCTCTTTTGCTCACTGGAAATTTTTTTAGATGTTAAAAGTATCAATAGGACTTGCATTGTTTAAATTTTGATTTTGTTGGGGATTCATCATTAAACACAGAGTTTAGTATACACAAACATCAGTAGCTATTTCTTTACAGATTAGTCTTTGCTTGCATAATCCCACCTACTCACTGATAATTTAGTTAGACTTGGGAAGCACTGTTACTCCACCTTGCTTGACAAAAGCAATGCATATGAAACAGGCAAGGAGCAACGTCACTAGCCCAGATAAATGTTATCCCATGTGCTTATTCTGTTAATTGTGTATCCAGTAGAAGCAGATGTTCATGCATCACATGTACAAATTAACACTCTGGTAAAGAACTATCCCTGTGTTGTCTTTTCTTAACTACACGGCACATGACATCTTCTTTATGGATTCGGATCTACATCCTCTGTAGGCAATAAAGAACAGGCACCTAAGTGTATGGTGTTGCACTTGGCTCCTGCCCTGCCTTCCTCAGAAGCAGGTGACAATGATTGCTATTTCAGCAGTTAATGTTTAATAGCAGCTATACAACAGTCCTCTTGGAGAGTAACACTTGTTTTAAGAACTGGGTCATTAACAGAGAGAAGTATGTCCCTGAAAGATACATTTTTTTTTTTTTCCATAGCTATGCTATTACTACAACAGGAATTTTAAAACAGTTATGCAAATGAGACAACTGGCCTTGAAACTTCTAGGCTATCCCATGAGAATTGATAATATCCTGTAAGTGACTGATAATATCACTCTGCAGCTCCTGCTAGAAAAAAGTGATTTATCCTGGCAAAAGTCCATTCATTTTCTGTCTTACATGAATGGATACAGAACTGGATTAGCCATGGTTCATCACCGTGAAAGATAAACTTTTCTGAAACTGTAAAAAGAACTGATGGCAACTGCCATTCAATAACACAATCAAAAGTACCATCTTTACCAAGTTTTTTGTGGTTTGGTTTTGTTTTTTAAACAAAATTCTATTATCTTTTCTCTAGGTGGTAGTCCAGGGCAGACTCCTATGGGAGTAAAACCTATGCACCCCTTTTATCACAGTCCACTCTAGAGAGAGACGGGAAGGATTTAAATCTTCAGACATATATAGAATTTTAAAAATTAAAAAGGCATAACAACCTCATTATGAATTTAGAAACAATGTGTGCTTTCAACTTTACAGTTAAATTATGCTATAAATAATTCAGGAAAAAATGTTTCTTCAACAAAATGAGAAAGTTTTACACGAGAGAGAATGTCTGTAGAAGCAACAAGGTGTGAAAAGCAAGGTATTTGTAAGGCTGAAGGAATTGGAAAAGAATTAAAATATAGATTTGTGAACCATATTTAAACTATTAGATGATAGCTAAGCTTTTTAAAAGAAAAGTCCAACTTTTGTAATAGATTTAGCAATTGAATCCAGAACACCAATGTGCTTCAGGAAAATTCAGCTAGGAGACCTCAAATCATCCTTATTGTTGGATAACGTTACCGTGGTTAACATACATCCATGGCCTTAGTTTAATGGAAATATATAGTAGCTTTATTGTTAAAAAAAAAAAAAAAAGTGCCCAGGGACGGACCACAAACCACTTACAGTGATCACTGTTAGCACCGAAGGAGGGAGCTGGGTAACACTAGATGCCTGTTCGAAGTTGTAGACAACTTCCCATTACAATACAAAGATATAATCTTTCTAAATCTTAATAGAAAACATCAGTGAAGGAAAACAGACAGCTCTGAAATTATTTCATAATGTTGGCAAGCAGCCAATATGAAGGTTAATTCTGAATTGTCACTAAAGATTGAATCACACAATGGATCAAAGTCATGACAATATGTCTGTGTAGTACAGATTGGAGAGAGAGAGAAAGGTTTAGGGGAAGAAAAAGAAAAATCAAGACTCAATTAATAGTAAATACAAAAGTATTGCTGACCTGATAAAATAATGAAAATAAAACTGTAACAATGAAATAGCACATAAGACATCTGCTCTGTACTGTATATACCTTGAACTATTAAATACAACATGCTATGTAAGAAAACAAATCCATCTCAGTATATTCTCTTTAAAATTAATACAGATTTTTTTTAATCTGATAATCCTCTATTTAAAAATATAATTACTGATTGAAAAGGAAGAACATCTTCGGAGTAAGAACAGAAAAGACTGGGAAATGTATGCTGATTATCAAATAGACTGCTTGCTTCCAGCTCTAAGCTGCTATCAAAACCACCTTTAAGATAAAAGAAGCACTGATAAGACATTGGGTGCACTTTGAAGGATAACCTCTAATTAAGTTACTGTTTTCTAAGGACACTGTAACCTTATATTTGATTTATTACAAAAACTAAGAGATAGCTTACTCTTCATCTAATATTGTTCTTGGTCATTGACCTGTCCACGTACAACATCTTATTCCAGCTTTTCAAGATTTTAAAGCCCTGCTATGGACAATTTTATCCTTTCAGTGAAAGGCACTAATTTTAGAAGGTAATAGTGCTGAAAAGATAAGATATTATCATCACCTATTAGCTGGCTTCACTGAATTTAGTGTCTGTGTCCTAGGCTAAGATATGCATTAATCAGAGCCTCACATAGCATATTTATTTCAAATCCAGCAGCCATTGAAATGTGTTTTAAGGTACTGGGCAAGTAAATCTATAAAGCCCCAGTTTAGCACCTCTTCTTGATAATCCACCTAATTCCCCTAAAAAGCTGGCATTTTAATACCTTGTGTAGGAACCACCCTGTCTTCCACTGCTGACACAGACACATAGAAAGGCTCAAGCCAAATCCTTTCACCTAAAGGTGTATTTACGTATTTATTATTTTATTTTAATCTAGTACACCAGGACACAGGTTTAGTCCAGCAGTGAGCACACTCCCTGTCTCAGCATGGAGCAACAGGGCTTTGGTTATCAGCAGGCAATATCTACTGCTTCCTTAAGCAGCTTGGGCTTTGCTGTGATTTAGAAAAAAAAAAAATCACTATCTTGCAAAGTCAGTGGAAGCACACCAGGTGATAACAAAGATCAAACCACCTAAGCAGATGAACCACATTTTGAAACAGTAGTAGCCAGCTGCCAAAAAACACTAATGATTTTTTTGACTGAGTTAATTATGAACAAAGGCAAAAGCCCATGGAAAATAAACTGTTTGGCAATAATTCACATGGATTTTTAGGAATATATGATCAAATTGCTAACGTGATCATAGAAAAAATGAACTCTGAGAAAATAGTAGGGGCATGAACAGACAGGAAGAGTTTAAGAACATATGAAATTTTTTGCTCTGTTTATCTTACTAACCATATGGTCTCTAGAAATTCTTCACTACAGCCTTGGCTTCTGAGGTTTTTGCTACGGACCCCTCAGTGTTTAAGGACTGCATAGCTTGGAGTTGTGGTGGGCCCTCAACCTGCTGTGAGAGCCAGCTAAGTAAGTTCTGAGTTCTTCTCATATTTCATATCATTCAGCAAGACCATATTCCTCCCTAGAATTGATAAGGAATTATACATGGCAAAGGAAAAGCAAGTGGCAGGAGATCCATCTTGACTAGAGGAAGTATTCGAGTACTCGTTAGAACAAGTAGCACACTATACCTCCGGAATAAGCTTGCATGGGTGCAGCAATACAGTAGATGTCTAATTAATTTTCATCATCATATTTTGGTCTGCTAAGTAAGATGCACATTAATCTGGGTTAAGTAAGTAGGGCTGACAGGGAACTACAGATTGAAGGTTAATCTGTCTATTTAGAACTACAGTGTGTTCCTATAATTCTTCCTAACTGTGGGTTTTTTTTGTGTGGGTTTTGTTGTTGCTGTTGTGGTTTTTTTAGTATCAAGGTGCACAGTTACTGTCCTGAACTAAAAGGAGGTGCACTAGGCATGGCTTCAGAGACTATGGGGCCTTCTCTGATGAATGGGCTGCATACGTGCTAATGTTCAGCTACAGGAATCTGATACAATGAGATAATGAATTTTGCTGAAACTTAATGTTTCATTGAAAATGAAAAGTTTCACCTGTTAAAAAAAGATAAAAAGACTAGAATTCAAAAATCCATGCTTATTATACCAGGGCAGTATCTACGGATTAAAACAAATTCCCTTTATGATATATATCATTAAATGATGCCGAATTCGTCCAATGAGTTTTATGCTTTAATACTACCTCAAGCTCCTTTTTATCATTTGAATTTAGGCTTTTTAGTTATTCTAACAGGTTTAGATTAACTAAGTGAAACTATTCAGCATGGACACACTATAACATTCATTGCACTGATCCTTTGAGATTAGTACAGTTAACATTTTTCAAATTTCATTCACAAAGAGCTTTATGTGAGCATAATGTTACTGTACGTTAAATCCAGCTAAGAGTGACATAGTTTAATGCTTCATAAATTCTCCAGTTTGCCAGCCAACCGCACATAGCAAGCTCATCTGACAAGGTGATCTGTACATCATTGCTCACAGTGATTTATGCTGAAGGTTTGAATTAAATTCCTTTTTTTTAGTATGCTCCTTGAACAGCATGTATTGCAACATACCATCAGCCCTCAAGCTTCAGAGCTATGCTAATTTTATCTTTCTATTGACACAATAACAGGCAACATACACTACACGCTGCTATCTAAAAGAAGCAAAGTAAACACTAAATTCTGTTTTACTAGGAAAGGTGTAATGCACTGTGGCTCAAAGTTCATACATCCAATCTTGCTATATTAACTTTCTGAGACCTGACACTCTAAGGAAGGTGTCAAAGAGATAGTAAAGAGAAAAAAAAAAAAAAAAAAAAAAAAGGATGTCCCTTAAACAAAAGCTTTACATTCAAAATGTATCTCATCTGCTTGCTACCATAGGTTACTAGGGATTCGCTGCCCAAGATGCCTGTCTCTGAACTAGAATGGAGTCCACGATGCTGTCCTGATTTTCTGTCTCTCTGAACAGGCTCAGCTCACATGTTGCCTGTTTTGCAACAGTAACAGGAATTTTGCTCCACTGAATAAATGAAACATGGCAAATAAAGGAAAATTCACACCTGAAGTTGATAGGTATAGATGCTGGAATAACAAAATCAAAAATTCTGTTGCCAAAAAAGAAAAAAGTGTCCTCTATCTTGATTCTAGTATAAGGCAAAGCCTATTTCTTTAATAAAACTATATAAATAATAAAAGATTAATATTCAGGTTACTTTATAAGTTGTCAAGAGCTATATTTGGTCGTAAATGAAAACATCTATAATTAAACTGATGCCAGTTTATCAGTGTTTTGGACACAATATATGAATTCATGTAGAATTTATAAAGGGTTGACAGAGGTAATAACCAATGGTCATCAAGTGTTATAGGTAATCCTAGTTTTAAATAAGTTGAGAGGTGTTTATTACAATCACAGAACTTCTACTGTCTGATATTTACCTATCAGACATGTAATATGCTTCCCACTTTCACAAATCCTCTATAAACCCTTTGCCAGTGGAAATTTAAACATAAAGCATATCCAACATCACTCGTCAGCTTTTTAAATCCAAGGAAACAGATTGAAAACGTATAGAAATTTAATTTGGGATTTAGGCCAGTTGCTTCGATGATTTATTTCAATACACTATTAACATTTTTTTCCCTTATTTCATTTCAAAACATTAAGATATTTTAGCATGGGTGAGTTTGGGAATAGTGGCTTCTCATCTGAAAAGGTCGTATTTGAACAATACAATGGCAGACACAGTCTAAACTAAGACTGAGCACTAGTTGAAGTGGTTGTAAGAAACTGAGATAAAGGGGTATTTTCAAATCATGGTTTGCATTTTTTTTTTTTTTCTGTTTCAGTGACAGTAGTTTTCCATCTTATTGACAAACTTTGCTTACTTTGATATAAAGTTGCTTCTTACTGTAACTCAGCTGAAATTGGAAGTTCTGTATAAAGACATAAAGACATTCTGCTGTACTCAACTGTCTTTACCAAAAAAAATAAAAATAAAAATCTGTTGCTTTGCAGTGGGGGATCAAGAAAAGGGAAATGTGCAGGTGCTAGATTTAAATTAAATACTACAAGTAGAATTTCCACAAAGAAAACTCAGGGATATTAAACACAAGATTTAATCAGCTTTGTGTACCTTGTCCAGTCCACAAGATAACAAAGCTGTGCCATCCACCAATGTAATTGCAACATTTTGGTAGGAGTTAGAAACCTCATGTTGTTAAGTAATACCTTCATAAAGATTTTAATAGCTTATTAACATGAGAGCCTAATCCTGTCACTTTGTGTGACAGGAGCCTAAGTCCCCACACAAGCTTCTGTTTTCTACTATAATACAGTGTTGAGAAAGAATTATGGGCAGTTCACAAGGTTGAGTCATGGTTACAAAGACAGTAAGGCAATCCAGTAGCCAAAGGTACCACACCACTGCTTACAGAAGCTGAAAGTAAAGAATAAAGTGGTGAATTGTCAAAAACGCCTCACATGTCTAGAGTCTTAAGTTTTGAAAAAAAAAAACCAAACCAACAGTTTGATCTGCATCAATAAAAATGCCTTCTGTCTTTTCTTCACAGGGGAAGAAAAGAGGAGGAAGAAGGGGAGAGGGAGAATGTGGGACAAGGCCTGAAGGGCAAGTCTCCAAGTATGGTCCGACTAATAAGCGGGGATGTGCTGGAGCTTGTTGGCCATAAACCTTGGGATGACAAGGAGGGTGGATAGATAGCAGCC
>JAVJGJ010000047.1:86590319-86629227 GCA_035590215.1 Microhierax caerulescens | reverse complement strand
GATTCATAAATTGGTTTTGATTTTATGTTAAGCCAATGCAAATGTTCACCAGTACACTTACAATGCACTACATTGTGTAGTAAGTAAGTAAGATGAACTTGGCATTATGACATTTGTCTTGCCAAGTAACTGTTCAGCGTGATGCATCCCTGCGCTCCTGGGGATGGCGGAGCCCCCACCTGTCCATGGAAGCGGTGAATGAATGTCTGGTTTGCTTTGCTTGCGTGTGTAGCTTTTTCTTTGCCTATTAAACTGCCTTTATCTCAACCCATGAGTTTTCTCACTTTTACTCTTCCAATCCTCTCCCCCATCCCACTGTGGGGGGAGTGAGTGAGCAGCTGTGTGGGGCTGGGATTAAACCACAACAGAAGTACTCAGAGGGACTAAACAGAACTGCTTCCAGTCTGTTTCTTACCATTGAATGGCTCTGGTCAAAATAGGTGAGAGCCAAACAAAGCCAATGTAAAAGGTACACAGCTTCTTAGAAGTAATTTCATCTTTGAGTAGCTGACATGATTTCTGTGAGGAAGTATCACTTAAACGTGATATATCATGTAATACATAATGAGGATAGTTTGTTTTAAAGCTTGTATGTCTGTGTGTGTAACTATAAATATATCACAATGATAAGACTAGTCATGTATGAAAAAGTAAGATTCTCTGACTGTAGGAACTCTACCTTTCCAAAACTCCTCAGATATTTTCTCTGCTGTGTGGGTGTGTTCTTACATACCTGGAGAAAATTACATAGTTCTAAAAATTGAATGTTACCCATTAAAGAACATCTTGCTTAGTTTCATTATAGGTCCATAATACATTCTCAAAAATGGAACGTGATTTTTGAAGAAGAGGTTATTAACCACCGTGTTATAACTGTAATGCTCCTGGGAATATGATGGATGGATAGAAAGAATATGCTTATAAGTAATTTGGGGACAGTGTTTTGTCTACTTTTTTTATTGTTACAGGGGAGAAAAAGCAATGGAATGATAACCTGTTGGAAATTACTTGAAGGCTATGCCATTTGAACTGGTTGATGTTTCTGCTGCTTTAGAAGGGTGTTTCCATTTTATGATAGTAAGACAAATTAGATAAAAACTGAATAAGTGTTTTAATTTACAGCTTGTAAACTGTAAAGTAACAGAGCTAAAACATTCTCAGAGTCTTCTCCAAATGTCATGTACATGTTTTTAAAAGGAAAAATGAATATAACATTGGCTTACAGTAGAAATAGCCCAAAGACATCTGTCCTAGAAGTATATGCGCCACTTCATGATCGTGTGTGCTGCCATTTACTTCAGTAGAATTTTAAAAAGATTTAGTTGTGCCATGTTTAATGCTTTTTGGATCTAAGGCATTGCTCAGACTGACAGACATGTTTTATGCATCAGCAGGAAAGTGCATGTGTTCATGGGAAAGCTAATTGGAAAGAGGACCGAGAGTATTTAGCACTATCCAAACATTTGTGTCTGCGTTGATGTGAAATCTTACACTTCTCTAAGACGCTGGTGTAATTGTGCTGCCCAGAAGGATGTAGTTCTCTGCAGGGGGACAAGACCTCATTTGCAGGAGTTAATTTTTAAAAAGCTACCTGAACCCTCTTATCAAACATGGTTCCCAGTATCTCTTTCATTTAATTTATGATATTAGAAATGCTAGAATTAAGCACCTGCATTTCTGTATGTGTGAGTATTGTATGGTGAGAATGAGATTACTGCAGGTTTTGGGAATGGATGAGGACAAAGTCTGACTCCTTATTTCTCTCCTGACTGATATTTATCACAGGTAGGAAATCTGAGTGTATTTGTGTATACATGTAATAAAACCACATGGACTTTTATAATACAGAATTGAGTTTAAATGCATTTGTGAGTTGATTAGATTACCCAGACACATTTTGGGAGATTATAAACAGAACATATTCTGGTAGAAAAACATCCTGTTAGGCAGCAAACACGCTCTGTATATGTCATGCATTCTTATTATTGCTTCCATATTCATTAAAGTTTAAGGCCTTAAAAGACTTGTCAAAATGTTATGCCAAGCTGAGAGCATTGCCTTGATGTGCCTTCGCTTAGCAAGTCTTAGTGGCATTGCTGGCATTCTGAGTAGTCAAGAAAAAATCTTACATTTCTCAAGTTACTTGTATGTTTGAGCCCCAAATGCACTTCACATTTTTCTTCATTCTTGATTATTTTTTTTTTTTTCAGAATTTTTATACCTTTCCTATGTAACTCTTGTCTAAAATGTAGGGTTTTACTTGTATGTATATATGATCCTGATTTGGGAAGGTCAGTTTTGAGCTGAAATTTCTGCAGGTTCTGGAGAGGTCAGACTGGAGGCTTAGCACAAGGCCATCCCTACTGTTCTTTTATTTATGAAAAAGAGGACTTTGTGTAGGCTTGAATCCATATGTGTACTGCAGTGTGAATAGCTGAATTCAAGTGTGGTCTAAGTCATGTTGCTCTCAAGACGATCTGCTTGATGTAGAGGACAAGTAGAAAAAATACTCAAAGGATAAAGAAAGTAAAAACAGAATGGGAGTGAACAAAGTTTATTTTTTTAAAAAAAAAGAAGAAAGAAATGAAGACAGAAAAGAGAGAAAAAAGGTGTGGGAAATCTGTGCCCTGTGTGCATGTGTATAAATTATATGCCCAGTAGGATTTGACGGTAGTGTTTATACATATGGTACATTGTAAGTAAGCACCTGGTTCTAGCAACTGAACCACTTTTATTGTGGCAATTTCTTTGTTTCTAAAAAAAATACAAAGAAACCCTTCTTTATAGAGAGATAGACGAGTCTGGGGTAGAAATGCATGGGGAAAGAGTTTTACAGACAGGATGGTGTGTCATGCCTTTATGTAAATACCCTGTATGTATAACATTAAATACAAAAATTCTGTTTGAGTGTTAGAGCTGTCTGCAAATAATTGTATTAGACCAAATGGGAAACCCAAGGTTTAGGCAGTTGGTCAATACATCTGAAGAAAAAAAAACATGGGGGAAAGGTGGGGATGGTGGCATTAGAAAAATGAATGCCTCTGGTTTTAAACAACATTGTATGTCTAAGTCATTGTTAACATTTCTTCAGAAAATGTCCGGTGTGACTTACCTGAGGTCCCACTGGGCCCCAGGGAATTTGATGGTGACGTTAGTGGGAGGAGAGGCAGGTGAGTACAGAGCACACTTGAAAACACCCCTCCAAAATGTCACTGCTGGGCAGGAGAGAGGCTTCGGGAGCATGACCTGCAACAGCCGTTGGTGGCTCTGGTCTGTGAGATACAGAAGAGGAAGCCTTCAGTAATAAGAGCCACTCCCTCCCCAAGAAAGGTGCTTGCTGTCAGACTTTGCCTGTTTTCTGAAGCATCTTAGACCTCAAATGAATATCAGAACAGTTGGGCATCTTTACACACTGGTTAGTATAACTAAATTTAAAAGTAAAAGCTATTTTTACCCACTGATGTCAGTGACTTAGGAGTGCTCACATGAGTTTTTGTTATTCTGGAAACAAACTGAAAGCATTAAGTTTGGTTTTGTGCTTGTCTCTGCCTAAAGCAAATTTTTATGGTCTAGTTAGGTTCTCTCGAAAACCAGCTTTTATAAGTAAATACTCACGGGTGATTAACTATCCTAAAATAAAACTGTTGTCAGATGTTTAAAATGCGTGGTATGTGAGGGAGAAGTTATGTGTATGTTGACTTGAAAGCTAATTTCTACATTTCAGCACATCTGCAATGGTTAGTAAAATGGAGGCACTTGCAGATTTACTTCCAAAGACGTGAGCGTGGAGAAAGCACGTCTTTTTAATTTAGTTGATTCTAGTGTTTGGGAGCAAAAAAACCGATTGTGGCATGGTGAAGTGGTTTCCTAACCTTTGCAATGTAAAGGAAGCATGTCTTCATCAAAGCAGATCTTTCAAGACCAAAACTATTTTTAGAAAGTTTAAGTGAAACAGACATCAACTGAAGAAATGTCATATGAAGAAAAACCTGTAAGGGAGTCTACAAAAAATATTTTAATGTGTTCTTTTACTGTACCCATCAATAAAATACCAATATACTGCTGGCTGGTTTCTTGTCACTATAAGAAAAAAAAACAATTGGATTTTGGAAATTTATTTTCTTAGGAAGCCATGCAGAAATCTTAGTTTCAGGAAAGTATTTCACACACTAATTTGGATTTTCTCATTCATTCTTACTTTGAACATAATTTGTACAGCAGTATACAGTCTGTAATTAACGCAGTGGACCCGGTTGAATAACTTTGTAACTGACAAGAGATGGTCCTTTTTGACCTTTATTTTAATACTGCAAAATTAGGCAAAACGAAACAACTTCTGCAAAAGAATGAATAAAAGATTGTTCAGAAGATGTCCTTTTTCAATAAAATAGCAATATGCTGTTTAATGACCCATTAGTCACTGATAGCTGGTATATTTTTTTTGGTGGGAAAAGCAAATAATTTTTTGTGACCTTTTATTCCTGCTCGACTTATAATCAGAATTTTTTAATTATTTTTATCTTCTGGTTTAGCAATACTAGCTCTGTTGGGAAAATGTAAGAGTTCTCATTGCAAACTTTTTTTTACCCCCCTTATATATCCTAATTTAATGAGATTTTTTTAAAATTATTTTATTATTATTATTATTATTTTACTGAGGAGGACATCTGGAGGGTGGTGAGTGCTGGGGCTCCCTGGGCAGCAGGAGCTCTTGAAGTGGGGGGGAGGCAGGGCCCTGGAAGCCCACTCTGTCCCACCCCCAGCCAGGCAGCAGCCCCAGCCCTGTGCATTGGGCATCTTCCTGGGGATGGGGACAGGACGTGGGTCCGACAGGGCAGGTCGATAGGGACCTGGTGACACTGGGGTGGGGACCAACAACTTGATGGGGGGTCCTGGGTCACAGGCAGGGTGAGGGGAACTGCAGGGGGCTGGGGATGGACACTCAGGGCTGGCAGTGCCTTAGGGCCCCAACAGGATGATGGGAAGGGGATGTGGTGTTTAAAATCAGTGATGTGTTTATCAGTGGGTTCACCTGAGAGGGAGTTCCAGGTGCTTTCAGCTACTGCATGGGTCAGGCCATCCCTCTGCATACACAGATTTTCCATAAAGACCCCTACTCTAGGGTCTGTATTACTGCTGCATGCTGGTAAATTGTGGCTGGTTCTTCTACTTGGCTTTTCTGGGTGCTGGAGGACAGTGTTGCATGAGAGGTGGACTTAACATGCAAAAGCTGTATGACTGCTGGTGAGAGATGTTGCACTGCCTTGACAACAAGTAAGTTTTAAGTCTGCTGATTGATATTTTACTTACTTCTCTTGCTTATTGTTTTATGAAACTTGCTGGTTTTCAGACAGTAGAAAGAGGTTTCCTCAGGAATGTGAGCCCTGGGTCAAAAGAGTTATTTACACAGGGGGAAAAAACTGAGCAGACCCATGGAAGCGTAAGGCGCAGCAGCGTGTTCGTGGCATGCAGGGACAATTACCGATCATGTTGTTTGGGTATGAAAATGAATAATTGTTCATGTTGCTCAGTGTAGGTTTGGGTTTTTTCTTTCTCTGTTTCCAGCAGGTGAGGGAGCGCTTCCCGTCAGGTCAGGCAGGTCTTGCGGAGCCGATCTCTAGACAGCTATGGAGAAAGTGCCCTGTGGTGCCTTCCTCTGCCTCTGCTTAATAACAGCTCGTCTGGCAGCAGGGACGTATCACATGGGTTACCCGCCTACCCAGCGCTCTTGCTACTGACCTTCTTACTTATACAGGGATCCCTGTGAGACTGTTCTGAGGCGAGGAAGCTTGTGTTTTAAATTAAAAACAATGAGCAACTCTTTTGGGCTAGGCAGGGAC
The DNA here is from genome assembly GCA_035590215.1 of Microhierax caerulescens. NCBI lineage: Eukaryota > Metazoa > Chordata > Aves > Falconiformes > Falconidae > Microhierax > Microhierax caerulescens. Next base: position 86,623,387 of record JAVJGJ010000047.1, on the reverse strand, counting down.
TGCCAGAAGTAGAAATGGAAATGCCTTTTAAGGATCTAGGATGGATCGATTTCCTCGTTCTCCTTTCACGTCTCAAGTTTTTTGAAACCTCTGCAGCATGTTTCGGTAGTGGTTCAAATCCATGATTGTTGGATGAATTTGTGGAACTGAAAATAATAAAAAAAAAAATATCCGATCACCTAGTCATTTAAATTTATGGTAAAACGTTGCCTTGCAATGAAACTAAGATTTGGCCTGTAGCCTGCTGGGTTTTAGTTGTGCCGCATAATTACATGCAGTACTGTTAACGCAAACTGAGACTGACTGCATGCCAGTAATTTGCAGAAGTCATTAACGACGTTTTGGGGGAGATGGTGAAAATTAAACATTATCAGCTGGCTGGTTAATGGGCATTTCTTGCATACAGCCTAGTCACTGAAACATAGGCTTTTTCATTCACAAAGTCAGGACAAATTTGTTCATTTTGTTCTGGCTCTGCAGATGATAGTAGTAAGAGATTAGGCATTTTTGGAAATGTCTTAAAATATTTTTTCATGGTGATATGAAGGCAGCGGTGAAGAAGAAGTTCTTGAGATGCAATGCAGAGATTCTGTTTACCTATGAAGCAGAAAGTACTTTAAAATTTTGGGCATGATTATCTTTACAAAATCCCGGTGGTGAGCTCTACCTTTGGCTGCTCTCCAGCCTCTCAGTCTTATAGTCACCAGCTTTCTTTTAACAAAAGTCAGAAGCCTTTGTTGTGAAAGGAAAAGAAATGGACTTTTATTTCTCTCTTGCTGAACAAATAGATGCCTAGAGCAGATAGTTTTTCATCTCTCAGCTGTGTAGATGCAATCAGTTAGTGGCCTGATTTAGGACCAGTATTATCCTCCTGTACTTCACAATGCATGTCGCTAGTATATATCCTGTGTTTACTGTTCAGCCTGCATCTGTGTTCAGATTCAGCTTCAGTGTACAGTGAATCCGTTCAAGATGTAACCAGAATTTCCTTTTCTTACCCAGCATAGCAGCTTATCTTTAACTTAGAACACATTAGAATTTATCGTTGAAAGCAAGCATTTTTTCCTTTTCGTCGTGGGAATAGTATTCAAAAATGTGCATGGTGTGAATGGGGTTATAGATAAATAGCTGTGTAGGGATCTGCGTCATAGAGTCAGAGGCTTAAGGGCTTTACGTTCCATAAGAATCTGAAATCACATTCTAGATATCTTTTAATGCTTAAAAATGCAGGTTAACAGTATTTGCAGTTAAAAAAAAATTAAAGTATGTGTAAGTAGTGTACTATTTATCACGTGTCCTCTTCTGAATATGGGTGAATATGCAGTCTCTGACTCCATGGTGTGGCAAAGTTGTACTACAAAAGTTCACTTTTGTACTACTGAAGTGGTAAAAAGTTGTACTACTAAAACTTTTGGGTTTAGATTGTTCTTCCCAGGTTTAACTATACCCGGTTTATAGAATGGACTGTTGAGCATTCAAAATGGTAGAATCCCATTAAAAAAAAGTATCTGTGGGTTATAGAGATTTATTCTAATAAACATCATAGGTGGCAACACTTTGGTATTGTCGTACTTGCATACACTTTGGAGAGATAAGAAATTCAGCTAAAATGCAATATGATTTCAGGTAATACATTGTGATAAATGTATTTACCTCTGATCTTGGAATATGGGGAAAGAGGGTAATTAGTTACAAACCACTGCTTCTGGGCAGAGGCAAAAGATGTGCATGATTGCTGTGTCCACAAACTTTCCGGTAGAAAACATGTTACTAGTTGTCCAGAGGTTTCATGTATAAACTGACTTCTAGTTGTGCAGTGGTAGTTGGAATAGCTCAGAAGAATATGTGATAGAAAAAATGTTTACTTGGAGCTATTTCTGATTCTTCTGATTTTAAAAGCAAACGTAAGTTTTAACTGCTTAGACATTTCATTGAACATGCAAATGAGATATATGAAGTCTGAAAATATTTAAATCTTACCTATACACATTATGTCTACTGGCATAAAGTACACAAGTACAAAAAAAGAAAAAAGAGTAGGCGTCAAAGCTGCACTCAGAAGTACTTGGTATTTAAAACAAAACCTCCAAACTTAGAGCAGATTTCAGGCTACCTCAGCTGCAGACAGCAGGAAGCACAATGGTGTTTCTAACTCTACCTGTTAGTAGTTCAAGATGCAATGTCCTGGAAGCAAGCTTGGTACTTTGAGCATGAACCTTTAACTACTGACATGTTTCTTTTGGGGGTAGCTGCAGTAACTCTAGGTCAGGGTAAGTTTTGTTAGGGCTTGCTCTTTGTTTTCCAGGATAAACAAGTGAAAAATCTCTGGAGTTTTTAAAATTCCTTGAGAAAATCACTTGCTGCTCTGATAAAACTGTCTACCGATTACACATTGTGAAGCAAAATTTAAGGATCACACAGTTGTTTAGCTGGAAAGACAGCAGGTGAGAAAGAAAAAGGACATAAGCAATGAAGCAGCTAGTAATTTTGACATTAAGAAAAGACATATGAAAAATTAATCCTTTTGCAAAACAGAACTGCCACTAAGTTTGTATCTGGAATTACCAGATGCCGATGGGTCCTCGGAGACAGAACTGTGTTACAAGCGACATCTAGACTGAAAGCAACCCAGCATCTCAGGAAATTGGAGGGCAGTCTGTGTGATACAGGTCTTGTTTCAGTTTCTGCAGCTGTTTAAAAAATGAGAGCAATATTCATACATCCAGCAGGCAAAGAGGCTATATAGAAGCAATAAGACAGAGATGTATATTTTAGTTTTCTGCACAAGAGTCTGGAACACTGATGTTTCCCCACTTTGTTTCTGTTACATTCATTTACTGTAGAACTAAAATCGATGTACATGTCTTGCATAGATATTTCTCCTGTGCTGGTCTGAGAGCAGGTTTCTGTGATGCATCACATTTTGCAGTAGCATGCAATAGCAGAAACCCACAACTCCATATGTTAGCATTGAAGATTTGGGGAAAGCTTGGATTTAAGTTTGGATCTGAACTTTCTGATTGTTCCGTACCTGTATTTGTCTTCCCTTGCACATAGGTGTAGCCATTTTCTTAGGCAAAAATGGGTTTATTTCTGGAAAAACGCAAGTCAGTACCTTGTATGCTGTGTTTGAAATGAAGGAACATGCATGGTTATAATTCAGGAGGAAAGAAAAGGGGAGAGGTTCAGTAAGCAAGAAGCTATTTATCTATTCTTTGATCTGATTATTGTTTTAGATCCTTAGTTGAAGTGTAGGGCAGTGTAAAACAATAGTGGGTTTATTATTTAAATCTATATACACACTTTTGGGTGTGACTAGAACAGTTCTTTTTTTGCAGTATGTCCTAGCAGCCATGCCCAGCTATAGTAATAATTTTGAGAGGAGCCACCAAATAACGCAGTGGGGAGATTGCAGATCTAGCAATGTGCCACTGCTGGTTTCTCCCTGTGTCAGTATATTTCTATTTTTATTTTTTCCTTTATAGCAAGAAAGAAGTTTACATAGAGAGGATGAGAAAATATCAAATGGAGCAGAAATGCAATGTGTGAATTACCTTCATTAACTTGTAAGCAGGCCACAAAAATGTTGCATTTTATAAATTTGCTGTTGAGAAGTTTAGATTTGGGGGGTTGAGCAGAGTAGCAGCTTGGTTGCAATTACTCCTTAAACCAGATGTAGGCTTCCTGGAAGTAAGTCAGGACTAGCTTCTTGTCCTGGGTACTGCAGAGCCAGCAGATCCAAGCAGCAGTTGGGTCGGTTCAGTGCTTACAGATCCAGTACTGTTGTGCACCTGTGATTGCTCCTTTCAGGAATCTGTGAGCAGCATCAGTATAATAATCGGACGTTCTCTGTACATCAACATCCTGTGCATTTTAGCTTTAAAACCAAAAACCCTTAAGGAAGTCGATATACAGGCTCTTTGCTGCTTCTTCTTCTGTCAAATGGTTAGCCTTAATCTCCTCGGGTGGTGGCAGGCTTTATCTTTTCAAATACTTTCTGCAGGTTCCTGAACCAACAGTTCCTCCAAAGTGCCCGTCTTCCTTGCCAGAGAGTGACAGGTCCTTCCACACAACCAGAACTAAACTGCTGGGATCCAGAATTTTATCTGGCGTCCTCTGAGCCAGTATTTTTTTTGTCCAAAGTTAAAAAGTAAGATCTTCAGTTGTTTATCTCTCCGTTATATTGAAACAGTCCCAAATTAACTACTTAAGAAGAATTTATCCTGAGCTGGTGTTTTGTTGCCTGCCTGTTTTCTGTGAAGTGTACTATTTAAGATAAACCACAGTATCCATAGACTTCACCCTGCCACTGTACAACATTTACAAATTGTTGCAAAAGCTGTCATGTAAATTGTTTCAAGACATCAAGAGTTTGCTTTCCTAAATCTTGTTGAATGTAATTATTTGCCACTTTCTGTGGAGGCAGATGATTTTGCCCTCTCACTATTATCACATTTGTCTTAGACTTCCTTCGTCTCCAGGCTCTGTGTCTACATTAACAAGCAGTGCAGACCAGTAGAAGGAGGTTCTTAGGGCTTATGTCCACACTGCGCACATTTCAGGGTCCTAGTCTGGGTCTGTGGTTCTGTGAATGCCCGTTGGTGGCTTTAGGTGCTCTTCTGAAGGCCATCTTCCAGTTTAGCTTTGTCCAGAAAGCATTTGCTGTGGGTGCTCCAGCTCACTGTGAATTAAAGTAGAGTATGTGGAGACAGTCCCAGTATTAAAAAAAAAAAAAGGACCCCAAACAAACAAAACCAAAACACCAAAAACTGACAAAAAAACCCCCACCACCCTCCTTAAACTGAAATAAAATGTTACTGCAAACACACTATAAATTGACAACAGTAAAAGCCTGCTAGTATGTATGTTTTCATTTTGCAGCTTATGAACTTTCCTTATTTTAAATCCCTTATAACTCCTGAGTAGACTTTTCCTCTGTGGAAATTCATTCTGTGGTTTCAGCTTGCACCCCCTTCATTTCAACTCTAATTTTTTTGTCTTGTCCTCCACTAGCAGACTCAAAGTTACCTTTATGTTGCTGATGTCCCTAGCAGATGTCTTTGTCTGACCTGGGTGCTCCTTAACACCTGTCAGCTTTCCTTCTCTTATTTAAATTCTCAAAGTCTTTATAATTGCTGTTTGCCAGCAGTTTCACTCCAGCTTGATAAAAAGTCTGCTGCCCCAAAACATTTGATGCCTCAATAAAATATTACTTTTAATTCTTACTTAACACAGTCAAATGTGACATTTCTGCTATCTAAGTCTGTCTAGTTTTGCAATGGTAAGCATCTTAGAGGTCTGAATTCTTCATTCTTTCCTTTCTTTCTGCTTCAAATCTCATTCCAAGCTTTGCAGGTAGACAGATATGAAGCAAATGGGGGAAACAACTGCTTCTCCAGTTTGACCACTGAAAGATAATATATCTGAAATTGAAGATGTGTGGATTTTTCTTAACCTTTAGCATGACACTTAAGGCCCAGATGTTACAACAGGAATCCTGATGCAGTTGAAGATGTATTTTGATGGGCTTTTACAGTGTTTTTACCAACAGACAAGGAAAGAATCTGAATGACAGAAACCAAAACCCCACTGGTTTTGGACATCCTCTTGGCATTCTCAGGACCTGTGGGGAATCCTTGGCTGGTGGCTGAGAACAAATGAGTGGATGAAATGGTTTCCTCACCAACCACTAGTGATAAGGCAGTGATGACTCTTATCAAAAGTAATGTTTTCTTGAAGCTAACAGAAAACACTTATCTCAAGAATTGATCCCTGAGGTTGATAAGACGCTGTCCCAAAATTATCCTAAGAAAAGCAAAAGAGAAAAGGAGAAATCAAGATAACCAGGCTCTATGAATTTGGAAGGCAGACCTGATTTTTTTTTTTCTTTTTTTTTTTTTTTCTTTTTTTTTCCTGCCTTGTATCCTGAAAACACAAGTTATAATCCTTTGGTCCAAAGCAGAGATGGAGGCCAAGTACGTTATGTACAAGTTGCTCACATTTTAACTTAGTCATGAATTAATCTATCTGAGAGGTAAGACAAGCACATACTATTTTATTGTCCAGATACGGGCAAAATTAGTAGCATATTTCACCTTATATGTCATCTCAGATTTAAGTTCTGATGACCTTCATTTGAAAAAAAGAAAATACTGATGAATTAATCTAATCTCTTGTGTTAATTAGTTGAAAGGACACAATTTGGGGGGTCTTAACAGGAGAAACTTTCTCAAACTCATATATCAAAAGTAACTCAGATTAGTAACATTGTAGAATATATAGAAGTCTGCAGTAGCAGCTGAATGAAATAACTTATTAGCCAACGTTTTGGGCATTATCCATGCTAAAGCATAACCAAATGAACCTTCCTTAATTGTTACTTGAGTATTCTTCTGCTAAAAGACCATATAAATCCTACTGTTGCACTTTAGTCACTCTAGATTTGCACTCGTTACCTTAGCAAATGCTTCTCAAGTAGCTAACAAGGGTCTTGTGACTATTTAAAATAAAATGAAACCTGTAAGTGGAATCAAAATGTTGTTGTGGGTGAGTGTTCCATTGGAGTGATACCAGATTAGAGAGGGGTCTCCTACCATTCCCTTCCAAAAAAAATCTGGAGTGCCTGGTTTATTGTCTGATAACAAAACCATATCTTTTCCCCTAGTACTCAGGTGAATTATGTTTTAAAACATATATTTCTTGCTCCTGAGGGCATTTTTAAAATCTGATGTGCTTAGTACATCTTGGCCATATTTACTAACTAACATACTCATAACCAAAGTTTGAAACTATTCACCTTCCATTTGGTTGCTTTCTAAAAATATAGGAAAAAAAAACCAAACAAAACAGGAAAAAGATTATTTGTCTCCAGAGATTCTATTAATATATTAAGCTGTTTGGTTGATTTCATCTTGCCACTGTGCTTGGCCCTGTAGCCAGAACACACGTGGCTCATTATATGTTCAGCCCTTCTAAAGGGCCAGGTGGGGACTGTAGGCTACGGACAATTGTTTGGAGAGACGTCCATTGAAGGACTGCAAACTGCTGTAGTGATTGTCAGCTGCCTGTCACACATCAGTTCTGTGTTTTGGTTTGGTTTTTAATGAGAAAGTGCCTTGTTGCACTGTGTCTGTGCAGAATCAGAGTCCGGCCTGTGACAGGAGCTCCTCGCTGGCACCGCAGTGCGAGGGCTTCTTGGCAGTGCTGCCATGCCCCGATGCTTGTGGTGGCGTAACACAGCCAGCAGCGGCCCGGGAGCCTGTAGAAGAACATCTTCCACTCTGGTGGTCTGTCAGGAACCTTTCCCCAAAACCTTCTTTAAAAACAACCATGCAAGTGGTTGGTCTTCTGGCTGGATGTTGAAATTACTCTGTCCTTCCAGTAAACCATTTTAGGCTTTTCTCCAGTTTGTCTCAAATTATGGTCATTAAGGAGAAAAATTCTTAAGTCTCTGCTGAATAGAAGAGAGCTACTGGAGACAAGGGAAGGGACTGAGACCTGTATCAGAAAAAAATTTCAGAAGAGTATCATATCCTGAGCTTCTCATTTGCAAGAAACACTGTAGAGCAGTAATCTCTTATTGCCCTGATTCTGGAAAGGGCCCTCTGGAAATTCTGTGTCTGCACATGGGCTGCTTATTTTGAGCCAGGGATATTTATTGCTGCTTGTTTCAGAATCTCAGATAACACACTGAAATTATTTAATATTTTTTTCAGATGCCTGTGTTGAAACTGTGTCAATCAAGTCAAAGTTGCAGTACATTCCAGATAGTTTTAAACTTGATCTTCTGAAATGATTAGTCAGCAGAAACTTTTCTGCTCCTAGTGCTGTTATCTTATGGAGTCCTCACAAAATCAGTTCTGATTTACTTCTCTATTAATTAAAACAATTTAAAAAAAAAAAAATTAAGTATTCTGGGGAGAAAAGTTCTGCTTCAAAACTTTCTTCCTCAACAGACATTTTCAGATAATTTTGAGCTGACATTTCAGATCATTTTGAGAGAGCTGAGGTTGTTCAGCCTGAAGAAGGCTCTGGGGAGACTTTGTTGCAGCATTTTCAATAAAGGGTGTCACAAGGAAGACTGAGAGAAACTTTTTACCAAGGCCTGTAGTGACAGGACAAGGAGCAATAGTTTTGAACTGAAAGAGGGTAGATTTAGATTGGACATAAGGAAGAAACTCTTCACTGTGAGGGCAGTGAGGTGCTGGCACAGGCTGCCCAGAGCAGCTGTGGGTGCCCCATCCCTGGCAGTGCCCAAGGCCAGGCTGGACGGGGCTGGGAGCAGCCTGGGCTGGTGGCTGGTGTCCCTGCCTGTGGCAGAGGGGTGAAGGGATCTTAAAGATCATCAAGTTCCAACCACCCCCATGGGCAGGGACACCAAACCATTCTATGATTCTGTTCTATATTAACACTTCTTTAATAGAAGTGCAGGCTGCCGTTTTCACACAGGTACATCAAAACCTGTCCAGGGGAATTTTCAAGAGACACTGGTGGAAAATAAGAATTTTCAGGTGCCTTTTCATTTCCAGAACCGTAGTTATTGTGTTTGCCACTATCCCTAGTAGTTATTATTAATAAAAGAAGACATTAATTATTATATTAATCACTATATCTTTACTATACTGTTGATAATTATATACATTTACGCTATAATGCAGAATGTAATTATATTATATATTGATATCACTATATTAATTATTATTTTCATTTTGTTGTCTTTAATATTTCCTGCATCACAATGAGATCTTGTAACACAGCTGTGTACTATTTTAAGAGGTCTAAGACTGAACTTCATGTTAAATTTCTATGTGAGCAACTTGCCAAACATTAGCAGATATACCAAAATGCCTTTCACATCAATAGAGCAAATTATGGGAGGTTTAAGCTCACAATTTATATTTGCCTGTAGTTACTTAAAACCTATTTCTTATTCCATACTAATTTAGGGGAGCAGGGTAACAGAGAATGGGGAATCTGGTTATTTGATGGAATTTTCAAAAGCATCTTCAGAGCAGTAATAAGGCATACCAAGTAGCCCAAAAATCGTCAACTGTTTTTCCCCACTCAATCCTCATTGGAGTGTTTTTCTAGTCTCATTTACAAAAGATTTTAGCATCCCTCGGTTTTCTCTGTTCCCCGTTGTTCTTGATAATTTTTGGGTAAATGTAGCAAAGACATGCAACTAAATAAAAAAGGTGGCTAGGTAACTCAAAAAAGCAAAAAGTCACGCTTCTTTAAAAAAGTCTGATACATCAAAATATGATGTGGTGTTGTGTTTTTAGAATTTATAAATTCTATGTTCTGTTCAAAAAAGGTGAAGAATACAGTGTACCTTGAATACTATCAATGTATTTACATGCTGATAAAAAAGCCTTCCTTGAAGAAATTAAAGCATTTTGAGGATTCATAGAAAGACGTAATCTGAGACAGATATTTTGGACATTCATTTTCAGTAGGTAATCAATCAGTCAGGATAATCGAAGATTCCAAAATTTTCAAAGCAAAGTAAAAATACTCCCACTATATTCTTCATGCTCCACTCTCTATTCCAGTTCTTTTGGATGTTATAGATAGAATTCTGCTCTTTCACAAAGGGATAAAATAATTTTGATCTGCAGGTGCAGCATTAAAGGTTGTTTTAAATAAGACTGCACCTGTATAACACACAGATCTCCCTTTTTGGAACACATCCTTGCAGGATTTTTAAGATTTCAGAATCAAATAAAACAAGAAATATTTTTATATCCATGTGGCCTAGATTGCAATGCTTGAATGTTTATGTGTTTCTTTCACAAAGAAAAAATATTCTTTGAGAAGGAAATTACAGAATGGAAAATTACTAGCAATGTTTTTAGCTTTTCTTCTCTCTTTTGATAATATTAATCTTTTGTTATTTTCAATACAGTGGTATATTTAGAGAGAACAGTTGGTGATTAATATACAGATGTAGAGAGGATTAATTTTCAGCCTACTGTATACTTCTTTATGAAAGGGACAGGGAAGGAATGACAATAATTTTTCTATGCAAAACTGCATGTTTGGGATTCAACAGGCGTGGAGTTTTTATATGAACTGCTAATGACATGCTCAAGGGTATAAAATCCATTGCCTGACTCTGGAATAAAAGAAGCCTATTCGTTACCTTTGAAAAACTCATACTGTTGTATTCTCTTTCCCTGTTTTATGAATGAATAAATATGTGGGTAATTATTATTATTATTACATGAAGCACTACATAAATTCCAGACTGAGATCTACCAAACCTCAAGCGATTAAATGTCACGCATCTATATTCTTGCTTTCATACAGCCACATGTTGATGGCAAAGCTCGTCTATTTTTTGTAAATATTGAGGAGATTTCTAGATTAACACACCAAAGCAAGAAGAATTCAAGAAAAACAGATTTTTAAATGTTCCTCTGGCTTTAGCAAGGATGGCAAGATATGAAAGCTGTCTCTTGATTACTGCCATTAGGAAAACATAGGGACCCAAAACAGAGAGGTCCTTTTTTTTATTTATTGGTCTTCTCCAATATTATTTGTTGTGACTATACAGAGGCTTAGCAAGTATTGGCCATGTTTTAATCTGTTGTAGGGAATTGGAAAACAAAGACTTTCAATGATGAATCTGAGATTTTGCATGAATTAATTGTATTTTACTGGAAACATTCTACTAACTAAACATTTATTTAGAAATGTAGACTACGTGTTTCATCTCAGGAACTATCTGCGGTTTCAGTACGAATCCAGGTACTGTCACCTCCAAAGACCTACAGTGCAGGAAGAACTGAAACAGGCTGCACAGGACTGAAAGAAAGCTCCCAGAGGATTAAGTCTAGCTCCCCACTGTCACAGACATCCATCTCATGCATTATACCCGCTGGATACCTTAGATCAAATTCCTGTACACTTGAAGTCAATATATATACATCGATCCATTTTAGTTAACCTCTTGCAGTATCTGAACAAGTGCATGTCTCTTTGAATCACGTTCCTAAGCATTCTCCTCTGCCCTACTTTCCATTACTGTTTTTCTTATGTTCTAAAAATGTTCAGTAATCCAAGCGTCTGTCAATTTATCTTTCTAAGTCCAGTCAAACACTTTTTGGGTTGTCTAAATCCTCTCTACTCCCCCCCCCCCTTTTTTTTTTCCTTCCACAGATTCTTATCTCCAATTCCTGCCAAAAGTCTTAATACCAACAAGCAAGGAAGGAGAACGTTTTAGTTTGATGTAACCAGCAGGAAAACAGGGTTTAACTATCTCTGAGAGACCAGAGATTCCACTTCAGCCTTAGATTTAGAATTCTGCAGTTGCCATCAGGCTGACAAAGCTAACCATGTTCTGACCATAGGAAGTGAAGGGAAGGGTCTATGGCTATCAGGAAGACACATGGACAAACAGGTTGAAGATATTGGTATCATGGTGTTGGTGCCTGTTGCAGGCCTGACAGCATCAGCATCTACCCCACTGCTTCATAACATCTATGAAGTTACAAAGAAATTTCAGGCGTCAGTGCAGTTGTGTGGCTTATCAAGATCTGTGTTATGAAGTTGGTTATCAACAGGATCGTAACACAGAGCAGCCTTATGCAGTGTCATTCCAGCCTTAGGACATGATGCTTCAGGACATTTATGTATTTCCTCATTGGAATCTGTTGTCCCTTTCCCAGCTCTAGGAAGTATAAACATTATATGCTTATCCTTCAGGGTTTAATGAGCCCAAATATTTGCAATGAAATGGGAAAAAAAGGAAGTTTGTGCAGTACAGGGAAACCTTTGTCCAAAGAACACCAGTCCAAACCACTTCATTATCATAACACTCTAAGTAGGGCACAGGCAGAATTGGCTGTTTCTTTCCAAGTTAGTATGAAGCCAAATGTAACAGCCTTTACCAGCCCAGCCATGTGCAGCGAAGTGATTTTCTCCTGGAAATTAACAAAACAGGTAGCTTATACCTTGAGCTTGTTCTTTACTATCTGTTCCTTCATATGCCTCAAATGCACAGACCACCTCCAAAATCTGCAAAAGTCTCTGTTCTACAGCAAAGCAGGCTCATTACCACCCATATCTAGATGCTATGTCCACCAGCCTGTGTCTTATATGCCACCTTTAACATTTGTGACGACAAAGTGCATGCAGTCTCTTCAGGATAGTTTTTGCTGCTGGTCTCTAACAATTCTGTGTGCTTCATAAGACTGCTGAAGAAACTGAGAAAGCATGGAGCAGAGGAACAAAATAAATGGTTAAGGAGAGAGAAATGGAGATCGAGCATCTAACTGTGAACACAAGTGGACTGCTGTTTTAACTACATTTCATTTATATTCAGCTTCCTACTGAGCTGAGCCGACTAGTGACTGGTAATGAGACACGCAATGCATTTCAAAATGCAGTTGCTGTATTCACAATGTAACACAAATGTCTTCTGAGTAAAGTCAAATGCATAAAACCCTACTGGCTCCTGTATTATCCCAGCAGAAAAAAGACCACCCCCCCCAAGAAAAAAAAAAAAATCAATAAACCCCAAAACTTGTAACTACAGTTCAAAGAAAAGAACCAAGCACTTTGAGCAACAGTCTTTTAAATGGAACTAAAATGGCCTTCTTCGAAAAGTCTTTTAGTTAGCATATTAATTGTCTGTGAGACCATAATGGGATAAAAACAATAGCGACAGCAGACAGTACGATTTTAATACTACTTATCACATAGATTAGTCTGTAGTAAGAGAGGCCAAAATGAAATAACTTGCTAATTTTAAAAATTAATTTAATCCTTTATGTAACATATAAACACATTATGGACAAGATTGAGACCACGTAATTGAAAATTAGTTTTGGCATGAGTGGTATAAAGACAGGGTTAAGACTTTGGGATGACTATTAATGAAACCATAATACAAATCAGCATATAAATATATAAAAAGGTGACCAAACCAGACACTCATTTCATTTACACAACTGATTTTAAAGGGAGTGCATAACTAATGCAATTCCAAAGGTCATTCATGCACAGTCTATCACTTCTTCTTGATCAAGAGCTCATTGATGTCATTATTCAAAAGACTAGTACTGTTTTAAACAGCGCCATTCCTGAAAACAGATTCTATCTTAACAAGGTATCCCATTAGTTCTTAAAAAGTCAGCCTATCTTTACTTTCTGCATTATACAATGTGTATAAAATCACACTGACAATCAGACCATAGGAAAAACATTAGAAGAGTATGTGTATCATTTTCTTTAATATATGGCTAGCAAGAAGGGCTTCTGTCATGTAACCACCTAGCTTTCCACAGAATTCATGAATAGCAATTTGGAAAGCATTAGAATAAATGCATTTAAAATACCGTTTACTGTACGTCTTGCATCTTTTTATTGTCCTACATTCTTCCACCATTTAGCAGGAAAAAAAATATCAAGAATTAAAAATAAAATTGATATTCATTTCATTCCTCAAAGCTATACCCTATAACCTGAGCATTCATTAGTGTGCTTTGGTTACACAGAAAAGCTTAGATGGCTTAACTGGTGAACTGATGTATTGCTTCTAACTCAAGGAAGGGAATAGGAGAGTTAAAGGGGTCAGAAACTAGTTAGTGAAGCAACCACAACAACAGTGGACACGGTTCTCTCCTCAGAACATTAAAAAAGACAATTGTAATTTATTGGCACAGTGATTGCTGGTGATACACTGGGATACTGAAACAAATCTCTTGCCATTCACTAATTATACGTCTGGGGAAAGGCAAAACCTGGTTGCTGCGAACCTAAGGTTACTAACTCTTTTTTTCATCCTCAGATGGACACCAGTAGTAAAGCCTATGTTCTCCAAGCTCCTCCTTGGTGCAGATACACAAGTTCAATCACAATCTTGCCTATAAGAAGAAGGAAAACTTCTCTATTTCTCCCAGGTTACTCGGTTTCTTACTAGCATACTGTCTTTGAAAAAATAATGATTCTGCCCAGTTTGTATTTAAAGAGGTCAAACGTTTATGGAAAGCATTCCCACTATAGTCTTTCTGCAGGAAGAAAGACTGTCCCTTTCCCTTATGATTGCCTATTAATATGTTGCCTGTTCTCATTTTTGAAAGGCAGCATGCCCTAAGAACTACAGCTGTTTGCTATTCTGCAGAAGGACTACACTGGCATACTTGGAATGCACACTGGGTGTACCATTGTAAACACTATTTACTTTCAGTTTTAAGTAAATGGTAAGGAGATTAGTTCTTTATCAGCTATCCCATCAGTAATGTCCAAACATATGGAACATATACAAGGATTTCAAATAGAAGAGTGATTCAGGGTTTTATTATAAAGTTCTTGCTATCATAAAATTTTCAGTTGCTTAGAGCATTTCCCAATTTTTAACTATTTTGGCAGAAATGCTTTGTGATATTTGTTTACTTCAATTTACTATTTTTCACTTGAAAAGTTTTCAGGCCGAAAAATGCAGCTTTTTAGGAGGAAGGACAGAGATAAACACGAAACTTGCCTAATAAAATCTTGGGGTGTTTTTTGGAATTCAAAAACTTCTGAGTAAAACAGAAACAGAAATTTGGTAGGAAAGAACTTGAGTAAGAGCTATATACCATTTGCTCCTGAACTTGAAATATTTTTTCCTACTTTTACTCATAAACTATCTTCAGAAAGAACTGAATTTGAGGATGATCAAAGCTTGATCAATATTAATGGTTAAGAGCTCATAAAAATTAATCCTAGGGCAATGCTAAACCCAGCATCCACTAAAGCTACAAAGAACCTAACCACCCCCAGAAAGCAGACTGATGATCACATCAATTTAGAAGAATGAAGGTGCTTTTTTTCTTCTTTTTTTTGGTTTTGTTTTTTGGTTTTTTTTTTGTTTGTTTTGTTTTTGTTTTCATTTTGGCTGCTGCAAGGCAAGATGCCCATCTCTCCTCTGCTGGTTACTTTCTTCCAGAAAAGCAAGCCCAGAGATTCAAGTGCAGAAAGCAAGGAATTGGACAAAGACTTTGAAAGAAGAATGAAAAATCATTGATAAGAATAAACCACAATCAAACTAAGGGAAAGAGCTGAAGTGTGAGTGGATGAGAGACAGAACTGACTAGACCATACTAAAAGTGAAAGCTAGAGGCATCACGAGAGGCCAAGAAGAGTGGATGCTGGAGCCGGGAAAAGATTGTGAGCATCTGGCCAAGGGAAGGATGAAATTTTGGAAAGCATATCTTCATGAAGCTGTATCAGGATGGAAGGTAAAAGAGATGGATGCAAGACAAATAAATAAATAAATAAATAAATAAATATGTAGTACCAGGAGAATTAAATAATAATAATAATAATAATAAAATACAAAAGTAAGAACACAGAGGAGAAACATGTTGAGAAGAAGGAACTGAGAGTAGATAATGACCACAGATGCAGGAAGGAACTGTGAAGTCATGGAGAAGAACAAGTGGCAGGTGGATGAAACAAGCAGGAAGAGTCAAAGATGGAACAGAGCTAGCTGGACAGGAGAAGCAGCAGTCTAGGAAAGGACTCCGTCTGGCTAGGCAAGGAAGCTACAAAGACATGAATTAAAGATCTGCTTAGCAAATGGGGCAGCAGAAGATTAACTCAGGCAACAATAGAAAGGAAAGCAAAACTATCAGACAAGTCTAGGAAGGGAGCAACTAAAACAATTGGTTAACATGGGATACACTACCTCCTAGACCCCAGAAGGACCAGCAGTTTCTGATTTCTGTCTGGGCTTTGCCTGTACACAGGATGATGATGTACCAGTTTGGCTCAGCTCTGGTCTGCAGGATGGATGCAAAATTTCTAACCCTGCTGATGGATCCTTCAAAAAAGTTGTCACAGAGATTTCATGGCATATGTTTTCCCATGTTTGTCCAGGATGGTGCCACAGCACAGCCTCAGGTTATGTAGCTGTTGCACATAGGATTTTCCACCTCATTTGTTACAGAAGTTGGAAGATGTGTGTAGGAAAGTAGTAAACAGGGAAGGTAAGGGATCTAATCTATAACAGTGCTAAGAAATTCAAATCAAGGCACAAAATGCCACATCACAACTGAGGAAGCTGATGTTACTGGTTGTTTTTCACTTTTGTGCTTCAGCATGGCATGTGCAGAAGCAGAGGAAAGGGATTACAGATGTGAAAAAAAAAAAAATAAATCTTTGTAAGGCATTCTTATATGTACCATACAGAAGCCACATGGAAATGGGTAATTCTGTACTTACAGCAATAAATTAGGCTTATGGCTACATTTCTGAGCGATTAAGAAAAAAAACCCAAACATTGAGTAACCACTTATTAAGTATGCATAAACTATTTTGCGCACTGAATGAAATGGATTCTTGCAGGGCATATGGGAAGGGAGAACAGTTATTTAATTAGACAGCTTCTTACTGCATACAATAAATGGGTCCAAACTGAAGTGGCAAAAGCAGCCTTACACCTTATATTTCGTAATGTTTGACTTTGCAACCATAGCAGGGTTTTGTATGACTAATAAAAACATAAAATGTGAGCACGAGTGGAAATCCAACAGTGGCAGTGCACTGTGCTGAGAGCTATGTCAGAGTGCAGCCTCCGTGGGGTTTATCCAGGCTAAGCTCTTTGCTTAGCTGCTTGAGAAAGCCATTTGGAAACTATCATCTGTTCAAGAGATACAAACAATTTCAACAGTTTATGGATTAAAAAAGACCTGTTTCCTCCAGACAGACTTCAGTCAAAACACAGGAAATTCCTAACTGGAAAAAATGGATTCCCTTGAAAACAAAAGTAATAAAAATAAATATCATGACCTCTTGTATTGACTTTAGATCACTGGCACTGCAAAGGAAAAAATTTTAGTTGTTCTGCAAAACACAAGCTACTCCGTGATACCCAAAGGACTATTATTTTGACCAATAAGTATGTGATATTTGGGAGCAGGAGCAGTTTAAACTTCTCTAGTGAATACCCTGAAATGAATAACACACAGCAGGAAGCCAAAGAACACACACGCAAAAACCCCTCGCTGGTCTAGAGAATAAAATGGAGTTCTATTGTGATATTAACACATAAGACAAAAATTATCCTTTTACCACTATCTTGCAATAAGGTTCTTTTTTAAAAGGTTCTTGTTGCTCTACTGAATGTTATTCTTTCTATTAATGGTATTCCTCCCAGTCACCTAATCAAAAAGATATCATGAAGCATTTTCTTCTTTAAACAGTAGGAATCGGTGATTTAGCAAAGGACAGGTTTCTTTCTAAGAATGTACTCAGGGAGCTTAGAGCCAATGGAATTGTGAAGGGGCTGGGGCACAAGGCTGACAGGGAGCAGCTGAGGGCACTGGGGTTGTTTACCTGGAGTAAAGGAGGCTCAGGAGGGGAACTTACTGCTCCCTACAACTGCCTGACAGGGGCTGTAAGCAGGGGGGGTTGTTCTCTTCTCCCATGTAATAAGCCACAGGACAAGACCAAATGGCCTCAGGTTGCACCAGGGGAGGTTTAGATGGGATATTAGGAAACATTTCTTCACTGAAACGGTGCTCAAGTATTGGAACAGGCTGCCCAGGGAGGTGGTGGAATCACCATCCTTGGAGGCGTTTAAAAACCTGCATAGATGCGGTGCTTAGGGACATGGTTTAGTGGTGGGCTTGGCAGTGTTAGGTTAATGTTTGGACTCAATGATCTTAAAGGTCTTTTCCAACCTAAATGATTCTGTGATTCTTTTATTTGGTGTGCAGTGAACCAAGCCTGCAAGATTCACTTCAATTTTTGTTTTAGTTACATAAACAGGCATTTACATGTAATTATTCAAGTAGGATTATTTTTATTTTAGTTCATCATCATGAACATCTAAGCCATGACTCAATGACAAAGTATTTTAAATCAGTATCAATTAATGCTATTGTTATTGTCTTTTCTCTTGCCCCTTATTTCTTCCCCTGTGCTGCAAAATACTGACTTGTAAATTTGGCTGAAGCATCAGCTTCAGGAACCACAGCTGTGAAACCTGACCATAGAAGAGATCCAGATCAAAACAATATCTTCACGGGCTCTTTCTAAAGCTGCATCCTGAATACACCAAAACTCCTTCAGAATTTTTTGCAATGTAAAAACATGGACTGAATCTTCTTGCCATAATGCCACAACAATGATGAGAAAAATGCAGAATGTTCTTTCACTAATGAGCCAGAAAATTGCCCAGTCTCATGGAGACCTCTTTCCACTCTGGGATCATAGGTTACTGTTCATCCATCAACACAGCTGGTTAACATGCTAGCCTTTTCTCCTGTCTTCTTACTGCCATGGATAATGCTCTTCTAGTCAGGCCCTTGAAACTACTTACGAAGCTGTTCTCTAAGTCAGATGAACAACATCAGGTTAAAAATCCCCAAATTATCAGTTGTGCCTAAGAGCCCACAGAGAAGTTGGGTCCACAGACAGGTCCAGGGGCAAAATACTAGACATGACCTGGAGCGGAACTGGAGGCAGTTGCCTTTGCCATCATAGAAAAATAGAAAGATATATCCCCAAATAACATAAGGAAAGCACAGATATTCACTTATTTAATGATCATAATGTCAGTGGGAAATCAGACAGCATGCAAGCCAGGACAATGCATGAGGTCTGTAGTCCGGTGTCTTCCATACAGGAGATTAAGCCTGGGAAAGGTGGGCATTGTATCAGGTGCACAGCTATGGTTTTGTGTGCCTGGAAAAAATGCTAGAAATACACTGAACAGGCAGGGAGGATCACACTGAGGCAGCCAGAGAACATTCTTAAGATGACAGTGATAAAAAGCTAGAGGGAAAGTAAGCTTTTGTTAAAATTCTGACTGGGGGAAAAAAAAAACCAAACAAACTACAACAAAAACCAAACAACAAAACAACCCTTGAAAATGTAAGGAAAGAAACCTCTCTTGCCTGATCCCCAGCGGGCCCAGGACAATGGGATCCTTGCCATTCAGTACAGAGAACCAGGAGTGAAGGAACACCAGCCTGACTCAGTAGGCTGCAGCGACCATGTCTGCTTTCAATGGAAACAGACTGTAAGCCTCTCAATTTCAGCCAAGCATTCAGGACAATCAAGAGGGTGATACTTTGTCATATTATTAATACCAGTATTAGCCATTTCTACACAACATACAATAATACTTAAGTGACGTGATTATAAAAAAAACCAAAACAAACGTGGGTGCTGTAAGCAGAGGTTTAGCATTCATTTCCATTGCACATGTACATTTCACCTCTTACTTTTAATAGTCCCTGAGAAAGTAAGCTTGCTTTGCTTTTGTTAGCTTTAATTTTATTTTATTGGTTCTCTTTTTTTTAAGAAAACACTGAACAATATGACACTGTAGCCCTTCACACAGCATATAAATGAACCAATGTAATATTTGAAGTTTGCACATCACTGGGATAATGAGATGGCTTTGTTGCTGCTGCTCTGAATCTTATGAATTAAAATATTTTATTTCCCATGTACAGATATCATCTTCCTTTGTCCTCCAAGCACACATAATATAATCTTTAAATAATGTCAAAAGGAAATCAAAACAAGAAAAAGAAATTATGAAAGTAAAACCTTAATCACATGCCAAGACAAGTCTTTTTAACTTTGGTCCACTCATGACAGCCATAATGAAATGGTTACTGAACTTGTATATAAGAATATTTTATAGATGCACATTAAGATGCCAAATCTTCACATCTGCATAACATGGAATAGAATTAATGACCTTCCAACCAAAGTATCTCTTCACACTAAACTTA
Organism: Microhierax caerulescens; assembly: GCA_035590215.1. NCBI lineage: Eukaryota > Metazoa > Chordata > Aves > Falconiformes > Falconidae > Microhierax > Microhierax caerulescens. The sequence goes on along the minus strand of JAVJGJ010000047.1, from coordinate 86,603,651 downwards.
GAGAATTTATTCAAGCTCTAAACAGTAGTCTTGAAGGGTACAGCCCAGAATACCGAACAGGTATTAGAGAGCATGGCTAGATTAGCCAGAAGCAGGGCTGATTTATCTCATCACTTAGGATGACTTCACAACTTGCTTGCACTGGGTGCAAGCGAGGCAGCCCTACACTGCTGTGTAACACAGTCATGCCAGCATCTCACCGGCCTATAGGATGGACAGGGTGTAGATATGCTCTTCTCTAACCCAGTAACGGCATTTTACTTCTCATGGGAAAAATCCCTTCTAGAATCACAAAGGAAAGCAGAGTGGGGAGGTGAATGTATGAATACAACGTAATACAGAAACTGTGATGTCTTGAAAAAATATTTACGCTCACTCTACAGCAGCTTTTCAAAGTTTCTTCTATCTTTTGGCAGTATTAGGAGCAATTAAATACTAGTTTCTAGGGACAGCTTGTCAAATCTCACTTTTAATCACTAACACCTCTGAGTCTACTTCCTATGAGTGTAAACCTTAGAGTTAATTAAATTAGGGTTTAGGATTTTTTTTTTCCCCTGTTTTCCTAAAGCCTTAGCTTGTGGATTAAGAATTAGTTGGCCAAGCTTAGCCCAAAGGGACTCTCAAAAGCTAAGGTATTTATTGACAAAGCTACAGCTTTATAAGGGAACTGCTGACATACTGGTAAATTCACCAATACAGTATTAACAGTGGAATATGACTGCATTTAGAGACAGGCTTCTCTCCTGGCAGGGGAAGTTCTTACTGCTGCAGACACTACTTCATCTACTAATAATTATATGGTAACAACTGTAGATATTGTCTATCTTCCTAAAAAGCAGACATAAACCAAGAACAAAGTTTCATCTTCTAGCACCAGGGGGAAAAAAAGGAAAGACATACACAAAGAAATAATGAAAAGCAACGACTAACTGTTTCTAGTCATACAAACGCTGGAAGACAATCCTCATTGCTGTAGCACAGGTTGCAAGAGACAACCTGTTTCTCTACTGAAAATGTTCTCTAGAAAACACGGGAGGAATGGAGCACACAAGGAAATATCTGTGCCTGCATGACACACTTGCACAAGACACTGCCATCTTTTCCTGTTCTGGCAGGTACATGACAACATATCTCCTCTCCTGGAGTAGTACAGCACTGATGGTCAGGAATACAACGCGGAGAGATACACGAATCCAGACTATACCCGACTTGCAAACAGTGTAAGCACCAGTGCTTGTTGAGAAGTTTTGCTTCCCTTCAGCATTTGCACTAGTGGAACAGCTGTGGTGATTAAAGGACATAAGGCAAACAAAATCCATATGCAGAGGTAATAAGTTTCATGAAGTGTTAGAACTGGAGAATTGGACACAGTTTCAGGCTTGGAGCTTGAAGGATGGACTCTTCTGGCAGTTGTGCATTGTTTTTTGTTTGTACGTTTGTTTTCCCCAAATGAACCAGAAGGTCTAATTGAAATAAACACATATAAACAAGTAAAGGGAAGAATGTTGAGGCTCTGCCAGGCAGCCTTTTGCTGGTATTATCACAGCAAGTCCCTGGTAATAACCCTAAAGCTCCTATTCCTCATGAGTCTCCTGAAGGAGAGAACAGCAGATCATTCCAGCAATCTCTGATCTCATCTCTGCCACCAGCTGAGCTGGGTTTCTCTTCTTGAAATCTCTTTAACCCTGAGATACCTCAAAGATGTGATGGGATAGTTAATTGAATAGGAATCTTTATTTAGCTCATGTGGTGAAGTTTCTACCCAGCAATAGTACCCAGAGACAGAATTTCTTCAAAACTACAATACAGTTCCATCCAAAGTTCATTCAGAACTCATTATTTTCTTACAGAGCATATAAAGCTGTTTGGGTTTTTGAGTGGAAGTTTTCGTATAAGTATAGTCATAGTTTCATCTTTAATAAATAGCCTTTTTGCTTGTTAATATATCCTTATTAGCATACTCTACAGAAATGACACATTTTAGCCAAGGCCACAATTAATTCAGGTGATAAATATTATATGATTTTCCCAAAAGTGTGATGAAATTGTTGGCTGTTTGTCTGAAAGTTTCTAATTTTGCTTTACAAAAGAGACATCTGTAATTAGACTTCAGCAGAGAAAAAAAATTAAATATTACATGAAAAGTAACATCTTCTATGCATTAAGATGCTGGGAAAATGACATGTTTTTGAAAACATTTTTTCATTCATACATGAAAAATTACCTAAAAAATGTATTTTAACTCTAAATAATGATAACATTAGCACATGATAATTTGTGTTTAGTCAAAAAATATAATCCCCTGATTTTAGTCAGCCCTGGACTTACACTTCCTTTAGCTTAAACATTCTTTTAGCATATATAAATAATTTATATTGTAAAGACACATTTAAGAACACACTAACAGATTGTTTGTTTTAATGAGCTGTTGAGAACTAGTGTATTTATCTTTGAGATGCTCACCAGTAGGAATACATTGAGTGAGATAGTTTTCCCTAACATGTATTTTGTAGTTAAAAAGAAGTGGAACAAGTCTGAGGTAATGGGAAACTTTCCATTTGATTTTCCTAAAGCTCTCAGGAGTTTGTGCAAGCCCATGCTTGCTCACACCTGCTCTTTTCAGGCAGGGCATATGAGAGTACATGCTGAATTGTGCCTCCTGAGTACTCCAATGCACTGAATCAGCCTGCTGTGTGGGAAGGAGTACTTTTCAGAAACACTGAAGACCAAATTCAAAGGTTATTAGGATGGATTTCTGAAGGGAAACCATGTTGTGAGCTACACAAAGGCAGTTTAACATGGATTTTTTAAAATGCTTAGATTTTCCTAAGACACTATAAATACTGGAAAATTTAGAAGAAATATGAATCATGAATCACGATGCACCTGTCCCTCCCCCATATAACACCATTATCTAGCAGTCAGCGGCACTGTTCAGTGTTCTGTGGAATGGACCTGCTGCTGCCAAAGGAAAAGCTGCCTCTCCCTTCCGTTATGATGATTTGACATTAAAAATGATGTGACGTTAATCACATTAAACAGATATCATTATTTATGGAAATACTATATATCTCTTACTGGTATTTCCAAACCAGCAGAGGTTAAACCACATAGCTGTTCTTCTTCTACCTGTAGTATCTAAGAGGATTTCAGTCCTATCTCCACTCATCACTACATTCTAGACAGTAAATGTGTAACCCAGTGTAGTAAATCTAGTGAAAAAAAAATAGCCATTATTTCATTTCTTACCTGAAATCCAGACTAATTTATAGTGCTTAGTTATTAAAAAGAAAACCTACAATATGTTTAACTCACCAGGCTCATTGTTAAAAACTTAACAAAATGAACATAAACATGAAAAGCCTCTATTTTAGTCTTTTCAATATCCTTGTTAGAAATTAAATGAAAATCAGAGGAAGTAAAGAAGCAAGAATAGGCTGAAGATTCCAGACACAGAAGAACTATATTTGCTGGGCAGAAAAAAAAACCCAGCAACCTAGCAATTGTAAAAATCCTAAACACATGGAGTAGAAAAAAATATGGATTTTAATGACCCATATGCCCACAGAGGCAAAAACATACAGTATATGACAAAAGATCAATGGATGTTCACATTTTAGGAGCTTGCTAACTGTACTGGGTAGAAGAGATAAGAATTTATGCAAGGGTTGGAAAACTGTCCCAAAAGATAGGGAGGCCAGCCTGGGAAGAAAATTGAGGCTGGTGAAAAGGTCTGAAAGCCGTACATAGCAGCATATTGCTTACTGAGCTGGCAGTGGTATTATCATTGGGAAGATGTGCTCAAATAATTGTACTAGGCTTTGTTTGGTTTGGGGCGTTGGTGTCTTTTTTTTTCACCACAAGTACAAATAATCAGTGAATAAAAATCAAGACACTAACGTACTTTGAGCAAGTGGACAAAACTGACAGAATTTAGCTCTGAATTACAAATCTAAACCCAAACAGCTATGCTACAAAATGGTTTGCCAATAAGAGAAAGGATGCTAAGAACCATCATAATTTTCTTTACATTGCAGTTGTGAAGTTGTTCTGCAGGAATGCACATTTTTAACTTTGTAGGGCTAGGTGGGACCCGCTCTTGCTGTTACAATCTGGACCTACTAGAATATTATTGTGTTACTTGTTCTATTCTATTCTGAATTATAGTCTGAAATGTTCCATGGCCAGTTTATATCCACTTATTATTATGCCAATAATTATCTTTTCCCTTAGAAAGCTATTACACCTCCCTGATGGCTGCACTACTGAAGTGTTTTCACAAAACATTCATATCCTCTTCCAAATGTAATTATGCTTGTGAAATAATCCATGTTGGTTTAAGTTAAATTAGCACGTGCATTCATACTTTTCAGACCCTCCTCTCTCTTAGTTCCCATAGTACTGTTTTGGTTGTTGTTACTCTTCCTGATATTTGTCAAATAAAGAAGATTAAAAGAAAAATAATATGAATGGAGGAACATATGTAGAACTGAATGCTAGAACAGGGTGGCGTCCACAAACAGATTCAAAGCCAGGTCTGAATAAGTAAAGAATTAGATGCAAAGAATGATGCAGAGAGATATTTTGGGGGAGTGGGCAATCAAGAGTAAGCAATTACGCCATTAAGCATAAAATTATAAATAAGGTTATCTAAATTTCTTATGGTTTGAAAATTGAGAATTTCATAAATTTACCCATTCTGAGGTATGCGTTAATATGATTGCACAAGGTATTGGTCATAGCAGAGCTGAAGGCCATGTCCCCTGTCTGGGTACCTGCACCAGAGACAGACTACAACAAAATTTCGAGATGTGACTGTCACAGAGCATGTACTGAACCAAGGATTCTCTAGTCATTCTAGCATCTGAATCTTCAGGAAGTATGACACAGAGCTGTGATGAAAAGTACAGTAAGACCATATATTTATGGAGTCCTATCTACAACTTCATGCATATCTTTAAAGGGATGCGCTGCTTATCATTGGATAAAACTTGTTTTTCTTTTTAATCCCAGATCCTTCATCTTTGGACATATGTGGCTAACTGCAAGCTACTTCCCTCCTCACAGCTTCATAAAAATTACAGGCAATTTGCTACTCTATCATGCATTTGAGTCAAATGCCAAAGAGCAACTAGCAGTTTTAGTTCAGTATATCTTTACTGTAGTCACTGGATGCATGTCTGTACTTCAATCAAAGATATGTATGTGTGTCATGCATTCATACATAAATTACATGAACCTGCCTGGAATAATACTTAGCAGTGTGTAAAACATCATGGAGCTCAGTGTGGGCTACAAAAAATTATCCCTCAAACTTGGCAAGTAATGCAGTTTGGCCATTTGCCCATACTTAACTTAGTATGCCTATACTTGTTCTAGCGTACCCGAAGCTACATTGCTAGCAACATACAAGTAGTAATAATTACTCTGAAGCTACTTTGGGCAAGGAAAGCTGCCACTGCAAGTAGTCACTGAATCGATATAGTATGTTTCACATCAGCCTGTTTCTGAGAACACTGAGCTTCAGTGCTGTCTATAAAAAAGATCTTCCCATCCCTTTTATTCCACCTTCCTCTGCCACCCTCCCCATATGGACACTTTTTCATCTTGCTCCCTGCTGCTGAGGAAAATAAGCTTCCTTGCACTTTTACCTACCCACCTGATATCACAGGTCTGTAATACATGGATCTTACAGAATGCTGAAAATGGCTGGGTACATCACCTGGCCTCTGCTGCCCACAGCTAGCTGTCTGAATGATCCTTCTTGGCATGTTTTCTGAGACACAAGTTTCTTCTCACTTACTTTGCCTTTTGAAGAATAAGAAACCAGTAGTGGGAAAGGAAGATTTCCCTGGAAACTCAGAAGTAGAGAGAGGTAGTGCTTGTTCCTCCTAGTCTTCATAACAGACAGCAATATTTGTGCCACTAGCTTCTTGCGATTTTATCACATCTTAATGTATCTTGGGCTTTACTGAAGGGCACAGTTCCTGGAGATAAGTGATTACAAGAGGATCTCAGCTACTGCTAAAACAAAATGCACTGAAAAAATCATCATGATCTACTGCTGAGGAATTTCTCAGCAATTCAATTTCTCAGAAATTGAAAGTAAAAGGAAATGAGACGACTTAAACCCACAGTTTGAACTTCAAAGGCCATTTCACAATGTGCAAGACCTAGGCTCATGATTTTTTAAAACTCAACTTCTTGTGCTACTCCTGTTAATTTTGTTTTATAGGACATTCAGGCACAGACTTTTATCATCAGATAATATATTCTCTTAAAGCCCTTACATTCATGATGTTTGCACCTGAAAATCCTGTGACTTTTCTGTCCTTGCAGCTTTATAAAAATTCTGAAAATCTAGACAATCCCTCTGCCACACAGGCAGCAGGAATATTGAGACTGAAGGGTTACCAGCTGGTGGATAAATATTTCTGGTACCCTCACAACCTAAGTAAGAGAGCACTGATGTTTCAAACACAATTTATTAGACTTTACTTTGACTCCTTTCATCTTCCCCCACCTTCTACATATGCTTTGCTTGAGTAATGATGGATTTTCCTTGTTTCTTGCCAAAATGACTCAGAAGAGTGACACTATGTCAGGCTTCCGGTGATGAACGGAGTAGAAATGCAGAAAAAGACTAAACAGTAAATACTCTTTAAAAGCCCATTAAAATCTGAAATGTTTCTTAAATATTCACATTCATCGGACAGATTTTCAATTGATGTATTTCCCATCTGTCTGTTTGCTTGTATATTGCAAGAGTTTTCATGTCAAAATAAGAAGCTTTTGATTATGTTAGCGCTTTTTGATAAATTGGTTAATTATAACACAATCCAATATAACAATGATCAGTTTATGAAAAACAAATTAAGAATTCCCTTAGGATTATTTTTCAAAGTGCAATATGTTTCTCATAATGATAAATAAGGAATGAGGAACGTCTGTGTTTCATTTATTTATTTATGCTAATCCTTTGAATCTGGAGGTGCAAAATGTAGCAAAACCTTACAGACATTCCGGGCTGTGTGAGGAGATATATAAATACATGAAATTTGGCCACATTATGCATATTGTATGTGGATTTTTCCATTTTAGTTACTGTTCTGAAAATAATTTTTAAGACTGATTAGGGTGGCTGAGGACAAGACATGTAACTCAGCAGATTTTCCATAAGAAAACAACTTAATGTTTGATTTCACAACATTAAAATTTGATTAAGGTCATTCCTAATTTAAAAAAAAGATCAAAACCAACACACTCAGCACATCGTTTTAATGTCCTTCAAAAGACTGTATGAATGCCGAACTACAGGAGGATGAGCTAAGCACTTTCCCAGAGTCATGTCCCATTTCTAAGTATTATGGTGTATCATGGATTATTCCCACAGTAATTTTATTAGTGCAACATAACTTGAAGTTACCAGCTCACTGACTAATAAGGAATAAAACAGTCAAATCTCTGATTTTTAATGTTTTTTCCTCACCTCAGACAAGAGGAGGAAGGGAAGGTGGCAAAGACTGATGATATCCTTATAATGCCTTCCACAGAGGTATGACAATTTCACACCTTGTGTTTTAGGAACTTCTTGAATGGCAAAGAATGGTATAAAGGAAAAATCTGAATGTTTATTCTCTAGGATCCTGCTTGCTGTGACCTCAATGAGAAGGTTAAGGAATGATGCAAACCATCGATTTTAAAGAAAGTGAGATACAGAAGGTAAGCACTGTGCCTGTGGGTGTGCATGGGAACCCTCATGGAGATTTAACTCTTAGTGCTTAAACAGAGTGGAAATGAGTGAAAACTGCAGAGATCTTTCTTCTGACATGGATCTTATATCTGTATAAACCAAGAGATTTATTTTAAGGTGCTTCCCCCTTGTGTAATGTTTCCAATGGCCCTTGCAGTTTTGACACTGCAGTGTCAAAACTCCTGCAACTCAAAATATTGCAACCTTGCCCTTGTAGAGTGGGGGCCGGCGCGAGTCCTGACACGGCAGAACAAGTGACAACTGGCATCTCCTCACAGCCAGGCAGGCATCCTCTCACCAGTGCAGGTGGTAGAATGCTGCCAGTTTTCCTCAACCAGACATCTACCCTGTACAGTCACAACCTTTTAAAATGTCCTATTTGGAAAAGAAAATCTGGCACAACCCAAAGAAATTTGTAATTATTTCAATGATTCTGTGAGATACCAAAGGGAAAGAAACAGTGTTTTGAAATTCTATTTAACCTGAACCAAATAAAAGCTTTTCTTTTTGCTGCTTGGTCACAGGAACTTTCATAGAACTCACCTGGTAAGAGCATCTATATGCTATCCTACTGAATATCGCTAATTTATATGTGGAAAAATATATGTGTTATATTCCTCCTTGAGGCAGCAATACTTCCAATTCCATGTTAAATTCCATAATAAAAATAATCAGATTGTAAAGACTATGGAACTGCAGATCTCAGCCACATTTTGTACCATCTTGGTACTTTGCAAAGAGTCTTTGCAATGCAGTAATTTCAAACCCTGTGAAATAAAGTTTTTAAGTTGTCAGGCTAAGTTCCAAAGGATCAAATGATAACTAGTGAGGTCCTGGAGAAGGGCTTTCTGATCCCTGTGCCCCACCCACCCCCCTTACATTAAATGAATATGGAATAAACTGAAAATAGAATTTTCAGAGGCAGTCAGTGACTCCTGACAGCACTGACAAGCACAGACAGGCATCATTGACATGGTGTGAGCTGTGATGAATGCCCAGAGGAAAGGACCTTGTACATTCTTGGACCTCTTGCTGCTGTGCTTAGATAATCTGCAGAGTAAGTTTCACAAAATAAAATAAAATAAAAAATAATAAAAAAGCTGTATTGCAGCACCTTTCTTAGAAGCAGTCAGATTCAAATTCTCATTGGATCTAATCTGGCCTGAGAGTTTGTCTTCAGGATTAGAAGTGTCAGCATCATGTTTTTTCTGGCCTCTTCTCTGCAATGCAGAAAAGACCTTCAATTTCTACTATCTGCAGTGTGAACTGAGGGTACATGGCAGCTATCAAGGTGCTCAACAACTCAAAATAACATATTATCAAGTTTCCTATGAGGTTATATGGGATTTGAGTGGATACTAGACCAACTTGCTGCTTCAGGCCTCTCTATGCCTAGATGTGTGAATCACTAAACACAATGGGCAAAAACTGAGGCACTGCAATGTTTCCTACTCCTTTACTAGTTCATTTGTCAGCGTAATCTGAACTTTAAACCTAAGAAGATTTAATGTTTAAGATTGTGGATATCTATAGGGCTGGTAAAACTTACAAATTACAAAATCAGATTTGAGCTGGAAGTTTTGGTCCAAACTGAATTTCAGCTATTGAATGTGATGATTTGATTCTATTCAGCTCTGTTGTAAGGATGTCAACGATAGCCAGAAAATTTGGGAAACCAATTAAGAATACAATTTCCTTTAAATTATGAATAATGCAAGAGTTTGTTCTTTAATATTATAGCTACTACAGTTTGCTTATCACTTCTATGACAACGCATATCCATTTTTAAAAAATCTATAATGAATTCCACAAAAGACTATTAATAGTATTACAAGATAATTCTTCTTGGCAATATTTGGGAGACATAACTGAACAGATAAATGTACTTTCCATAGATAATTAAAATGAAAGGAAAACTTCCTCTTGTGCATGTAAAATATGATACAAGAAAGACCTAACTGAGGTGCTATTAACATAAAAGTACCATTGGTATTGAATTGCACTTAATGTTTTTCTGTTTACTGTTTAAAACAGATTTCCAAAATGTTACTGGAATTCTTTCAGGCTTGTTGAAATTTTCTTCCATTAGAAGCTGATGAGGATATATCCTTACGGCTTTTATTAAAAAAAAAAGTTCTGCAGAAGTTGAATTTACTTTAAAAAACAAAAAGCTATGCATGTAATATAACAATTGTTTGAAAAGAAAAAATAAAAAAGTACAAATCCACTACTACTGTCTTTAGTTAACACTGTGTAATTTCTTTTTCCACTTGTACTTTTACATTCAATGTCGGTGCTGAAATTGTTCTGAGGACATAATCTACAGCATGCCATATTGAGCCTCAGACTATTTCCATAAAAATAACACAGAATTTAAAAAGGTAAAAATAGCTAAGCTATTTGCTTCAGTTGTTTGCACATGGCAAATGCCTGTACATAAACAAAGCTTATTTTCTCTGAGTATTTGTCAACTGGAATTTAACACCACACGTGAGAAAACTTCTAAGGAAGCTGAAGTAACAGAGAAATCAGCGAATACAGCTGCATTAACAAACCAAAGTGGAATAAAAGCATCCATAAAGCAAGGGGGAAAACAATCAGTAAAATCATGAAGTAATAAATTAAGATATTATTTCCTGACTTCCTGCAGATCTACCAACATAAGATATCCAACAAATACAATATTGGTTATTTATGTTTTTTATATCTAAAAAAGTTTATTTGCCAAAGCCTTTCTTCAGCATTGACTTAAATTTAATTCCTCCCTCAAACTCAATCTGCCTCAGTATACAGTTAGATTTTACATGTAATAGCTCTCTCCTTGGTACAACACTTTTCTGCTCAGTCTTACAGAGAACTGCAGGCCTTCACTAGCACAAAGCAAGCCCTGAAAATCCTGGAAACAAATCCTGCTGGAGAAAAAACTAAGTTTTCCATGGATCTGCTGCATTGTCCTATCATATGGCTGTTTGATAGCCACTACTTACTGACAGAAATACTAGTTACACTGGCTCTGATTCTACTATACAGGAATGGCCAGGAAGAGCTAAGGCGGAAAATACCTGAAGAAGCCTTCAGGAGGAAAAAAAAAAAAAAGAAAAGAAAAGGAAAAAAAAAGAAAAAGGACAATCACTCTTTCTAAAAAAGAAAAAAACCTCAAGATATTATATCCATCTGCAGAGCATCTATTGTAGTTTCTTGGTAGGATGATAGAAGTAGGATGATAGAAGTAGATCTTTCTTGTAGGATGATTGTATTTCAGACACTTAACTGCTTCTGCATGTTTTGTTTTCTCATTGTAAAACAGTGTAAAACCTTGTTCTAATTATGAAATAACCTTATGGAGAATGATAATCAGTAACACTGATAAGAGATTCCCAACATGAGGAAGAAATAACACTCAAAATGCAAATCCAACCAACTGACAAATGGATGGAGCGGGTTGGACTATAATGCTTTGAGTACCATAATTATTTATTATTAGTACCAATATTAATTAACAGTAGCAATATAATATTATAATAATAATTCTTGTAGTAAAAAAAATGGAACTGTAAATTCCACAATTCTGCAGCAAAAGGCAAAATTTCCCAAAGCCAAAGACCGGCCTCAGGAAAGATTAGAAATAACAGAAAGATGAACCAAACCCCACATTCCTGACAGCATTTTCCTTCAAACAAAATCTGAAAGGCACAGATCGTTGCGGACTGCTCAAAGCTCTTGTGGCCTGAAGCATCCTGAGCAGTCTTGCAAGAAAGTTACTTGTAAATTTAGTGGAATACGTTGAATTACGCATAGACAATTCATTATTGTTGGATTAACAACATACCCTGGGGTTTGTGAGGAATGAGAGCAAATGTGCTTTTAGCTTCCAAGAGTTAGGATTGCTAACCTGCTCCCAATGAAACCTGCCAGGTTAGGCCATGGCATATTTTGAAAATGCTTTTTGAACTGTACCACAGACAAGGAAAGTTCAACACTCTGCTCCTTCTCCATTATAAGGAACCAAATTAGTGAATATTTGTTCAGTCAAAATGTTTTATGCCTACAGTTTTTCAGTCACAATGAAGAAAAGCGAGTGTGCTCAAGAACATATCTTCAAGAATGTCTGAGTATCTCTGGCATCTCCAACTATAACACCAACAACGATGTTGCTTTGTGTAATTGCAACACAATTCTAATTGCAAGATCACAGTAAGCGAATAATGATACTTTGATGTACAACTGGGTATAAGTAATCAGTCCTGAAACATACAGATTACAGTTCTCTCTAGAAAAATAATAATATTCAAATTATTGGTGGAACAAAAGGTAATGAATGAAACCCTCATTTCTGAGGGCATGTATTATGACATTTCACTATTTTAAATCCGCAAAAATAAAACTAAAGTTATTTTAGCATTTTAAAACAATGGATCCTCCACAGGCTGTATATACATATATTTTCTGGAAAAGACATAGGGGAACTCATGCCCCTAAACATGATTTTCTTTAATAAGTATTTTACAATGAAGATATGTAGAATTTTCAGTATCTGTCCTCAGTGAAACTGTTCCATAAAATCTTGCTTAGTGTTAGACTAAACTACATATTTTATAGTGGCTGCTTCAAAGCAAAGGAATTGAGTTGTTGGTTTTTTTCCTCTACAAAATACATAAACTTAATGAGCAAGCTTTTTAAAGACAGTATCATCTGCCATTCAGCTTACAGAAACCAACAGACTTTGGTTGCTGTTTCACCTCAGTGCTCATGTGCTGCTGCTTCAGCAGCATTTGAAAATGGAAAGAAACAATGTACAAAAATGCCTGAAGGGACTCACCATCTTTTTCAAGACCAAAGTAAAGTCAGAGCTAGCAACATACAACTAGAAAATGTGGGCTTTTTTCCTGAGTCTATTTTTGCAGCTAAGTGTAACCACTTCTGTGAACTAAGCTGAAAAAACCTAGACTACGCAGACTGTACCTGATGCCATTTCAAGGAAGGACTTTGATAGAAATTGCTTTTAGTTCTGTCAGTGTCAGTAGAAAATGCTAAAATGCCAAAATACACATCACAATTGTGCATGACTGTACTAACAAAAAAGACAGTAAGGGGCAAGCTGAATTACAAGAGCTGCATTGCCTGTGTTAAAAAAAAAAAGGAATTCATCCTCTGGGCTATATGCCATTCTGTGTCATTGGTGCAAACCTGGAGGTCAGCAGAAGCACTATGAATTCACAATGGCGTGACTGAAAACATAATCTTTCCTCTAGCACTTGAGTTTTATGCAGCATAAAATATGTATAGATGCTTGACAACTTTTCCTTTCATTATATACAAAATTGACTCTCTCTTCCCTCTAAAATAATACTGTCAAACCAAGAGGGACTGCCAGAAAGCTGTCACAGATAATAATCTATTTGCCCAGGTTCCTGAATAGAAATGAACAAGAAGGTATTGAGTGTCAGTTCCTAGCACATAAATTAAAGTTCCATGCCTATAATTACGTCGCCTGTCATGTGCGGCGCGTGGGGGGGGGGGGGGGGGGGGGGGGGGGGGGGGGGGGGGGGGGGGGGGGGGGGGGGGGGGGGGGGGGGGGG
>JAVJGJ010000047.1:86564843-86581992 GCA_035590215.1 Microhierax caerulescens | reverse complement strand
AGCAGGTCCATTTGACAAGAGGGAAGGTTCTGGCATCTTCTCATAGAACCCACCCCTGTTGCGCCCCCCCCCCCCCCCCATCTACCAAAACCTTGCCATGCAAACCCACTACAAAACCTTTTTACAATGTCCTGTAAACGATTCCCCTTACTGACTGTATAGGTCAGTAGCAAACACGGGTCTGTGCAGCAGCTTACCTTTAACTTCTATGTGTTATTTCATTGCTATGTTTGTAAAGTGTGAAGTTTTAAAACTGCAGCTACCTTTCTCTCCTTGAACAAAATGCTCAAAATAATTAGGTATGAAAGTCCTGTCAAGTCAAAAAGAAAATCTTTTTAACACACTGTTTGGTCCCTTACAGGTATCAAAAAGATCTTCAACAAGTAGCTCAGTAAGGAGGTTTGCAGTGCCCAGATACCAGTGAGAAGGGTGGAAAATTAACTGTATCTGGTAGGTTGGAAGGCTACACTCTCCTGTCCGAACCCCAGTCATGCTAAATTAAAGAGCCCTGAGTCAGTGTGTGCAGCTTTAAGGTGTTTACGGAATATTATGATGCTGAAGAACAGGCAAACCAGAACTCTGTTCCACACCAGTATCTTTAGTGCAGAGACACAAAATTTTGTGCAGGAACAAATTCTGCCACCTGCACATCAGCATACAGATCTCTCATTTAATTTCTGCCACTTAGTTCAACTAGTGTTTCTACAGCCAGCATTAGACTATGCCCCAGAATGAACTGCTGACGTCCCCATGTTAACATGGACAGATGACGTCAAAAGCTTCTTATGAAAGTATGTTAGTAAATTATTAGAGGTGCATAGAATAAGGACTAAGAGACTTAAGTTTGCTCCAGGGAAAAATACACTATTACAGGTGACAGGCGTTAAGTAAGCAAAGCTATAAAATACCAAACATGCCCACATCTAGGCTGTGGTTATGGTCAGCCTTATTCTTTGTGACAACCAGGGTGCGTACCTCCCAACAGACAGAAGTCTAATTATTCATCCCCGACACATGCAGCTACATAGAAGGCTACACACTTGACTAGAGAAAGTTCTGCTTTGCCAGCTGTTTACAAATAATCAGTGGAAAAACGTGCATCTTGTATCTACAGGGCCACAACAGTCAGAAATCTTTGTGCCAAAGGCAGACCACTTTGACTTCTACATAAGCCCAGCAGGTCGATGTGCTGACATCTATTAATTCCCTGCACAACAAGGGAACAAGAAGGTCGCTGTGATATTTGCTGTACACACAACAGCATTCCTTCTGCAGCCTTCCCTGTCAGCTGCCATATTTTGCTTTCTTACATTCGCACACACAATTCATCTTGCAGGCACTGAAAGGCTTGTTGCAACAACAGGAGCAACAAAATATTAAAATATATCAAAGCTTTCCCAGCTATGCAAGTATGAAAAATCCATACAATTAAAATTAAACGATAAATATATTTGTATTATGGTAAAAAATTTAGTAACAAAGGAATCTATTAACTCTAAGATATTCAAACTGTAGTATGTAGATATTGGATTACGCTGAGATTAAGAACAGCATCACAGCTATAAAAATATGTGGCTGTGTATGATTTTTGGGCTATTATGTAAACTAATCATACATACTGAAAAGATTTACACTGAAGAATATTCAATTCAGATTATTTCAGAAGACAATCAGAATACAAACACTCTGGTTTTACATCACAGTAGTTACAGAATTTTTGCTGATGGGGGTAACGGTCTGGAGAAAGCAGAAGAGCACATTAACAGTTTTCACATGTGTTTACTTACCAGAATATAAGTGTAATGGAATCTGGAAAAGGGTTTGTATCAAGATACACACTGGGCTAAATTAGTGACAAATTGCTGAAATTCTTATTTCTCGTAATATTTATCTAATCAGCACTGAAATCTTCCTTGGACCAAAAAGGCACAAGGAAGCTCATAAAGAAGTATAATAACTAGTGACTGCTCTCTGTAAACTGGGATTTGCAGTAGGCAGAGCTAAGGAAGAAAGAATGAGGGTGATAATTCCACATGTTTCCTAACTCTGTTGCACTAGCACCTTAAAAAACCTTCTTGTTCAAGAATGTTTTTGTGTTACCAAAACATTATTTAATTCTTTCATGAGTGTATTTATACAACAAAGGCAATAAAACTAACTTGTAATCTATGGTGTTGATTTTTTGTGCTAAAGAAATTGTAATGATGAAAGGATATACAATGTATTTTTCATTTTACAAAACAGATGAATTCTGGGTTTTTTTTTTTTGTTGTTATTCATATTCTATTCGTATTATATTATGTTATTATTAATTATATAATAATATAATATAGTTATTCATATTTATTATTATACTTTAAAATAATTTGTTTAATTTCATGCTCAGCTCTATTTCATTGTTAAAACTCACAAAAATTTCCACTTGCAAAATGAAATTTGACTTTCCCACTTAATGTGAGTTTTCTCATTAAAAAGGTGCTTTTTTTCTTTTTCTAACATTTCCTCAAGTCTCTCAAATCTCATGTTTATATGAATATGTTGACAATATATTTTCAAATAGAAGAGTAGACATAAAAACTACTGTCATTCATTCAGAGCTATACCAGTGTTATCTGTCCTGTTGATGAAGACTGAAGACACCACCATGGCATTAAGAAAATATGGTAATCACAGATGTTTTCCAGCTAAAAAGGAGTCTATTTTTTGGCTAAGAAACTAGGTTGCCATATATGCTCCTTCAACCAATCACTAGAGATTTTTTTGTGTGGAGCTAGATCCATTTGCAGGCAAATATATTTTCAACCCATGGTTAGGTCATGACTTTGCTAAAAAAAAAAGTGTTAATTGACATGATGTAGCTAACACCATATTAGCCACAGCTGTTCTAGAAATCCACATAAAGAATCTAGATGAAAAGTATAATTTATCCAAATGGATGAATCAAGTAATTTTAAAAAGCTGATGAACTAACACCAACATACACCCTTTCCTCCAGAGACAAACCTAATACTATACATTTTACCCAGTATTTTCCAAAACATCCTTTGTTAGGTGCTGAATGCTCTGGTACTTCTCTAGCATGACTCTACAGCATATTTGGAGTATACCACAGTATTCTAAATGCTAGCCTTGTAGCAAAACCAAACTATTATTGGTTTTTTTTTTATGGGTGGGGGTGGGGTGGTGTTTTGGTTTTTTGTTTGTTTGTTTGTTTGTTTGTTTTTTTAAATAGAGCTTTTGAATTATTAGGAAGTAATAGGAGCAGCCTAATCATTAGGCAACTCTCAACAAGGGAGTAGCCTTCCCTTTTGAAACCAAATATTTTCCAAGAGAAGACTGCAAGAGTGGAAGAAACAAAAAAAGAATCAATGCTGCCTCATAGATAAGGGGTGATATGTTTTCTGGGTTTCATGACAGAGTAAGAATATTTGTGCCTTCATTCTTAACCTACTGGTTCAATATTCTGTTTCAATATTCTTCCACCTCTTACTCAAAGAAACATACAATAAAGGATTTAATATAGTTGCTATTTAAATTTTGTAAAACACTTCTTCTGAATTTTAGGTCCATGACGCTTTTAAACAACACCAACAAAAAATGATACCAATAAAAAAAAAAAACAACCAGCACTTACCTGATGAGATGTCTATTCGGTTCTTCTTCACTTGGGTGACATTGATATGGACGCTCACTTTGCCCTCATTTATGTCAATCTCAACATTCCCCAGGTCATCCGCAAAGTTGCTGAAGACAAGAAGTCCATTAGGGTTCCAGGTTCGGAAAAGGAAACTGACTGAAAACAGATCCTGACTTGGACGTCCAGGAACCTCAAGGTAACTGGTGGCATTGAAAAAGACAGGCACTGTATGTGGCTCCACACAAGAAAAGCTTAAATTTCCCTAAGTAAAACACAAAAAAAAGCAAAAAAATAAGCAAAATGCTAAGATTCCACTACATTCATAGTTAACCCTAGAAAAGCATTCTAACTTTCATTCAGCCTAGAGACTACTGTGATCAAAGCAAGCTGCATGTTAAAACGTGCTATTAATATTATCATTATAGTTAATACAATGATGCTGATAATGATGCTGATGTGTCTGTTTTTTCTAGCCGTGGCCCTGTTATATTTTGTACTGTACAAACACAATAAGAGGCAGTCTCTGCCTGAAGAGTCATAGTCTAACCAAGATAAAGCTTAGATGAAAGCATTAATATTCCCAATTCAAAGACAAAGAAATGAATTACACAGAAACTTGGGCTTGTTGGTGGTGACCAAAGAAGCCTACAACAGAGCAGTAATTCACCCTTTTATAAAAATGAAATACAGCTTTCCAAATATCCTTATGCATCAATCAATGCATCAATCAATACAATACATGAGGTTGTGAAAAGGATGCATAATACCACATGAAGAGCTAGCCCTGCTGTTACATTTTCTGTTGTATTATACTAGATAAGCTAATACTTCATTTCATGGAGCAGAAGGATTTGGAGTAGCTGATCATGAAAAATGCCTAATACTTGTAGTTAGTCAATGATCTTCTCTGTAAAAGAAACCATATTTTTCACACTGAAATTTCACTCTTAGGGGAATTGAAAAAATTCGGTCAACTTTATTGATTTCCAAAGTTTTAAAATGTTTCTGTAAACAAGACTAGAAGTTGGTACATGAATTTTTCACTCTGGGTCTTGTAATTTCTCATGAAGGGCCACAATGTTAGATGCATGACCATTTTTTTTCCTTAGAAATTGTAAATAATTTTTAGCAATCTCTGTTCAGAATAGACTGTTTAAAGCACCAATGCAAATATAACAGGAAATTTTCCTCTGCTGAAGAATTCCGCTAATGTGTGGCAAAGTGGATCCTGTTCTATGGCTCGGTTTTCTGAGGCACGACGGCAGATGGATACTCTGTGGCAATTTCAATTCAATTTTGGAAGGAAGAATTTTAACTCATGCAGTATGGAAATTATTATTGTGATCAAGACAGCAATTTCTTTGATATTTATTTGTACATTTAAAAAATACATTAAGGAGTGGGTAACATTTTTGGAGGTACCTAGCTATCTAGAGATGAGGTTCACCTAAGAACTGTTCAGAATCCCAGTACTAGTCAGTCATCCATCATCTCTGTCACACATGTATTTAAATTCTGTATTACTGTCTTCCTGATACAATCTTTTATGTCACATATTTTTGTATTCATAGTGTATAAATGCATCTGAAAGTTCATCTTGAAGGAAGTTTGAGAATATGGAAGCAAGATAGGAGTTTTGTGTATGAAAACGTGTGGTAGAAAAGTCCTACATAATTATTTTTCAGAAGTAATTCTTTTCAATTGGAGATGGGCGAGATTACATCAATAAGGAAGATTTAGTGCTCATTTACCAACATCCAAACCAATCACTTTTAAAAAGAACAACACATCAGAAAACAGCTAATTTGTCTCATAGCAAGATAACACCTGTGTGGCATGTTCAATTTCTTATATATTATACTCATGTCAAAACTAAATGAATAAAAATAATTACTCCTCGCACTCAGATTCTTACATTACTCTGCATAACCACCTCTATCTCCTACAGAACATCAGAAGTTATATTGTCACGCAGTCAGCATATAAAGGCCAGTAGAATTAGTAGCAACCAGACTATCAGACTGGCAGCCTCCATTGTGATTTAAGTAACACTGACATTTCCAATTATCTGTAACTAGAGGAGAGGTCTCTTTATACCAATCTCCTACTTTTTTTTTTTTTTTCTATTTTTATGAAAAAAAAATCTCAGCATTACAAACCATGTTATTTTGTACATTACTGGTCCATGAATAACAAAAATATATCCGTGGAGTTCGGAAAATAATGAACTAAAACAGCTATAGGAAACTTTTAAATTTCGGTGTGATGAGAGAAATCACAACTACTTTCTGACTAAAGGCAAAAGACCTCCCCTTACCTCCTTTGCTGCTAAACTGCTTGGTTATTCTGTGGTTGGGGTTTTGGTTGTTTTGTTGTTGTTTTTTCTTTTTTGTTTAAAAGTTGCCTAGAGATAAGAATTTTAAGTTTTCAGCCAACTAAATATTACATCAAAGCAGTTAACTCACTTGTTTAAATAGGTTTAGTCTGAACATTTCCAAGTGTGCTACAGAATAACTGATTAAACCAAAAAAATTTATATATATATATATATATATAAAAAAAAAAAAAAAAAGCTGGAGAGTGGCTGAAATACCCTGTGTAACCCTTTGCTGCCTATTCTCAGTGTAATACCCTATGGATTAGAAACAACTTCTGTGACAGTTAAGGTAGTCCTGTGTAGACACAGAAGGCAACAGCATTTTGTAAGACAGAGATCTCACAGTTCAGTCACAGATGCCAATTAAGTAGTGCTCAGAAAGCATTTTGTCAGACATTTTTAAGAATTTCTTTTGCTGCCTTGTTACTGAGAGGAACTAACAACTTCCTCATAACAAGAAGGTTTTTGTATCCAATTGACACTTTCCTGTCATCCTGATGGTTTGGATATTTGCATGTATAACACTTATTAATGTTAATGGCACCAAGTAACTTCAAATCCTTTTTCACATCGATGAATGCATTTCTCATGTACAGCCTCACTGCATAAAAGATTTCTTGAGGAAGTAACATATAATTCTAATTTCTCTACTAGTTAGTATTTTCCCTACTGAGATATTTAGATTAATCTGAACTGGATTATTGATTCCCTCTACGACTGTGATTCAGAAAGCAAGTCCTCTTTTAAGTACAGCCCATCTGATACACATTGCCCACTGGGTCTAGGTCAAGAGTTGGAGTTAATCTGCAGCTTGCCACTAGAAGAGCATTCCCATTTTTAAGAGGGAAAGATATCTCTTGTAGATTCAGAGTGACTTGCTAAATAGTTCTCTGGACAATGACATCTGGAAGTCAAACATACACTGTGCATTTATATTGAAACTGTTGGTCTTATCAGAGGATTTTTCACGTAACATTGGAAGGGAAATGGTAAAAATATCTTAATTTGGGTAGCTTGAGCTTTGGATCATGATCTTTAACCTGTGTTGCAAATTAGCTTTATGTTTAGTTCTCATGAATCAATTTTGCCTATCCACATTCAGATTTTATCCCTCATGGAAATACTACTGGGTCTTAAAACCTTTCACAATTAGTACAGTCAGCGGCTGAATACATAGCTCCCAAAAGAGAACTAATGAGGTTATTAAGACTAAAATACCTGTTAAATCAGGATGGATCATACAGTACAGGCAATGTACTATGCACTAATGTTTATCATGTTATTTCAATTTTTTTCTAAAATAGCTTATTGCTCATCTTTGAGCTTAATATAACATTTGCTTAATATAAAGAATTTAAAGAAAACACTCATCTGAAGTTTGCACATGATTACACTGAGTACTACATGGCATAGGAGCTGCAGAATTGGGTGGAGCATAGAGCTAGTGGATGTAAGGATGAAGGGTAGCAAATATAAATATCCTCAGCATTTTTCAGTTTCAGGCTTTAAAATTGGAAAGACTGTTCTGTGGAAACTAAATCCAATTACTATTCACACTGCCTGCTTTTTATATACCTCTGGGTAGGAAAAATTGATAAAGTGACTAAATTCCCCAAATTTCTCTGTATTACTTCTTGTTAGCTGCATATTCTAGTCTTTTCCCACTAGTGTTGCAAGGGTCAATATTCTTCAATTATACAAGGCAATGAAAGTCATGCAAAGCTTGTTATATTTTAGTAGAAAATATAGAAAAGATGGACTGGGTGTTCCCAGATTCTGTCTTAGTCCCAAGTCAAGTTGTAATCAAGAGTTAGCACCTACTCTGTGTGTTAGTCACTGCCAACTCTTGTTTGTGACTTGGTTCAGGAGAAAAGCACATACTCTCTCTGTCTCAGCTGTCCTTTTCTACCTAACTCTCCCTTTTGGCCATCTTTATATTCTGTCTCATTTATCTTCTATGAAAACAAATCAGGATCCACAAAGAAAAGCAATAACTACTCAAGACCATCTATCTGACTCATTCTCCCCAAAAAGCTGTTGCCATCTTATATATCACATGGTAAACTTTTTTCTCCCTAATTCTTATCCTCTAAACCTAACCAAAATATATTATTAAAGCCAGCATTGGGCTTTATTTAAATTTAAGATACCTTTAAATTGTGTTTAAACCCTTACTTTTCAGTCAAAGAAATGATAGGTGGTGCTTTTTTGCTCACAACACCTATGTAGACAAGACCTAAATTGTATTTTTAACTTTATTTTTGCTCACAGACAAATCAGGATTATCATCTTCTTATAATCTTTGATTCTCTGGGCTTCCTTGTTCTGTAAAATTAACTTGTCAACTCTCTTTCGCTGAGTGACTTCTGAAATTCAAGTATCTACATCTAAGAATAACGTTTTGTACCTTCACACACCTCTTCAATACCCTTCTTTCCTCTGTTCCCTCTGCTCTCCCCCACCCCCCTGCCCTGATAATTCTCATCATCATACTGATTGCTTGTGATTTACTTCTTTACATTTTGTCTGTCTTGCCTCTTCAAATAATACACTTTAGGGCAGGGTGCGCCTACTGTTAAGGATCTCCTCAATGGAGCTTAGATCTTCGTTGGATTGCTTAAGTACCATCATCATATAGGCGATTAACAACAACAGTAGTTTCAAGTGAGTCTATTTCTTGTGCTAAATCAGGCTAAAAACTAGGAGAAAAAAGAGCTTTTGTAAGAAACTTAAAAATCCATGTTGATTTAGAGTAAAACTGATTTTGTTTTTGAAAAGATGAAACTATTAAATAATTCTGCTGAAAACAAAGGTCCCTTCTATTTTTATAGCCATTCTCAGAATTGGAGAACAACAGAACCATCAAATTAAACTTGCATGCCATAATCTCTTGATATAGCACTAACACTGCCAAAGCTGCTTATGTGGATTTTACTTTCATGTTAACAGGTAACAGGATTAAAAAAATCCAACGACAAACAAACAAATAAAAACCAGAAAGATGATTTTGCAGAGACTGTACAGGCCTGTTAGCTATGCCACAATTCTGAAAGGATAGGATTTGCACTATAGAAACCTCTTAATTTACACTTCTGTTCAGAAAGAGACTTTAAGAATCCGTCCTACTAACTTGCAGAGGACTTGGCTGAACAAAACGGAAAGATTGCTCCTGCACAAAGATCCTTTTCTAAATAAGGCATCAGTCTTTGAAAATCACAGTTACATTGCAAGCTTAAAATGCACCGCAGGCAGGAAATCACAGGTGATTTCTTTTAAAAAAAAAGAGAATTCAAAGATTCAGGAGTTCATGCAACTGGGTAAAAATAAATTCTAAAAGTTCTTCCTCCACAGCATATACATCATGCTCTTTGCCTTTGACAATTCTGAATAAATTCTTGTATGGAAAAGATTCTAAATATCAGGATGTATTACTGAGTTCGTATAGGCAAACATCACATAATCAAAATTATCCTTCACATTACCTTGACAATTTAGCCATACTGCACGTAAAATTATATGGAATGTCAGTATTACTATCCACGGAGTAATCAAATGGTAATCAATCCTTTGCATTTCATCATCACTTCATATGTAAATCTTTACTATTTATTGCATGAAGAAAGGAGCAATAGTGGAACCATACATGCTGTTAGCAGGACTTTGTGAAGACTGTAAACTTGTACAGGAGAAAGCCTTGAACAACTTATTCCGACCATCTCAAACACATGGCAATAATACATTTTGTACCCACATGGCCTTTGTATGCCAGCAAGCCCTTTTAGAAATATTAAGAGCCTTAAAAATACAGTAATTAAAGTACATTCTTTCTGAATCACTCTGCTTATAAAGCCACAATTTTAAACAAATGCAACTATGAATGCTGAAGCAAGGGAAAAAAAAAAAAAGAATAAAAGTATAATAAGCTCTGTAATGTTAATAAGCTAAATAATGATTTTCAAGTCTAATATCTTGAGGCTTCTCAGAACTACCAGGAAGGCCTGTGGAAGCAGTCCCTTCCAATGACTTTTGCAATTCAGCAACCCAAGTAGCTCTGCGGGGATGGAAGGTACGAGGATTTAAAGCCATAGGAAAGTTGCAATTGATTTAGTAATAAATCTTGTCTGTGCTGGTTTAGGACTACTAAAATTTTGGAGGAAAGGAAAGATGTACTTATTGGTTCGGCTGATTTTCTTTTAAAAGGTAGTTAGCTGATATTGAAAATTAATATTGGGACGAAGAATTGGGGGCCCAGAAATAAAATACTCAGTAATAATAATAATAATAATAACAACAACAACAACAATAATAATAACAACAACAACAAATGTACATACAATAAGATCTTTGGATGTGGCTTTTTTTGTTGTTGCTGTTTTCGATATCATTCCAGTATATCACAAGGATATCAACCACACACACAACCTTCTAGTCTCCTTTAGAAGGAGGAGCAGAAGTTTAGATGACCATCAAATTATGCTCTTACCACATTAGAAGGTTCCAATTTCTTCCTCTTGGCAAGGTCCGTGATATTATTGCCATTGTAGTTGATACTTTCCATGCAGCCTTTGAAATTTTTCCTACTGTTAGAACTTGGCTTCCCAGAAAAAGGCATGCCTCCGAATGTTATCTTTGAATGAAACAGAAAATGGCAAATAGTTACTGGAGGGCAAAGACTTTTAAACAAATTTGCTATAGGTATATTTGTTTTCTTTGAACACTCAAACATGGCAAATGAGAGAGCTGGCAACACTGCTTACAGAAAAAGGAAGTATCAAATAAGCAGTGCAAAAGCAGAAGAAAATCTGCAATGAATCTGTGATTTCAAATATTTATGGTAGTAAATTCCAAGTATTATTACAACTGTTGAAATAGTGAGCAGATACACATCACAGTTGTTCATGTACGGACTGCTTTTCTGATCACTACTGAACAATACGTATTTTGAAGAAAAAACTTGGAATTAAATTTCCATCCCAGTGTTTTTCTAAACAGTAAACATTAAATTAGCCAGATGATAATCTGATTCAAATCATTCATTCAGCTCTGTGTGCCAGAACTCAGACTACAACAGATACTCTACTTCATCAGGAACTTTTCTGAAATGTTTGGAAGTGAACAAAAGCTACATGTTTTCATTAATATTTTGCAGCCCAAATGTGAAAAATAGGGGATTAATTAGATTAGTCCCTGCAATCTGTGGTTTTTTATCCAATAGATGATGGCATAAATAGTAATGATACCTATCTTCCCTGCCCCATGAACGTTCACAAAAATGTCTGCTTCTAGTCTGCTACTGATATATGGCAGAGCCAAGCTTCTAAGTATCACTCATTACTAATTCCAGCTGTTATTACTAAGAGCAGGAAAACACAGCTCTAGTGATACAATTTCTATTTTGAAGCTGTGTAAGATATCACTTTCTATCCCAAAGAGCAGGCTTTGCCTTGGCACATAGGAACTAAAGCTATAGAGCTGAAAACCAAAATCTTTATAACCAGCACACAGCAGCTATGTCAAAGCATTTTGTGGGACACATCTGCAGGTATTATAAATTGACATCACTTGACTTTAGAGAAGATACAGCAGTTTATGTGAGTTGAAGAATGTGACTGTAGTATTTTAATGGCTGTCAAACATTTTTTTGCATGTTACAGTCATGGAGTTGTGACAAGAGAAAATGGAAAGGAAAGCATTTTGCAGATAAAAAGAAATAATTGCAAAAAACCCCATATCATGACAGTGAGCTGAGAGGGACTCATAGGACTTTTTTTTTTTTTTTTAACCTTGAAAACACAGTCAGAACTAATGTTTATTCCTCTTTTGTGGTGACTTAACTTTTCTGAAAGAGATTAACCTAGAAACTATTTTTTCTATGAAAAAAAGTTTTGATTGTTTCAGGTTTATCCACTGTGATTAATTTATCACAGGAGTAACACATTTAAATTTAGTCTGTGATGACTAACTCCCAAGCAGTGAGATAATTGAAAGGAAAGGAAGAAGAGGTTAAGGCTTTTGCATTTATATGAACCACAGAAATACATATTCACACACACCAGAAAAAGTTCCATTAAACACAAAGGGATTCTTGTACTGGAATGTATCTTTACTGACAGTGAGGTCTTTAACATCACAGAACAGAGGAAGGTGTATCTCCTGCATTATATTCTTACTAGGGGTGAATTTATTGTATGCATTATATTTATTATGTGAACATACTACCAACAGATATTTAAATATTTTTATATTTATCTATCTATGTACAAATTGCCCAACCCTATCTTATGGCATTCAGCCTAACTTTTTCTGTAGTTCACTCACTTGAAAATCTTTAATAAAATCCATTTATGTGAGTTTTCAGTAGCTCAATTCAGATCTTCAGTGCCCAATGAGTAACAGAGTTAGAGGCAAATATGCTCATTATTTTCACATTATAACCACTACTAAAGAAGGCTTTCATAAGGATTTGTTGGAATATAAGTAAATATTTGAATTGGTAACAGTTACAATCTTAAGTAATTTTTTCAAACATTCATTTTTGATCAAAAGTTTGTAAAAATATCAATATATAAGTTAATTCAAACTTTTCTGCATTACATCATTTTGATTCCTTCTAGCTGCTTAAGAATTGCAAGGATGGGAATAAATGTATTTAGCTCAGTCAACCACATTAATTCTCTTTAGAAACAGTAAAGAGTGCAAGAAAATCATTATATAAAGTTTGTAATAACCAACATGCAGAAGTTCATATAGCAATTTAGAGGAACTGAAGAAGTTCATAACAGCAGAAGTCAGCGTGTAATCAAACAACAAATCAATGTTTAATTACTACCAACATTTGTGTACATCAACATGACTGAGTAAACAAATTTTTTCAGAAATTTCCTAACTCTTTATTGCTTCTTTATAAAAAGAAATTATTGATGGCATATTTGTGAGAATACAAGGAAGTGCCTACTTACCTAAGACAAGAAATATCAAGATCCATACTTGTAAAAAGATTCTAATCTTCCTGCTTTGCTAAAAATAAATACTAATTGTCACCACAGAATGAGGCTTTCTAAGTCAAGTGCAAAATTATCACCTGAACGGAATAACAGATTTTATATATATATATATTTTTTTATGTACTCCCTGTTTACAAGGCTGCTTTTGGAGATGTTAAAAGTAGTGTATGCTTAGCTTGCTGAATGACATAGATTTCCCATTTCAAAACAAAAGGCTGAGATAACTCTTACACCAGATGGGATCTGGTAAATCAATGAAGAGAAACTTAATTTACTCTTAAGAGACAACAATGTTGGACATAAAATTTTAGAAAATGTAAGGAAAAAATAATTAAAAGAAATGTATAAAAGAGTACCAAAACATCTTAAATTTTATTTTTCTTTTCTCTTCTTATTTGGCTTATTTTTATAAAGCCAATCTGAATGAAAATAAACAAGTTTTGCAGTCTACCTCATAATCCAGGTCCAGGTAATCAAATTCTCCATTGGTTCTGAAATGCTGCATGTGTCTGTCCAGGGTAAGATTGATGTTTCGCCCATGGCGCTCTATCATGATGGAGTGCCAGTGGTGATCATCCAAGAGGCTGCCCGTCATCACAGATGTGTGGCCATAAATTGAGCCAAGCTGATTGCTGCCTAAGATGAAAACGGAAACAATAGCAATTCGCACCTCACACCAGTTAGGCAAACATTTTCCTCTTGCTCTGTCAATATTTCACCTGAATCATGCCAGACATACAATAAGCTGGATGAAGTCAGTCTGCTACAAAGCTAAGGTCTGCCCATGGAGAGTTGCTGTCATAAATACAAATAGCTAGACCAAATACAGCAAGTATATGATCAGTGAACTGTAAAGATAGTTACTCAATAAGAGTAGTTATTTGGAGGCAAAACAGAGAAGGAACACCAGATTTCAGCTGTGAAGTTGTTTTCAGCTAGTGTTTTTTTTTTTGTGTGTTTTCATCCCTATACTACAGAAATGAAAAGCTGTCACCTTTGGGCCAGGTCCTGAGCTTCCCTGGAACTGTACTGATTTATGACTGCTGTGGACGATGGCATCTGAAAACAGACTTTGTAAGGAAAAGCATTTTCAGTCTGAATTCTACACTTCGCAGGCTCTGCCAGTATAGCTAGACCAGCAAGCATATAGGAAAAGGCTCAATGCATATGGAGCTAACAGCAGCAAAAACTGTCTTCTTCTAACACAGCTTATTTCAGTCTTTTGTCCTGCAGCAGCCTTCCTATTCGGGAAGTCAAATTGCTAGTAAGAGCACTGTTTTGCAGTTCTACGCGGTGTTTTCCAGGGGATTTTGCCAGCACAGTTATGCTAGTCAGAGATCACATCTCATTGCAATCTGACAGACATAGCTAAGCCAGAAAAGGTTGATAGGATGAATCTCAACTGAAGCAGCAAATGACTAATTCAGCAGTAAGTTTAAAAAATTGCTGCACTGCCCAATAACTCAGCGCAATCTTCCATGTTCTATAGTGGAAAATCTAAAGCATTTCTGGAGCTGAGAATTTCTTACCATCAGGCATGCCTGCAAATCAGACATTAAGGTTTGTGCATGTTGATAACACATTCTGGCAAATCACATTTCTACATGTGTAGAAGACATTACTGCCCTACAAATGACCATACCGCCTTTTTGCTGAAGGCCACTGATCCTTCAACAACTGTTGGTTTAAAAAAATAAATAAATTCCATGCATGCCAGCAAGCCTGTTTCTTCAGTGCAAAGTCATACCCAGTACAAAGCAAAAGGTAAATCCACCACCACTTCTTCATCCCACCATGACGTTTGAAACTGTCACTGGATTTCACCAGGCAAAATGAATATCCTTTTCCACCGACTCTGGTGCAAAGACAGTACACTCAGACAGAGGCAGAATAACACCGTAAACCATTACTTCATTTTGTTAAGTGTGTGTGTCACAGGGGTCTATTCCCATTTATCAGCCTAGTGATTTAAGAACTTCACCGCTGATATGGAAGTCATAATAGCTTATAAAGACAGACTGAACTAAAGAATATGGAGAAACTTGAAATGAATAGGTTAATATTGCAATTAAAAATGTTAAAAATAGATAACAGCTATAGGAAGATGTGTTTTCCTCCTCATCAAGCTGATCTTCAGAAAAAGAGCAGGAGAAAATGCTAGTGGAAATAATTATTGTTCAATGTAAATAATGAACAGAATAATTTACCCTTCACATGTCTGAAAAAGAACTAAGGAAAGTTACATGAAATCTTTTCCTAAAATGCTTTTGTTTGAGGGGAGAAAAAAATACTTGAAACCAGATAAACGTGGGTGTTTTTTTCATAGTAAATGTACTTTAGAAATCTGGTCACTCATGGTCATGTTGTCTTTCACTGGGAGGGAAAAAGGAGGTTGGAACTCAAGTAACATATACAGGATTCCATCATAAGATTGCCTGATAAACTATTATGTCTTCTTTCCTTTCCTGGTCCTACTTCTCAGATTCTAAGAAGGCTGCTGAACATCACCTTCATGTGGCCTGCAGCTTCCCAGATTGATACCATTTTTGCTGCCATATTCCTAAGGGTGACATTTGTTCCTCTAGCATTGATGACAGTGTCATTCACTCAAGCAAAGCCATAGCTTATAATTCTAGCAAGGCTTATTTTTGTTTCTGGCAAGTTCCTAATGACAATATATTGCTGATCCTATATTTCTGTATGATCTTATTTTCATGGTTTCTCACGTGGAGTTAAATGGAAGGAATGGAACAGAAAAAAAACCAAGATAAAAAGCAAATGAACAACATTTTCACCAGATTATCTGATTAAGTTATGTGTCTTACCATATTACAAGGGGAAAAAGGATGTAACATTTGACCTTTTTTTTTTTTTTTTTTGTGGGAGAGTTTAAAAGTACACAAAACTAAACAATGAAAGCATACCTAAATTCAAATTTAGAACAAGTTTGGCTTTTTTCAGTTCCAAGGTGATATAGTCTCCTTGCTGTCCTTCTCCGTGGAAGATTACACCTTCACTTTCAGAGGTCTTAAATTTCAGAGAGATGACATCTTTGAGTGTTTTCATTTTCTTGTTCCTGAATCTGTATGGTAACACTACATGGCCATCAAAATTGATAACATCAGCCCCTAAAGAAAAAAGCAAATAACATTGTTGACAAGCAATTATATATTCCTGTGGCCACTGGAAAAACAGACGTGCCATACATAGACCGTACCTGAACAGAATAAAAAATATATGTGATGTGCATTGTAAATACATTTTCTCTTGAGCATAATTTAATACTATTAAAAATACAATATTAAAAAAGCAGATTTTTGGGGATAAATACTACCACTGTACTCAACATCTTTTGGTTTCTCTCCAATATAGTTGCTCCCATGCAGACTTTCCTAATTATAGTTGAAAATGAAAGACAAACTTCTGAGTGGTCATTAACAAATAATTTGATACCTCTTCAAAATTTAGTAGGATCCACTTTGAGGACTGTAAACAGTAAAACATGAGCTCAAATGAATTTGCCCAGTGATTTAAAAAGATTCCTCAAACTGTATGTAAACCACATGCATAAGTTTTGTCTAGTTTAGTTTGATATAGAAATCTTGGTTAAGTTGTGACCTCAACTAATTTTGAGAAGAAAAAAAAAAAAAAAGATTCTGTCATTTGGGTTAAATTTTGTTCCAGGTTTAGTTTTAGTCAATATCTGGGAAGAAAGTTGAGGGATGCAATCATTATAATTTAAAGTCAATCTAACATTAGTACAAATGTTTTATAATAACAGTACAAAATTTCATGTTACCTTATTTTAATGATTTCATCTCTACCCTAAAGAACGACCCACTATTTTCTGGAGGCTACATCCATAGTAAAAATAGCTGCAGACCTTGATTCCATGCAAAAGATGTACTTCTGCTGAGTACTGAATCTTGTCTTTTATGCAGAGCTTGCTAGAAGATTCTAAGCAGATGCTGATCTTTAAAAATGTATATAGGTTTGTATAAGAAATCCCCTTTGTAAACTGCTTAACTTGTGATCAATCACCAGACCCTTAATTACTATTTGTATGAGCATTTCATCCTTATTCTTCACTGACAATTGAAATAGTCACTAAGCAAAATTCTTTAAAAGGAA
>JAVJGJ010000047.1:86531262-86564743 GCA_035590215.1 Microhierax caerulescens | reverse complement strand
AATAGTCACTAAGCAAAATTCTTTAAAAGGAATTAATACAAAAATGTTCATTTTTCTAAAGAAAGTTTCCCACCTGAATTCTTAAAAAATATTCACACTTCTTATTGGCATACCATATGCATACTGTTCATTTCATGCTTTGAAAGAAAACCTGAATTTTATCATATATTCTTCAACCACATCTGATTTATACCTCCTTCTGTAGGCTGCTCTTTGGTGACTGCTTGCAACTTTTAAAAATTCCTAACTTGTTTTTGCTGTTACGGTGGGAAAGAATCTAAAACTTTCAAAGCCCCTCAAAACCACAAAACCAAACATTCCTGTTGTGTAATTAACACATCTAACTCCATTAAAACACTTTGTACACTATGCCTGAATAATTGCATATATATCAATTTGAATTGATACAGCCTACATTAGGTGATTATGCTAAAACATCTTCCCTTTGTCTTACAACAGATGCCAAACACATTTTAAAAGTGCTTACTTTCAACTAATCTCTGCAATAATATTTAACACCGAGATTCAGAGAAGAGCCTAAACAAACAGGTACATACATCCTTCTCTTGAGAATTTAGGAACCACCAAAATAGTCTGTGGAGTCAATTTTTACTACTGTTGTCTCCCCAACTGCTATCAAAGAACTGCTTATGTATACCATCTGTATAGGTTGCTTTTTCACATTCAGTAATTTCCAGTAATACTTTTCACAGTGATACAAGAGCTGTTTGAGTGTCAAAGAGCTTCATGATGTTTAGTACTGCTTTTCTAGAGAAAAGTATGTAAAACAACAACCAGTATTTCACAAATTATTTCTATTTCATTGTTCAGTCAAAAAAGCCACAACCCATCTTGTATTCATTAACTAAAGCACACCCAACCAAGACTGAGGCTTGCAGTCATGTTGATTAAGTGCCCATTCATACATCCTTGCGTCACTGAACATAGTAAGTTTTCAAATGTGAAGACCAACACGTTATGCTTCCATCATTCAGGATTTTCCCCACAAATCACTAGTATAATAAATAGTTCTCTACCATTTCCAGGTCTTTATTTTTTTTATTTTTTTTTACCCACAGCCAGCACCACCACCCCGACACAACAATTCTCTGCATGCTGATAAAGTATGTGATATCTGTTTCCAGTTGATATAACCATTGTCCAACTTTATTAAAACTGTATGCATAACCACATATGACTATGGTCATAGTCCTCAGCTGTCACAAATTGTTGACTCTGTAGAGTTTATTACAAATTTTAGAACTTAAGAACTTTGCTACCTTGCAGAAACTATGTTTACAGTTCCTAAGACTGATACAAAGGAAGGATGGCAGTGGGCAGTTCTTGACCTACAGATCCATCTAATCTATACTAAAGATAAAATTATGGATCTTGGCACAGCACGAATCATCAGAGCTTGGGATTTTACTTTCACAATGCTGCTGCTTTTTGAGATTGCTGGTTTTAAAGACAAGTAATGTTTTCTGCAAACCAGCATCAAGTATATGCATTTCAGAGTCCACTTGAGATCAAAATGTAAGACACGCTATCTCATACTCACTCATACTGACACATTGGCTTACATACAATGGCCGCTAGTATTAACGGAAGGAGCATTAATCATGTGAAAAAAAAAGCTGTATTAAACCTGGAAAGTAAGTCTAATCATTCTGCTTAACTTTCAAGTTAGATCATAAAAAAGTAATATCAAAAAAATTTATTTAATCACCACAGCCAGACTCCGTTTGTTTTTTTTTTTCTTCTTCCCAGAAGTCAGACATCTGGAAGACTGCGGATGCAGATTCTATAAAGCATATTTCCTCAGGTCTCCATAAGATGTTGTCCCTCTCCTTTCTAAAAGATTGATAGGTATACACAATGCATTTCTGTTTCACAGTAGTTTTTTAAACATATTTGAATTGGTAGCAGCTGACTGTCATCAAACAGATGGGTAATAGTCACTGAAAGATTTGAAGGTTCTTTCCGGTGGCCAAGATTTATGTTGTTTGTAATGTACAAACTTTTTCCTGGATCACTTGAACCCACTACAATGTCTGTGGGAACGAGGTCAAAGGGAAGAATCTTAAATTTCTAATTAGTTAGTTCCAACCACTTCTTCAAATTATATAGAACCATCAGCTGACTTAGAACATTTTCTCACCCTTAACTACCAGGCTAGAAATAACACATGCCGTGTATATCTTCCATTCCTGCCATTACTTGTATCACGTAACTGATAACACCAGTTCCAGACACTTCTTGCCATTAGAAAGAAGATGGGCAGACAGATAGACAGACATGTTATTTGTACATAATCATGCAGCCTCTGTTTATCTCTGCTTCTGATTAGACAACAAACTAAGTAAGACACCTGGACCCAAAGTGCAATGGAAAAAATTAGTCATATAACTTGAAACTACCCCAAAATCTTCCTCAACCTGCAAAGACTTTTGATGAAAGGATAAACTATAACCTCCTTATTGTTTAAGCCAAATAAATGGCAAAGAAATTTTATGAAGTACCTGAACCATAAGCATTACAAATTTACTGTAATATCCCATATGTATTAGTGTATAATATATATATATCATGTATATTAGAATGCAGCAGTACGTATCAGAAATGCCACTTTCCTTTATCAAACACACTTTACAATACACATTCCAATAATAAATACTTACTAAGCTATAAGTGCAGCTAAAAGTCTCAGCCTGATCTGGTTCTCCTGAATAACAAATTCAAGAAATGTGAACCACATCAAAATTAAATATCAGAAAGGCACGTTGTATTTGCAGTACAAGAAAGCTGTTGAAAAGTTATCAGCATGCAAAAAGGACCCATTTCCTCAGGCACAGATGCAGATATTGCTCTCAGTGGTGAGGACACCCTGGCTTCTATCCTGAGTCTGGATTCAGAAGCAACACTGTGTGATTTCAGAGCTGGGGTTATCTTGCATACTTTCCTGACTCAAGTAAATACATTACTTTTGGAATTTGTTTTGAAGAAATGAAGGAAATGGTTAGAAAAATATTGTAGAAGAGGTTATATGAACGTGTTGGTTTTGCTTGCCTTACAAGCTATCAAGAGATACAAGAAATGCCTTCTTGACATTTCTGTACGTACTGTCAGAAAACAACTTGTATAAATGCATGAAATCTGTTTGTAGAAAAATATCTAGATGAAAGTCACTCTGTTATCACAAAAATCAGACTTCTACGTAAAGCAGATCTGCTATACAGATTATACTCATTTGAATCCACATAAAACTGCCTTGAACATATGCTACAAATGAAAGAAAACCGACGGACATTACAGCTTAAGCAGTCTTCATAAGAAATAGGCATCGTAAAAAATATGACTCCATATAAAATGTCAGAGATTCTCTTCCACTAAGATTTGTTAAATTTACTTTCTGCTGGTTATAGGAATGCCTATGTGAGGTATATCATCCTTCCCCTAAGGTCAGCTGGTACCCCTTTGTAACACCTACAAAAGTTACCTAAAGTCAGGCATCTGATTCAGATGACAATGACTTCAGTTCTGTGGGTTTGTGGGCTCACAACATGTTGCCTATGAAAAGGCAAGTATTCCTTTTGTACCTATGCTGTTGTTGCAGTTATACGTACGTGTTCTTCACATCATTCATTGAAGCAAATTCATATCACACACTTTAACAAAGTTGAGTTGAAGTAGCACATTTTTCTAAAACCTGGTCCTGAACTGCCATGTTTTGAAAATCATTCAATCAAAAATAAAGAAACAGCAGTAATCTGTGATTAAGCAGCTTTTTTAACACATAGCTGTGCTGTCAGCATGCACAGGGGTCTGCAGGATAATTCAATCACCTAAAGATTACATAGCAATTATGTTTAAGAGTTATCATATGTAGGCTGTGGTAATGACTTGTGTTCCTTCTATGATGACACTCAGCTATTTAATATCATGATAATTACCATGATGTGGAATGGTACTTAGACAGTAAACCACATAATTCCTATAATTGCAGTGTAAATATACAATTTTTCTCAACCTTTGCCACTCAACTACGAGCATTAGTAGGAAGGAGACTTAAGCCATCACATACAGTATGTTCACCTGCATTCAGTGAAGTCTGTTCTTAGAGCCTACTGCTGCAATTAGAGCCTGCTGCTGCAACCAGAGACTACTGCTGCAATGGAGGAAAACTTTTTAAAAAAAGATCAAGTGCCAAAACAAGTGAGAAAGAGGGAAAGAGAGAGGAAGAGAACATGCAGAAAGATGGGGGGAAAGAAGACTGATAATGATTATTTTTTTTAAAAAAATATTACATTGAAATAGGAAGTGCACCTCTACTTTCAATTTGATTTCTCCACTATCAGATTTCCTGCTGTGTGGATAGGCTGGATAACACTGTTGACATATTCAAAATATAACACAACTTTCAGCTAGCTAAGAATATGTGTTAGGACTTACCCTAGTATATGTCTGAGATGCTGCATTTAAAGCATTTCATTAGTTAGGCATCACCGCATTCAGTTTTCCTCTAAAAAATAATTAAGTTAGAAAGCCTTAAAAATATTGACAGGAAGTTGGGTGACAAATGTGACCCCATTCCCAAATCTCAAAGGAAAATAAATCACCAGCCACAGGTCTTTCTACCTATGCTTTTGGCCACAGGCAGGATTTAGTAAATTTCTTCAGGGAATCAAATCTGTATAAAGATCTTCTATTTGGTGCTCAAAAAAAAATTATTAATTATAATGAAACAACTTTAAATCAGACTTAAGCTCCAGAACTTCTGTATTTCCTCCCTTTCTGATGAGAGAAATATTACTGTCCTCAATGTCAGCATCTGAAGGATGGAGAAGTGCTCATTCACAAAGACTCAGTATCAAGACTTCTGCACACCTACTTAGGTTCTTTGATCAAGGCACTGCCTGGAATTACTAAGAAATCCCCTGGTATGAGACACGGTAAAATAACACTGGTCAAAACACAGCAGAACAGCAAAGTACTTTCCAGAAAAAATGCTTACCGTACAGCAAACAAAATCAACATTATTAATTGCACGTTTAACTTGTACACATATTTTTAAATTGCTAATGATCTCTCAGTGATTGACTCTACAAAGCCTGTACAGAATATTTCATTGGGATTAAAAATACAAAAGTCCTGTACTACTGATCCACACTGAACTTAGGTGAAATTTTTTTCACTCCGTTGTCTCTCCTCCATTATCTCTATTTGATCTGGCTAAAGCTTCTATTCAGATTAAATGATGTTTAGGGAAAAGATCTTCACTTATAGCATTCTCTTCTTACCCCATAATGTAAGTCTTATGTCTGATGAACTAATACTATAGTAATAAACAACATTAACCATGCACTGAGCATCTATCCTCTGAAAACATCAGAGATGCAGCAAAGCATCTCTGGCTGGGCCAAAGTATTCCACATTTATAGTTTCATTTGTTGTAGCTATTAGTCATGGCTACTAAAATATCATTATTACAAATATAAGCACATAACCAGGATATTATTTACAAATTTTAACAGCAAAAATGAGGTTTTCTCCTAACAAAGCAAGGAATAAGGCTCAAAATCATACCAAACCCAAACTCTCACTTTGTTATTACTTGTGATAAATTACAAACATAGAAATTATTTCAGAAGACCCTAATCTAATTTTTCAGTAGTTCCAAATACTGTCAACAAGACAGTATGTCGAATTTGCCACTGGAGTCCTTGCAGCCTGAATCTCAGTGGCACTAAGTTAGCTGAGCTCATGTTAGAGATGTATTACTATGTCTCAATGCACCAGAAAAATGAGGAAGCCATGTTACAGAACAGCAGTCAAAATATCGTCTCCTCTTTTTTTCTTACAGTGAGGCAGAGAGCCAAAGGTACTGAGTTTGAACATGGTCTTCAGGCACTACAGTCCAGCTGTAAGGACATGGGCAATTCAGTGGCTTGCAATCTGTTGCAGCAAAACTGGCACTGCTTTTACTCTTTCAAAAGGCAATGTATCTGCCACAAAGGTTAAAAAAACAAACTAAAAAATCTAACACAGATACAGATGTATATTGCATATACAATAATAGTATACCTCTTCATATTCTGGAAGCATAAGGTGAAGGAAAATCAATTTTAGGTTTCTGTTGCCTGTTTATCTTCCACTGCACTGAATCTGAATCCTGTCGTTCTCTGTCAACCCTAAGTGATGTCAAAGCTTGTAAAAACAAAGCTACATTTGCTATGAGGTTTTGAATTTTTTTCTTGCTTTTCTTTACATTAGATATAATGTATATATGGCAATGCAGTATCGAAGTAGCAAAAAATGTTTTGTCAAGGTGTATTTTTAACTCAATTGTTTGGTAAAAGGCCCAGACTTTATTCTTAGATTTTATATACCTGCCAGAAACTCTGAAAATAAATCTGTGCAGAAGTATCCCCTAAGGTGGTAAGAATGCTTTGCCAAGTTCTGAGTGCAATATACATTGAAGATCATCAACAGCACTTGGTACCTTTCAAGTTTTCTCTCTGTCTCAAAGCACAGGCATTTTTTCCTATTATTAATACTACTGTTACTATAATGTCAGTATACTCAATTTGGTAGCTCTTGTGCAAATGTTTGTAAACATCAAATTTTGTCTGTGATAATTTAATGTCCAATAAGGAAAAAATACAAGTGTAATGAAGCAGTAGTATAAAAAGGGGGGAAAAAGGAAATGTAATTTAATGACCATAGCTAAATGTCATCCAATCCTCTTTTTTTTTTTCTTCTTTTTTTTTTCAGTAGGACAATTGAATTCTTTCTCTATTTTTTGCAGCTATTAAACTACATTGCTACACAAAACTAATTGTTGCTTAAAGCAATCATTTTGTGATGAGTGTACATACCAGTGCAGTGCTCTGCAGACTTACACTTAACTTCTGGTTTGTATCATGTAATATGAAAGCAGGTTCTAAGGGAAAATCTGAAGGTCTGCTAAGGCTTTAGTTACAGCACACACAGAAGAAAACACTAAAACATTTGAAGGATAGTAAGACGTATGAACTCATACTAAGCCTCCAATTATGCTACAAAATTATTGTCTTATGATTGTGTGTAACTAGGATGATTTTTCAAGCACTTAACACTATGGTTGATGATATTTGTTCTACCACTTCTAACGAAACATGAGATTTTCAAGTAAATTTTCTTTCATTAATTCTTCAGATTTCAAAAAGACAAGTTCATTTAAAAACCAAATGGGAACATTTTTAATATGCTATGCTTATACTACAAATTGGAGAAATGAGGCAATGAACATGTTTATGTATACTTTGCAATTCAGTTTAAAGCTTACGCATCCTAACCACAGGTTACAAATTAGACCATACTGAATATTATGCTCTTAACAGTGGACTGCTAATACCATAGAGATATGAAGGTAAAACTGCAAATCAAGATACACTTTAGCTCAGATAGAAACTATTCCTTCCATAATCTCCTCTGGTTTGTGACACCAGAAAGCATGTTACAATGCATGGTATGAGATGCAGTCTATTCCAAGAATTCTATTCATAGAGGAGACAGGAGATTGAGCACCACAAAAAATACAATTTCCATGGCAATTGTGTTTCTCTGCCAAATTGCAATGATTTAATTGTTTAAGCAATGAGTTTTTTATTTTATCCAATCAGAAAATCTTTCAGCTTATCTGTATAGTGTATTGATATCTTATAAACAAGATATTTTAGTATAAGTATTTTGTCCTGAGATTGTAATCTTACTGTTGATGCACACTTTCTTTTCCTTAAGATAATTTTATTCAAATAGTTAAAGTTCAAATTAAGGAGGAAAAAGGTGAAAAAAAAAAAAAAAAAAAGCTGTTCTGAAGACCTGCTGAGTGCTAAGGTTAAAGACCTGGGTATTTTTAACTTTCTTTGGACTATAAGGTGCAAATTAAACTGTGTATTCTTAACCACCCCAAAGTCATACTGCCATGAACATCATCTGCATTCATCATTGATAAAGTGAGAAGTGGTGGATCATAAAATCATTCCCTTTTACCAAAAGCTCCTCCAGCATTTCTATCTGTAACAATCATGGTTTAATTGGTAATTTTCCAGGTCATAATACAGTAGTATTCACCAAATGGACAAAACAGAAGACATTTAATACATGATTTTTTATACTTTAAAAATTTGTCATCCATTAAAAAGTTTTTATATGTATAGCATTCCAAGGATCATTTACGATTGTAAAACTTAAAACTCAGGCATCTTGCAACTATGCACTAGAAGCAAAAAAAATATTCTTTAAGATTTGCTATTCTCTAGCTAAAGTACTTCCAAACTGATTTGGTAAAAAATATAGGTATGATTGAACTATTCTAAAGAAACTCAGCTTTTAGTATTTCATCATACTGATTGACAAGTCAGAAGTGTTTCTGGCAATCATAAATACATTTAGTACTCTCCTTCATTGTGAAATGTGCTATTTGATATTGGATCTCAATGGGAACATTAAAGCATATAATTAAACTCTGAAACCAGGTACAGTAAAGAACTTAATTTGCTTGAAAATTTGCTAGATTCTACTAATGTTTTCACTGTTTATTAAAAAAGTAAATCACAGGAGCCCAAGGTCAATAAAAAAGGACAATTCTAACTCTTACATAGCAAATGGCCAAAAGAAGTCTCAATCCTTATTAAACTTACAGACTCTCTCATTAATTAATGCAAAAAAAACCCTCCAGTGAAGAAAGAAGCTGGACCACGTTATACAACATTTGCACTCAATTACTTGGTGAATAAATGAGCTGCAAAATGGACAAGACAATCTATTAAAACATTAAGGAAATGGATGACTAGCTGGAGACCTCGTTTTAATGTTTACAGTTGCATGAAAACAAGAAGACACACTGCTGACCTACAAAAGCCTGATTCAGAATTTCTCTTTCTAATTTCCTTTTGAGTTGATGCCACCCAATTCAATCATCTGATGGTATATAATCTTTCTACACATCCTTTAATGTCTGGATGCTCTATAGAATAGTAATTACTCAAGGCCAAATTCTTCTTTCTGTCTCACATTCTATATCCTTTATTCATATGATCGCTTTCAAATACCTACCTATTCTTTATTTCTTCCAACCATGGAGCTTAAATTTAAATTAAACTTTCAGAAAGAGCTGCATACACACTGATAAAGAAATATGCAGCAGGGACAGTTTCAAGCTGCTGTACGCTCTTGCTATCATCATTCGAACTTCTGTAGTTGACCCTAAAGAGCAAGGAGTACAAGACTGAATCTCAGTTCTGGACAGGAGACACTCACATTTATTCTAGTGAGTAGCCTCACTATTGTTTAAAGGCCATTAGAGGCCATTCCTAATGGATGTATAGTCTTCTTTCTTCCATCAGTCTGCTGCAGCTATTAATTCCATCTTGCTACACCAATTTATTTTAGGAAAAGATGGAGCATACTGCTATTTTCAGCTACTCCATTTCAATTAAAAATGATGAGTTAATAGAGGTAAATCCTTCAGCACAAATGATAGTGGAACAACTTTGTGCATTTGTAAGTGTTCAGTTCATTGTCCTATTTCCAAATTACTCAGAGACAAACACCTTGTGTTTAGCACAGCATGAGAAAAACAGACCACTAGAACTTGGTGTTGGGCAAACAAATCAAGATTAGTAATTCAGTCAATTATTTTTTCCCCTCCTTACCTAACATCCAATATATCTTAGAACATGTCTGTCTCTAATGTATTTTGTACTCAGTGTCATCTTGCACATTGTCATTTAAGAAAAGTTATCAGTTCCTATCTGGCAAGCCATGAAATCGGAGCCCCAAACTATCATGCATTGGATGAAGTGGTGAACCGAATGGTTGCTGATTCCAGTGTTTTTCTATTCCTTTGTATTTAATTCAGTGTGTACAATTATAAAAAAACCCAACATCTGCTCATATTCAAGGTCATGAGTCGGCTTTATTTTCAGATGATTGGAGCTGATTTAGTTCAATTGTGGTTCAGTGAAAGTCTAATACATCAACATGCAGATGGCCCCCCATGATTAAGGGGCCAACTTAATCATTAAGCTACCAATTTTAAGTGAATGAGTGCTTTACTTGAAGAACAATGAATAAAAATTTAAGGATCTGGTACCACATTGGCATCACTGCAACTCTGTTTACACTCCATAGAAAGGAAGTCCCCATATGATGCAATATACAGCAATACAAAATGCTCAGCTAGCATTATACCAGATATGTAGAGGGAGATATTTCCCTGTGAGAAAAAAAACCCACCTTTTTGTTTCAGAAATGCTCTCCATGACAGGTAGTACAGCAGGTAATAACATGTAATCACAAAATCATTATGGTTGGAAGGGATCTCTAAAAATTGTCTAGTCCAACCCATCTGTTCAGAGCCTATTTGCACATTTTATTCACCAAAAGCACTGAGTTTCAGCTATGTGAGCTTTAAACTTTTTCCTGACCTAAAAGAGGAAATAGGATGGTTGCTTTTACCAGCAAGTGGGTTTCCTTCTTTGTGTTTACCAGGCTGCACTTCCCAAAGTCAGTGATGTATTGTGTCCCCAACTCCCTGCCACCAGTCATGACTCATCTATAACTTCTAGCAGGCTTTACGATTTGCTGGTGTTACAGGGTTTCAGACCTTCAGATTCCCCACTTGCCAGCACAGTCAGTGCCATCAATTCAGTCTCCTCAACTCTGGATTATTCTGCATCAGAAAAAGCTGAAACAAGCCAGAAGGATGACAGTGGCTCCTCAGGAAGACTCTAAGGAACTCACTCACGTCCAGGTAAGATGTGCAGCAGGTGCAGTCCTTACAACACATTACTGTTGTGATTTCAGTTCTGTATCCACTACTACTGTTCTGCTTTTTCTTGTTTAACCAGTAATTTCATTTAACTTTTCAAACTCTAAAGTACAGACACTAGAATCTAAATTTCTTTGTTTTCTCAAACATTTTTGAAGTGACTGTCTCTAAAGTCACAGGCTCCTGACAGAGCCTGTAAGGTGCAAGAGACAGCCATATATGATCTTAAGACCAACCAGGCAGGCAGCTTCACTTACAGAGTTATTTTAGAAGCCAGAAGACTTACTTGCATTCCAAGATCTTTAATCGCATAGTGTCCTCGCAACCCTCAGGCCTAAGGAGTTAAAAGAAAGCATGCCTTCTGTATCAAAGCAGCACATACACAGCTCTGAGCCTCTGTGGCATCAACTCCTGCAGCTTGAAAAAAAAAAAAAAGAGGGAAAATATGCCAGGGTTGGGTGCAGCTCCCTTGGCCTGGAAAACGAATCAGGGAGGCAGCCTGCGGGAGGAGGCAGGAGGGACACAATGAGAGGCTGGAGCTGAATGTCCTTGCTGAGGCAAGTGCCTGGCCAGCAGAGGTGGCAGGGCCGTCAGCATGGCAGGCACAGCCAAGAAAGGGCCTGGTGCTGCTGCAGCCAGCCCAGCTCCATCACGGCTTGGGCCGGCACAGGGGCAGGGTCACCTCTTGCCCTTGGCAGGCCCCGGCCCAGCTTCTGGCAAAGCCCAGGGCCCTCACCCCCCCTGCTGCTGGCACCACCTCACCCACCAGCCCATCCATGCCCAGGGCAACAGTGTGCCTCTCCTGGGCAGGAGTCACCCAACAGACATCTAAAAATCCTCAATTATGGGTCCCTGGAGAAGGAAACTTGAGGAGAACACAGGGAGATGACATTCCCAAGCCCAGTATGTGCTCTGCCCTTTCCAGGTGAAGGCACCGCATGGCGGGCTGCGCAACACTGGCCTCCAGGCCGTGGAATTGTCACGAGACTCCGTAACAGCGAGGGTGTACAGCAAAGCCCTGTGTCACTGCCGAACTCTGTGGAAATAAACTTGATAAGATCCCGCAGTGTTCAGGACGGAAAACGTCTTGACTGACACATCAAACTGCTTCCTTAAAGGTTGGGGAAATACAGGTTAAACCTTTTGCTCAATAAAGGACTCACTAAAGGAAGGAAATGGCAGCTTTGGTTAATCAGTTTGAAATGTCTGGAAGGCCTAAAATATACTGAGTATATCTTCAAGAAAAGAAAGGTCTCCAAAATCCATTACAACTTGGGGTTTTTTTTGTTGGTTTTTTTTTATTATTTTTTTAATAAATGCATAGCAGCATACACATAGCTTTCATTTTGGATGGAATCTTTTTTTTCTTATTGAGAGCATTACTCTTATTAAAGGCAGCCAAACACTGCAAATGATTTGAAACAATAATTTCTTTCAATCTTCAAATGATGCAAGATTTTTTCAGATGACGGAAATACTGAAATACATTTACCACTAGTTATTTCCAAAAATCTGCTAACGAGGGTATTTTCTTCTAAAAAACAATTCAGCTGGCTCTGTATGTTAGTGACTCTCACGACAGCAAGTACTTGTGTTCACACAATGGATGAAATTTCATAGCCACTACTTACGTATAATCTATTATGTTTAATAAGCAGAGGGAGACTAACAGTTGAGATTGTTCTAGGTGGGTAAGAAATGCATGTAAATGTGTATAGACCACTCACTCCAAGTTCATAAAATGCTGCTAGTCAATCACACAGTAATGAATGCTACACGTTAATTCTTAACGTGAGGAAAAGGCTTTTTTTTTGTTTTGGTTTGGTTTTTTTGTTTGTTTTTTTTTAAGCTCAGATGTGGAAAATGAAATTCTATTGCAAAGAATTTCCACGTTCCCTTCTTTAAAACTGCTCTTCCTTTGTGCTGGAATGGGTGCTCAGAACAATTTTTTTTTTAAAGAATCAGTTGTGATGGAACTGTGTTTGAACATTTTTTTTCACCCTTTATGCAGGCAACATTATTCAGAAGAAATCAAATAAAGCACATAGCAGACAGGTCTCTCTTGGTTTCCCTACACTTATCTATTATGCAATATGATAGCCACTTATAGCATACACATATATCCTGGATAGGGTTTGTAAAGGAAAATTACTTCCTTTTGGGCTTAACAAATTATTGTTACATGTGTATATAAAGTGTGGGAGAAAAGACTTCCTTAAATGTGAAAATTCTAACTGAGCTAACAGTAATGAATGTGAAAGTTTTTGTGAGCTCTTTCTGTCCCTGTGGCAGCATCGTAAAACAAAGTATCCATGCCAAATATAAATGCCATTCAGAGAGTATTGTCAGGATCTTTTAAAATATGAGTCTTCAGTAGTTGAAAACCAGGTAGAGGTTACAAACCTGACAATTCAAGTTTTGTTTGTGCATGCAATAGATCTTTGTGTAGTCAGCACCATTGCTTCTCTCCTCCAGCAATTTTTCCCCATTGAAAGCATTGCTGAAGCAGCAGAAAAACATCTCAAGTCAGCTTCCGGACTCGTGACTTAAAAAGTCTACCAGAAACTAGTTTTTCTA
The DNA here is from genome assembly GCA_035590215.1 of Microhierax caerulescens. NCBI lineage: Eukaryota > Metazoa > Chordata > Aves > Falconiformes > Falconidae > Microhierax > Microhierax caerulescens. Next base: position 86,551,350 of record JAVJGJ010000047.1, on the reverse strand, counting down.
ATCACTAGATTTTACCAGTGAAGGACTACCACTGATACTCTATCAATGAAAAAAAATAAAAATAATTAAAAAAAAAAATCTAAACATGTATTTTACTTTTTTCCTCTGATGAAGCATAATAAATTCTAAAATAGTGGTGAAGGGGTCAATGTTTAGGTACTTACATAAACGTGTCTTTGATGTTCAAAAGCATTAAGCACAATCTACTGTCAGAAACCAATGGGAGACAAATAAGCTATTTTGTGTAAATATTTAAAATTACAATCAGGTTCCTATGCATTTACATCAATTTGAAAACTGTTGACTAATTACTGCTATCCAAGTGGACATTTTCATAACAGTTACATTACAATTCTTAACAAAGAGTCATCTTCTGAGTCAAAGGAGGCCTCATGAATATTTCAGAATAAGAATACCCCTCCAAGATGATCTCCACTGCTTTCTTATGCTTACAAAATTCTGATCTTGAACAAACTAATTGAACACATTTGAAATGCAAGAATATAATAAAAAAATCACAAATTATCTGTACAAGTCACTAAGCACACAACTTTTCCAAAAAAACCCCCCATACTCTTAACTTTTATGAAAGCACTGAAATTACTCTTAATCTTTGCTTTTTACTTATGTTTTATGTTGCCTTAATTTCTGGGGATTTCCATCAAAAACTAAAAACTGCTAACTGAAAATGTAAGACCAACAAGGCAGTATTGTATGACAAGAAATGCAGGAAATATTAAATGCGTGACAACTGAAAATCACCTACCATTTGTATTTAATTACAAATAAGGTGAAAAAACCACCTTCGTAAAAAATCTGCTGTACATCAGGTAACAAAAAGCCCACGTTATTTGTCTTCACAAAAACAAAAGACTGCTTTCTCTGATGAGTAACATTTAGAGGTATTTTTCCATGATTTGCAACTTTAAATTAACTTCATTTCTATGTCAAACAAGGAAATGCACTTAAACACCACCAACAAATGGTATACATTGTATTCATGAACAATGAAAAGTGTATGTGCAATGTGGTCCTGTCATATCTCTGCATGTCTGTTTGCACATCTAGGTAATTTGTCATTATTTTGCTCCGTCATTATTGCATTAGGCAAATAGTTCCATATTACTGGCATCTTGAAAATGAGCAGACTGCTGCATGTTACCAGGCTGCAGGAGAATGAATTTTTGAGCAGAAAAAAATAACATTTTCTTATAATGGCTAAATTTGAATGAAAAGTGCCAGTTCGGTGCCTTCTAGCAGATACATATACCACTGTTGTAGATTTTTAGCCTGTGGAGTTCTTTGCTGGCCATGTTTCCTCCTCTGCTCTTCTGCTTGTCTGAGCCACTGCATTCAATACTAGAAAGATTGCCCACGTTACATTTGAGGAGATGGCTCTGGTTAGAAATCAAAGCCCAAGGAGAGGGGACTCCCAAACTACATCTCCCAAAACTGCTAAGAAAGCAATTTTGAGGTTTTGGAGGGGAGGGGGAGAAGGAAATAATTATATAAAAAAATGTTTGTATTGGTAGCTTTTATTTTGGAATGGATTATGGATCTTTTAATTTCTTTTTTTTTTTAATGAACTGCTTTAACCTTCCAGAGAAATCAGACACTACTCTTACCACTGCATCAAAACAATATTTTTCCCCCACAGAAAGAAGCTTCAGTGGGAAGTTTTCTATCAGGCTTATTTGCAAATAAGAATAAACAGAAGGAGAACACAAGATAAAATGTATGCATGGGTGGTTTTTTTTTCAGGATGCTGTAAGAATTTTGTAAGATGCTTATGATGGTGAGAAGATAGAAGAATTTTTCACAGACAAAAACCCATGCTGTTCAAATAACATTCATTACTAATATTGGTTAATTAATGAGTCTACAAATTACTGCTACTGCTGCTGAAGCTCTGCTCAGTCTGAGATATCGTCACATCATGGGGAAATGAACCAAAATTCCATTCTCCTCAGTTTGCCAGATATCAAACTACTGTTGGGACAGTTTGCAGGAATAAAGCTGCTTCAAAGTGGTATGGTCACAATGTATAGTTATAAAGCAATCTTCTATTTACTGCAAAAAGTAGGAATAAGACACAATGTTGGAATATAAAGGTCTGTAAGACCTCTTCAGGTAGTCTGTATACTTTATATTACAACAGTAGAGCATCTCTTCATTAACTGATGAGCTGAAACCTTTGCAAAATCCCAATTTTTAGGTATACTGAAAATTATAAGCATACATAGTAGTCTTAGACCCCCAGTTCATATTAACTTTCATTTCTTAATGTTTTCTAGCAGAAACTTTTTTTCTCGCTGACTTTTCCAGTTATGTAATCAAATTTATTTTTTAACATTTTTAAAGAAAAGTCATACTAAAAATACAAACAAAACCAACAATAACAAAAAAAGAAAAAACAAAACAAAACACCAAAACCCTGCAGCTCCCTTCCACTTATTTATTTTAATCAGTGAGGACCCTCCTGTTTTAAGTCCTTAGAACTATTTTCTTCCAAAGATCTTTGATCTTTTGGGGCACTGCTGTGCAGGCAGATGAGGAATTAAAGTCAAGAGGAGATCAAATGCACTGTACACTTTTCTCATTCAGAGGTGCTTAAACTGCTTCAGATGACTTTGTCCACACTGAAGAATTATTAGAAACCAATTCTATCACTACCAAAGGTATTTCAGCTTCAGTAGTATCAGCATTGCTTCAAATTTTAGGGTAGACTGCTCTGTAATAAAAGTACTTTTGAGCATGTATGGTCATATCCTATGTTAGCACCTATGTTTGTTATGGTAGATTTTATTTGTTTATTGCGAAATATCCTTTAGCATAAACAACAATTCTTAGTCTCTCCAAATTGTATGGGCAACATTTAGTCAGTCTTCTATGCTTTTACAGAATAGCTCTGCATTTTTTCTAAATAGGTGAAATAAACGGTTTAAAATACTGATATTTAAATTGACCTTTACAAAGAGGCAATAAATATACTGTCTCTTTGGCAAAGGTGAGTGTTGGCCAAATTATCTATCCTTTCTTTTACAGGCTCTGTATACAACGGACTCAGCAACACCTTTAGACTCGGTTCATGCAGTATGAGCTGTAAGACAACTTTTATTTTAATTTAAGTCTGTATTTTCCAGGTGCTTTTTAACTTCAGTGAGGAAAAACACATCTATTTTTGCTTCTTCTAGATGTGTCACACATCTTCAGAGCATGATATACAGGTCGGTTTTGTAGTTTGTTTTTTGCTGCAGGGATGCATGACAGTGTGGTATCTACCTTTTGGGTTAATATTTGCAATACTAATTTTTCATTGTCCTTAGTACTATTGGCAAAAATCTCACTGAATTCAAGGGGCATTTCTCAGCTAATATATGTCCTTCATGTACATAAGGGCTTTCAGGCAGAAGCCTTTTTCATTTAACTTGAAGGAATAAAACACAAAAATTAAACAGTAAAGCACCATAAAATAAATAAACAATTTGAAAAAGAAACTGCTATGTACGCTGAAATTAAAAGAAACCAAAGCTGGTCTACCAAGCTCAGCTCAGTTCCACAAAGACGATAGGAAGCAACATTTTGCCTAACTGCCTAAAAAAATATTACACTGGATGAGATGACGTTAGAACTGGTCAAATATATGGAATATAAATCTGATATATCTTAGTGTGACTCATGGAGCAGTTACAGATCACTGAGCATAAGTGGTCTTTCAGGTTTTCTTTTTTACCCCCACTTCTCTTTTTCTTTGCATTTTACCAGTATAATGGGCCCTTTTTCCCTTGATGTTATATTGTTGTGTTATTTGCATTTTCTACTTCACGCAGAGAGCTGCCTAATTAGGAAGACCAGAGTGAGCTTCTAGAGTATTGCTGTTTAATACTGTTAGTTTATCTGTTAATTAATGTGCTAGTCTTTCCAATCTAATTAGATTTTTTTTACTGCAAAGATAAGTCAGTGAAATCATTACAAAGAAATACTGGAGGAGGAGGTTGGAGGGAGGCTCAGAAATATTTATTGTTAGAATTTATTATGTGTGATGTACACAGATTTGTTACCGTCTCCTCTTTTTTCACCCATGCCCACAACCTTATGAGGCTTTTGTCAAGGAGGATGCAGATCATTTCCCATAAATCTTATTCCAGCCAGGGAGCTGCTTCTCTATCTCCATCTCTGCTGTGCCCCACCTTTTTCTTTTCCTCGTTCTTCCTCCACTTTATTACCAACGCTATCTTTTTTTAAGTGTTTGTACTTCACAATTAAGTGCCTTAAAGTTAATTTATGACTTTTCTGAAGTCATACAAAGATGACGCTGCACCAATGCATTTCAAAAGGGCCAGAGTGCATGAGCTCACAAGAACTGAAGATGAAGTCATAGGCTTGTATTTCATTTACAAACTGTATAAACATGGGGGAAAAAAAAAACAAAAACCAAACAACATTAAAGATGCTGGCCAAACCAACCTCCTCTTCTTCAGAATTTAGCATTATTGATGGTTACCCTTTTCCCAGTTGACTTCCTGTGGCCAGGCCAGCAGAGACACTGGTTGTGGTTGGAAAAAAGTTAAGATCCCACCAATGAGTACTGGCCACACCTTTCAGGACTCATTTGGCAGGAAGTTTCTCTGAATGCAAATGACATTACCCTGGAAATTACTGAAAATTAAATAACTACTCAGAGATGCAAGACAGCAGAATTTATGCTGTATTTATTACAAGATTCAAAGACACACCTAATCAGAAATTTTCCTTTCTTAACAAATATTAAAAATCAAATTCTTTAAAACTGAAATAAACCTATTGTGCTATTTTTCAATATTGTAAACAACCACTTCATTAGCCTTTGGTTCTACTTGTAAGCTGTTGTATATATATTACAACTAGCAATCTTGGATCTTTTTTAATACTCCTACATAGGAAATAGAATAATATCTAAGGGTTCTTTCTGACATCAAAAGCTAGAAAATGTCTGAAACTAAGAGGTATCCTACTTTTTCCATTAAAATTCATAAAAAATGTAAATACGATGAGCACAAAAAATAAAGGGGATCAAGAAAACGTAGTACAGTTCCAAGAAGAGTTTATACATTTCAGAATAAGCCTTTGGAATCACTAAAGCATTTCATATGTCAAGTTACACATTGCACAGATCATGATGAGATGGGAAACGGTGCATTACTACATCTTGACTTACTGGAAACTGAATTAATTTACAATGTTTAATGATGGTCCTTTACTGTCTGTCACTCAGAGGTGGTTCTTCTTATATCTTAGACAGATTTCATTTCATGCACAAAAAAGATTTTCCTCTCTGCACTGGCACTGTGGATTTTTAGACCATATTAATAGTGAGGAACTGAGAACATGGCCTAAAATATAATTCTGTGATTGTAATGAGTCTTTGTTACCAGTACTATGGAAAGTACAAATTATTGTCAAGAGTGATCATCTATTATTTTAATCATTTTAATAGAGTTGCCTAATGAATTAGATCAAATGTCTAATAGTTTTACAGAAAAAAATAAGACAGCATGCAACTGATATCACAGTCCTGTTGTAATTTTGGTAAGTTATGATGATGAAATATTCTAAGAAATTTCACTTTATTTTTTCTAAAAGTTGTTTTTCCTCATTCATGTCCACTAAGAGAGCTGTTATTTTATTAAGTTAAGTATTTTTTTCAATGACAGGCTTAGCTTTACAGCATAATTTCTGATAAAAACCTTAAAATGTTTTAGGTAAAATAGTTAAAATTTATATAAAACCGGCAATATTCTGTATTCCACTGTAAAATCTAAAATATTACGCCAAATACACTAGTTATTCGGTGCCATAAAAACAAAGAAAAAAGGCCATTAAAGTATTTAATTTTGTAATTATATATAGCAGTCTATTTTGATTTTTACTCTGATAATATGTGGGCTTGTAAAATCAGATCTAACTCATCTTGTGCCTCATGTTCTTATTATAGAAAAAGAGTACTTCTTGCAGAACTGAAAATGATGTGCTTCACTGAACATGTTTTCTGCCTTCACAGGTAGCATGTAGCTTATTACAGAAAAATATTTAAAACTTAACACTAATACAAGAGAGAAAAATAATTCTTCAAGCTGTCCAAAATGTAAGATTTCTAAAGCCTGGAAGAAAATTTATGCTGATCTAGGTTGTTCTAATTAGCAATGGTCTGGAGAGAGACATATCTCTATATTTGTCTGAAGTCCAGATTCTTAACAGTACTGCAACTCCTAAGGATCCAGAACAACAGCTAGAAGGATTTTCAAAATTATTAAGACATACATCTATAAGAGCTTGAGAAGACATGCACCTTCAGACATCTATGTGCTTTGTAGATATAGACCTAAGTACTCTGATGTAAATCATTCCAAGAATTGTAATGAACAATTTTGCTAGCAAAGACAACAATCTCAGCAACTCTTCCAATAAAAAACAACGCATCTCCAACCCTCAGATCAAGTACACCCTGCCTCAAATTCTAGAGGAAAACCATGTACTTTGCAGTCTGATGTGGTCATTAACACAAATGGGTTCATCACAGGTGTAGCATACCTAACAGAAAAATTACAGATAGGATTCTGTACATCTCTCCCTGTCATTTTACCAAAGCCAGTTAAAGATCTGCAGCTATCCTATAAATAAAAACTACTAGAGAGAGTTCAGCAGAGGCTACAAAGATGATGAGGGGACTGGAGCACCACCACCCCTAATGAGGGAAGGCTGAGACAACCCATTCCATTTAGCAGGACTCTGGAGCACATTTCTCCTTTCCTACTTATTCTCACACATACCTACCACCCCTTTTCTTGTTTCTTAGGCACATGGAGTAATGCAAATTCATTTATGGAAGTTTGGTATGTACCCTAGGAACATAGCTTAGAGATGGAAATATGAGCCACTGAGTCACTCTACAATGCACGCTACCTCAGAGCCGAATTTGGCCATTTCAAATTGTTGAACATCTCTTATTTGTTACAAAACCCACTACATAATATACAATGAGAGAATTATTTGAGTCCCTTTCTAACTCCTCCAACTCAGTAAAAAGATGTTATATTCTTACAAAGGTAAACAAAAGGGATCCTTTATGCATTTAAACATTTCTTCACAGGAGTACTAATTACAAACTCTGAGTACTATTCAAAAATGAATATATCAAGACTGGAAGCCCTGTAATAATTTTTCAGAACATTCATAACATGCAATGGAAATGACATTTTGCTAAAACATTTTATTTTATAACATTATTAAACTATCTATCTCTATTAAATTTGATCATTCCTCCTTATAAAAAAAAATAAATCCATCTTAATGGAATACTCACATTTCGTTCATAGAATATTCCGCAGTGTTTATAAATGTACACTGACAACACTGTTTAAAAATTCTAACTTATAATTCTAACTTATAATGCCACTGAAAATAGATGACTGACAGACAGGACATTCATTATTAGAATAGGTTATGCTATTAGACTGGAAAGTAATAAATGCATAATAAATCCATCCTGACTTACATAGCTTACAATTATCCATCACAGTAGCATGAAAAGACCCTTACTTTGATTATCAGAGTTCAGGTTTCATATTAGAATGGACTTCCTAGAAAAAATCAGACAAAAAGAAGCTCCTTCAACTTTGAAATCTTCCAAAGCTATCACAACATGTACAGCAGATTTCATGGTCCGGCTAGTAAATCTGAAGCTGGCCTCTTTCAGAAGAAGCTTCCACTTCCCTCTCCACTTCTTGAAAGACAGGTAGATGAGTTAAAGCCATTAGGAAGGCTGAAATGAGTTTTCTTTTTTTTTTTTTTCTCAGTATGGGGTTTGGCTGGGATTAAGTTACAAATTTCACCTTCATAGCAGCCCATGTGGTGGTGTGGTCCACCACTGTGGTTCAACCAGTGTTAACACACCAGTGTTTTGGCTGCTATTGAACAGTGTTTGCACAGCATCAAGGCTCTTTCTCCACATATCCCCCACCCTCCAATGTTGGTGGGTGGACAAAAGGTTGGGAGGGGGCATAGCCAAGGCAGCTGGCCCAAGCTGTCCAAAGGGATAGTCCATATCAAATGATGTCACGCTCAGCAATGAAAGCTCAGGAAAGGGAAGAGGAAGGGGGCACATTTGTGGCTATAATATTTGTCTTCCCATGTAATTAGGAATGCCAAGGCCACGTTTCCCTAGAAGCGTCTGGATATCTGCCTGCTGATGGGAAGCAGCACATGAATTCCTCTTTCTGTTCTGTTTGTCTGCACATCTTTTGCTTTTCTTATTAAACTGTCATGAGCTTAGTCCACAAGTCTTTTCTCCATCCTTAGATTTTTCTCCCCAACCCCCAGGAAAGGGAAGTCAGCAAAAAGGCAGGGTTGCGTGTACCTACCATAGTCTCCAACCAACCTTCAGCTTTATGCTGCACCTACTTCTGGGAAAACCTCCTAAACTCTTAGTTGTGAGTAATCTGATAGCTATTTTTTTGGAAGACTGAAGACAAAATTAAAAAGAAAAAATAGACAGAGGGAAGCAACTTCTCTTAGAATTAAACTTCATTAGAAACTAATTGCCACAGAAGTCAGAAGAGACACAAGAAAATGAATACCTGCTTTAAGGCTCATCTAAAAGTTTGGCCCTATGACAGAGCAGAACTTATCCCAAGGAGCAAGCATGCCATCTTGTGAACAGCCTTCACCGTTTCTAATACTAATGACTGTTGATTTCCAGAGTTATTTCTGGCAGTCTAAGGCTCTGACATAAGGTAGGCTCATACTCCGTTATGATCTGCAGTGCAAATTTAAAGTGGTTCACACCAGATGATCTCAACTAGTGACTCCATATACTTACTTGTCTGTCAAAGTTACACCCTAGGGAGATCATCTGCAACTTTAACAAGATGAACTAGAAGAGAGGAACACCTAATATATGCTGGCAAAGATGCATGAACAGGGTAGTATCTGTCCTCAAATGCATCTGCAGAAAAATATTTTTAAAAAAATGTATGTATTCACCTTGGAACAGCAGGAAACAGTATTTCTGATAACTATAAGGAACTGAAAAAATGTGCACTTGGTTATACTGTCTGCATCTGGATCCAGGTTAATACTCAAGAAAGCAGATGGAAGAGAAAAGAAGGTCTTCATCATGTCTTAACTGCCTTTTTTATCAGGCTGCAGTGAGAGTCTGGGTACTACAGGACTTGGTACTAAAGGACTGCTTTTGTAATGACCAACAGAGAATTCTTAATGCAAATAGATGTCAAGTTTAGCATTTAAATTGGAAATGTATCCTGTGACATGCTGAAAAGAAAATTACCTGACATCATTCGTTCATCTGCTCTGTTTCTAATTTTAAGCTCTCCTTTGTGTAGCTTAGGCCACATTCAAGCACAAACAAAATGCTTATGCCAAGAAAATAACTACCACCACCTCTAAGCTGTTAGACAAGATTAAATCGTGTAATTTATATATCATTCTTTGAACACACTGATTCAAACACAAGGCTTGCTGGCTAAATCTATAGTTTATAAATTATGTCTTTAGCCTTATTGTTCAAAATTGTATTATTTTCTTGCTCTTGAACCACTAGAGAACATGCTGATAGACATTCAGACTCCAGTTGATAATACCCGGGACCCCTTTTTATAGCTTGTTGATTTTTCACATATATATGAGTTTATGTAGCAAAGTCAGTATCTAACAGTAATATTTTGTATCAGAAGTTTGACTACATTCACAAATTGAACATTGGAATAGTTTTTCCTGCTTTTCTCATTCTCAAGCCTTTATGACCACACACTGTCTGACGGTCCACAGTGTAAAAGTTTAAGAAAATGAAAACAAAACACAGTACACTAAAAACATCAAACACTGGACTGCTGAAATGCAGGAGGAAGAATGAAATCCTTACTATTGAGAGACTGCAGAGGTACTGCACCTGACGGGTGGCGTGCCTTCAGCACCAGGGAACACCCAGCTACCAGAGCTAGAGGGTTTGTCTGACTGTGTTTGCTATATAGATGTGAAGAGACACATACATTCTGAAAATATTTTGCTTTTTAAATGCACCTCTTGTGGCCTTTTTTCAGGAGATAGTTCCACCATGTGCCCAAGTTCTTTTCCATTTTATCAGAGGGTTGAAGCCTGCCCTGTTCAGCTGTTCTCCCTCTGCCTGCCGCTCTATCGCAGTTCTCCTTATATGCTTTCCTGCATTAGATGTATATTGGTTCATTTTTTTTGTAATAACCATATTAGTTTTGGATAGCTTCCAAAAGACTGCAACGGTGTTTCTGTAAGAAAATATCTTAAGAGTGTGGATATTGCTGTTACCAACGGACACAGAGTAATAACTCTCAAATAAGAACCTGATATGACTGGCATTGAGCTGCTAGAAGAGAAGTAAGCCTTTGTACAAATAGGGTTTTTTGATTTTTGATTACACAGTGCACACAGTTGAAGGATAATGTTATTCTTACCACAAAGGTAAACACTGAATATCTCATGCCTGTTGAACTGCAACTTGGTTTGGTTTTGTTTTTTTTTTTTAATTTAAAAATATCCATCTGTTTTCTTTTGGCAAACCATAACATATGGCAAGTCAGTGAGGTTTATTATGTAATATAACAGAATTAGATTAGTACAGATTTCAAGAAAACAAATCTCCAGATATCACCAGAACTTCTTCCTGCATTGACATTTCCTTCATGGCAATGAAAAGGAATATTTTAAAATATTCCTTTTCATTATGCAATGCATAGAAATAGAAGAAGATACTTGAATTTTAGTTTTTACCCTGTGAAGGATTTAGAAATGTTTCATCCACTTTTACTGTGTACATCTGGTGAACTTCACAGTATTTTGGAAACAGCTGTCACTTGCCCAGGTTCTGTGACAATAAGGAGACCAGAAACTCGGCTGTCCTTCACTTTGCTATTTAAAGTCCCCTTGCTAAAGACCACAAGCACATGGAACCATGGAAGCTCCAGCTCTTCCAAGACACTTTGCCAGAATTTTCTAGGTAGCAGATATGGGCATGAAGCAAATCTAATGAAGGTATGTATTTAATGGAACACCATTCTGTGAAAAATATTCTTTCTGTATAAAATATAAATCTATGGGTAACTATGTTCTTTTTACCAAATATTATCAAATATACTCTTGCATTTCAAATAAGAATTTTGACATATATAAATAAGTCATCAGAAACTTGTAAATCCTGCTAACCAAGCTCATTCATCTGTTCAGAACAAAAGGTATAGGATATGATTCTTAAATTATTACTTTTTATAATTAATGTTTTAGATTAATACTATTTATAGACTATGTGGCTGATTTGACTCTTTCAGGTGAACATATCACTGCATTTGAGTCTATTGGAATCTGCACCTTGCTGACTAAATAGAAAATTATTAATAGTTTTACGAAACTTGAATATTTTGAAAAATCTGAAGGTGGAACATAAGTGTTCTAGGATAACTATGACACAAAAAGGCTATTTCCTTAAAGGTATAGTCAATAAAAAGAATATCTGAAGAACAGAATTATTTTTGTAAAATAAATACAATGTCTCAGAAAATTCCTCTAGAGGAATGAGAATGCTTTTGTGTGTAATTATTCTATGACAGATATGAATTGCTAACCTAGTACAGCTTGGGGATAATTAAAAAAGTACTAGATGGGAATTGTGGACCTGATTTAATAACATGTTTTGCTAGTAATGCCAGATACTATTTAGGATTTTTCAGTGAATCTAGTGGTTGAATTGCTGTTCTGAACATTCCTAAGTCATTTTATGCTTCTTCTAGCTACCTATCTACATCACCAGTTATTTCAGTATATTTTTTTAAAATCTGATTGCACTGAGAAATTGCACTAGAAAGGTAAAAAGGGTACTAAGGAAGTGCAATAAACCACCTGGAACAGTTTTACTTCTGTGAAGTATTTATGTCGTCCAGAGAAAGTGTTGAAGGGTGTGGCCAGGCAGTAAATATTTAATTATGATTACAAGCAAGCTGCAGTGGACAGATGTAAAGGGACCAAAGACTCTTTTGCTTATCCAGTATACAACTGAATTTCTGCCAAGAATGCCTCCTGTGAAAGAAAATAATTATGAATTCTAGTCTCTGTGTTTCTGTAAGGGAAATTAATGGGAATTTTGTCTTACTAAGAAATGCTGAACAAGTCTCTTCATTAACATCTAATTCATAGCTCCTGAATAAAATGTAAAAGAACATGAGGAATATGATTAGATACACAGATGCAAGAAAACACAGAATACAAGTTGCTCCAAATTTAACCTACTGTGTCATGAAATGAAAACCAAACAAGTACCTAACAAACTAATTAGACAGAAACAAAGAAACAGAACCTCAAAACTCTTCAAAAAATAAAGATTTAAATACTTCTTTTTAGAAGCACTGTTATGCTGTTTTAACTGCAGATTCTTAATTGGCACAGTACTTAAATCTGATTTGGTTAATGTTATTTATGTTTTTGTAAATAAAACGTTTGGAAGTTTAAGATTTAAATTTGATCCCTTCGTGGTATTTTGTATAAGGCCACCAAGATATTTTTTTTTAATTGTTTTTGCCAATGGTTCCAGTATTTAAGTTTTATTTACACCTACAAAGTATGAATATTATTTTGTGCTTTACTATGTTGGAACAGTAACCTTGCAGGAGTCAAGCCGGCCATTTGGACCTCTTGAGAAAGAGCTGATCACTCTGAAAACAAGACACCTGGCAGGTACTGTTAATACAAAGTCACATTTGGTTCTCTGGCACAAAGACAGTCAAATGGCTTCATTTATGGATCCTGTTCTAATAGCTGTGAGACTACCACCTCTGGTTTCATGGTCAAAGCATATGACAACAGCTTACATAGTCACAGGACAAGCCAAGCTGGTTTCAGCTTAAGGAACAAGGTAAATGAAGGTTTGTTGCAAAAAAAACGAGCGGGAAAGGAGAAACAAGGGAATGTTACATACAAAGCTTTAAAGAAGGAATTAAAAACACAGAATGTAACAACTTCAGTTAAATGAGGGAAGTTACAGTACCCCTGTAGTGCAGCTTTATACATGTCAAAATTTTATGCAGCTAACGTGCAGCTGGTATTAAAACAATCCCATCGACATTAAGTTGCATTAGTATTGTTCCTATCCTGAATGTTCCCTTTGCAAAGCAAATAACTATCCCTGTACCTGTAGGTGACAAATGTAGGTCACTGCAGTAAAGTCTTATATGGAAAAGGGCTTTGCTAGTAATCCGGGTACCCTCTGATGGGTAGGTATATAGGTCATACTCCAGGTAATTCTTTAAGCTGTGGCCTGTCTGACACTGAAAACAAATGTTGCCCAATTATGGTCACATTTTGGAGAAACGCTTTATAGTAAAGTATCAAGAAATTCAGAGTAATCCTATTCCTTTTACATAGGCTGTTGACTGGCAAACATGCATAAAGATTCTTTTAATGCAAAGTTCCCAGAATCGATTCCTAAATGCTGGCAAGTCTCTCTGCAATTGTGTGAAATGGCACACGTGAACTATTCAAAGTATTTAAAACTTGCAGTGAGCCAGACTTACAGTAAGATTTACAGCCACAGAGAACTTTGGGAAAAAGAAAAAAAAAAAAAAATCAACCCAAAACCCTCAAACATCTTTAAGTCTTCAAACCCAGACTGAGAAATTTAGGATTAGGCATGCCACCTCTGATAGCACCATTTACTGTTTTCATCCTATAACAAGGCAACAAGAATGGATCCTAGTATCCTAGTCTTGATTCTGGAAAAGAAGGCCTAGATCTTTGACAAAAAAATACCATTCTTTCACATTACAAGACTTTATCATCAAAATTCTAATAGGCACACTATGCAAATTCCAGTGAAATAAATGACTTAGAAATGCTCACATGACCCTATCACTGTGAAAAACATGAAACAGATAAAGGTACTCAAAAATGTAAAGGTCCACCTGGCTCTCACACACACTAACAAAGAACACATCACAGCGTGGCTATTTCCAGTCCCAGAGGCTTTCCAGAACTGAGAGCTGGACATCAGCTGCCAGCCCAGCCCTTCTTCCAGGGCAGGAGTCCGTCCACACTCCCCCCCTACTCCCAGTAATAATGCACTTATGGGAAGCATCTGACCACATGCTGTTTGAGACACAAGAGTGTTCTGAAACTGGTGTCAATCTTACATTTACTTTTAAGACTAAGCAACAAACTACCAACTCATTTTTCTTCTGTTTATTTTAAATGTGTAGCTCCCCAGGTCTGTATGGACTGCATATGACATGCAGTAATTGTTAATATGTTTTCATTATGACAATATTGTTACCTAATTCAAGCTTTAGAGCGCTAAGCAGATAAAAACCTTTTTGCTAATGTGTCATTCTAGATTACATCTTATTAACAAAATACCAGCTTGATTCAAGGGTTTTACTGAATTGGCTATGAACAAAGTACTAGTTACTTTGCTTTATTTATTACACTGTGTTTATTCTGGGGTTGTGACATCTTTTCCTTTTGTGGTTTGGTTTTGTTTTTTTTTTTCTTTTAGAAGAATTAAATCGTAGTCTCCAAGTGATTGACTAAAATGTCACACTCACCATAGTCTGCTCTAATACATTTGGGTAAAGGTTCTCTTAGATTAAAAATGCCTGCACAAATTTGTGGGTTTTTATGTATTGCTAAATATATCCTGAATACACAACTAGTTACAAAAATTAGTCACTGTTTTTTTAAAGAAGACAATACATTGTTGTAGACGTTCAAAATGGCATTAACTGTTATTTTCCTAATTAGCAAGCGTACTCCTCTCAGAGTAAATGGTCCTAGCCTGTTTTACTGTGAAGCTTAAAATCACAGTGTAGTTTTTTCCTCAAAAAAAGGCATTTTTTTCCATCCTATGTCTTCTCCATTATCAGCAAAAAAGGATTGAGATTTGCAATGTTTCTTAACATTTATAAATGCATAATGGAAATAAATGTCAATCTTATAGCTTTGTTTATCTGTGAAAAGTCCAGTTACTGTTTATAAGTTTTGTTCAAATACTATATATATATATCCAGATTTTGAGATAAAAAATTCAGAAAGTTTCATATTTTTTTCTTATACAATTCAGTTTAACGTAAAATGTTTGTTATATATAATATAGGAAGTGTCATCTGAACAAAATTGATTTATTGTTGAAAAAACCAGAAAGGTTGGAAAAGCCCTACACTTCAAATCTTTGAAGACAACAGAAGTCTGGGTCATTTTGTTCTATAAGGTTGTTTGCATGAGTATGAAAACTCTTGAAAGAAAAAAGGCTGAAACAAATCTAACCAGAAAACTAGTACGGGGAATGAATATCATGTCTGACAAAGAGAAGGAATTGGAGACTGAAAATCAATGGATCTGAAGAGATCATAAACTGGACATACTTGATGGACAAGACCATGAAGGAGTCACATCACCATTCCCTTTAGAACTCAAGATTTAATACAGATGCAAAAGGCAAAAGAAATAAATAAAGAACAACCTTTATTCTAAAACTATGCATTCATCTCCCAAGACTCTCACTTCTGCATTATGCCCAGAACCTGTCTTATCACCGCTGGTTGCATAACCCTGACCCTGAATGGGTATTGTCCATGTGGCCACCCTGAGTCAGAGAAAGGATCCTGCTGCCCATCACTCGTGGCACTTGTAATTGGTTTTGGACAGCCCTTGCTATAGCAAAGTTCCAGCTTTCTCTCTGTTCAACTTGTTATTCCTCCAGCTTATTTCCCTGTTTCTCTTTTTTTCTTCTTTTCCTTTCCTCTTTTACCTTTTGTTAAAAATAGAAAAAAAATCTATTTGCAAGTAAAAAGAAGGTAGTCTATAAAGCATGTTCAGCAACACAGTGCTGGAGTAGGTTTGTGTGGTCAACAGAGCAGTCGATAGGATCAAACCACACATATGTGCAGGTCACGTATCTACTTGATAAAGTAACATGTTAGAATCATTTGTAGCTTTACTCTGATCCTACTCTTTGGTTTGATATTCTATTGTTATATCTTGTTAAACTGATATTATTCTTCTTTATATTATCTGCTAAAAATGTTCAGTAAAAATGGTAATAGTCTTCAGACAAAGCAGTCTGATCAGCACTCTCTTGAGGCAGAGATTCCTGTGCTTTATTCCATTCTGAACAGAAATTCCAGCTCTTATTTCATGAGAGTCAATGCAGTTTACAACTAGATAGTACTGACTGCATAGTCAAGTAATGTTTGAGTTCAGAAAATGGAATAAAAGTAATGCCTGAAAGCTGACAGTAACAGACCGATACACTCTGAAACAGCAATGATACAAAAAAGTGAATACAAGTATATTCTATGCCAATATTCTTTAACAGCTGAATATATAAGCTCTACTCTTGCACCATGCAACCTAACAGAAAACATGTGTAAAGTTAAAAAAATATAATTACAATTTTCTTTAAATGTTGCAAGTTCTTGTGTTTATTATTTTAAATATTGTGGTTTTTTCAAGCTGTGAACTACAGCTTTGCTATTGTTGCCCTAAAATCAAGGGAAATTGCATCTCAGTAAGAACAGAAAGGAAAATTTACTTGAAAAAAAAAAAAAGCACAAATTTATAAATATTCTGTTGAGCTTTGTAATGGTGGATGAAAATTTTTCAGTTGCATGTTTTCCATCAGAACCTGCTGATTCTTTGACTTAAAACTCTCAATAGAAAAATGGAGAAAATAAAAACATAAATTGAGTTACAATTGCTTTGTAAAATGTGTGTGAACTAGATAATAGATTTCTTATTTTACAGAATAATAGAAGTTGTTGAGATATTCTGTTTCTGTTCTTTTAAAGAACTAAACACAGTCATGCTAAGCTTTTTAAATTTTTAAGAAGCAAGAAAGATAAAATAACAAAAATTCAAAAATGAGGATGAAATGTCTAGGCTTTTCTCACACAGCTGGGCAGGAAAATTCTGTAAATTAGAAAAAAATATTTAGTAAAGGAAAAATCTTTTCCTCAGTCTATCCTAATACTACTTCAGAGAGATGGTTTTCCAATGTTCAATGGGATTTTAATTGGTCAAAGTATATTCCCTTCAGCTCAAACTAGGTATTCTACTGGAAAACAGAAACTTGTGCCCCCAAATATGAGAAATATTGTCACTTTATCCATCTACTAACATAAATAAAACTTAAAGTACATGGAAAAGAGAGTTAAGATCTCTCCTGGGTGAAATAACCTTGGGGTATGTGCTTGCCTAGCTTGATAAAGTTTCTCTCTACAGCAGGATGTAATAAAAGGAAGAGTTAGGTTTATTCTCAATGAGTATTTAATGTCTGCATTATGACAGAAGATCAATTGTTCAAATCCCCCTACTTTATCTGTGGAAAATACAGTGCTATAAAGAGGTATTTCATTCACTGTGTCTGCAGCTGTCCTAAGACAGCCGTCAAACTTAGGGTCAGAATTTAAGTGGAATAATGCAAAATGAAAGGTTTTCAGTGGAATTGCCAAATAACTCAGACGTGTTCAATTTGAAGTCTCACATTTCATCACCTGCAGCACTGTATTCTATTAATCTGTTGTGAAGAAACCAGCTCTCTAGTATATTTTCACTTGTAGAAAAAGTAGTCTACTTGATTTCATCTGAAAGTCCCTTTGACAGTGTAAAACCACAAAGATGTATTGCATGAAAATGGTGTAAGAATTCGATAATCAGTTAACAGAAAACCTGTGGTGTGAAGTCACTAGGTACTATTACAAGTTTGGAAAGGAAAAACTTCCAACAAGCTGCTTCTTTCCCCTCTGCTACCTCCAAAATTTACACCAAATTAGTGGGAACCTTCAGCAGAGTGTAAGGTATGATACTGCCTTTTTCCAATTTACATATCAGATGATTCGTACTACCACTTAGTTTATGTATTAAGTTTAAAGCTTAGGTTTACAGAGGCATGCTCAGTGCCTGGGCAATTATCCTGCTGGTTTGCTTCTAAAACCAATGCTGTAGGCAATTAATACTTGTAATGAATTACATTACAACTAACAAAGCCAAACATCCCCCTCAGAAGCTACCACAAGTAACCTTAGTCCTAAATTTAAGACCTTTGTTGAGTTTTGATGGGGGCAAAAGATGTGCCTGCCAGACTGAGTCTGAAATTTATCATTTATCCTGAATTTATCATATATCCTGACATTTCCAAAAATTATCCAGGAATCAGGAAACTACATACATTTAAAGCAATGAGAGGGCAGTCATAGCAGAGAGCTTTGGAGTAAAGCACTGACAATGACGGGAAGATAAAAATGTAGTTGGCTACAGACAAGTTGCAATGATAAACAGCTGACGCACAGAGGTACCTAGGTTCCTTTCGACTCAGTCAATAAAAGGGCAGTACTGAAGGTGTTCATTAAAACTGTTGCCTCAGTTTAACAACTGTTTACTGTAAGACGTCAATAAAATGAATGAATTTAAGTCATGACTCACCAGTAATGCAAGAGAATTCAGCTGAATACAGGGCTGTAAATCCCCACTACCCGTCTGATGCTTAGAATGTGCTACAGCAGCTCAACAGGCTTTTCTGAGATCACACTATCACCAACATCTTCTACTGCAAACAACTACAAAAACATTCCCCCACCTTAAAGAATATGAGCAACTACTTTCTCTGACCAGTACATGGTTATTGAAAGTTTGCTTCTCTCTAATGTTTCATTACTACTTTAAAAAATACCCTAGGTCTGATTTTCTCGGCGTTTATTTTCTTCCCAATTGTAAGTGAAAGGTCTAATGCAAAATACAAAGTTCATAGAAATCAAAAGATATTTCCTATCGATGTTAGTTTAAGCAGAACTCACTCACTGCCAAACAAACCAAATCATCTAAGGAAATCACTATGCAAGTGGCATCAAAACGCTTGCATTTTCATTTTCCTTCACCTCAATCTGCACAGACACTGTATTAACAGACACTTATTAAATGATCTGTACATCTTCTCTATTCAATTAGCAACCCATGAAACCATCTAAGGATACAGATGATGCCATACTCAGAAGTAATTATAGTAAAATAACCACTTGAACTATATTAAAGAGAAAAATATTCACCATTCCATTATTTTCTTGCCAGAACAATATGAGAAGTGCTCCAGCATCATGGAGCTTAAAACATTTTGCCAAAAAAAATGGCTGCACCTGAACAGAGCTAGTATTTTACCATACACATTGTGTGGGACTATTTTCCTCCCATTTCCAAATTAGTAACTCCTTGTAACAGCATTAGAAATGCTTAGACTAAAAGAACAGCAGCAAAGAATTCAATTTCAGAAAGCATATGTGACATCTGACAACTGAATTTATGAAAATTGAAATGAAATTATAACTGAGGCCTATGAATCTAGGGGGTTGCTTAGTTAAGCTGAAGTTCTGTTGCCTTTTAGTAGAATTCACTGCTACGTGAAAAAGACACGGAAGATCATTTAACTTCCTATTTTCCTATGAATCTTTAGCAGTTGCCACAACTGCTAGACTAAACCTACATCAGAAGAACACTGCAGGTACCTTTACTTCACCCTCCAGATAACTGCACTTTCAGGAGAGGCAAGAGAGGAAGGTAAGTGTGCCGTGCCCATTTGGGATGGGGATACTATCAAGAGAACTGAAGGCAAGCCAAGGGTTGGCATGGCATTCTCTGAAGGTAGCAATGCTAATGGAATCAATTGTGCTGCTCCAGGGAGCACTCAGGGTTGAGGAGCACATCTGCAATGCTTGTACACCAACGTGCACACATAAGAAACAAGTAGGAAGAATTGGAAGCCTTGATACAGTCCCAGACACACGATGTCATTGCTGTTAGTGAGACTTGGTGGAATGAGTCCCAAGACTGGAGTGCTGGGATTGAGGGCTACAGGCTGTTCAGGAGGATAGGCAGGGCAGGAAAGGTGGAGGAGTTGCAGTGGTGCCTTGGGGGTGCGAGAGCAGCGGGCAAGAACGTGGCCGAAAGGTCCCCAAGGAGCCCTGGCCAGGGGCTGTGCTCAGTGCTACCGAGGAAAAGCAGCAACCCGCGGGGGCCACGCTGGGGGCCCCC
>JAVJGJ010000047.1:86488111-86526965 GCA_035590215.1 Microhierax caerulescens | reverse complement strand
GGGGGTGGGGGGTGGGGGAAATACCCCCACAACCAGTAGCTTCATTACAACTAGAAATGGAAAAAAAATGGACTGTTCAATCTTTCTGAAATATTAAATTTAGGGAAAAAAAGAGTTACATTTAAACTGAGGTATTTGGAAATAATTTCTTTATTTTTTACCCTGACTCTTCTGATTTTAGAAGTAATTTTTTTTAATGTACTACACGAATACTAGGTTTTTAAATTATTTTTTAAATGCAGGAAATCGATGGTTTAAATCTTAAGTGGTACCTACTACCAAAATAGGCCCATATTTGTTAATGGTAACAATCAAAGCTAATAAATGGACTAAAGCCTGTTCTCACTTATTTTCATGCCAAAATATACGAGCATGCAAGTAGAAACAATCACAACCATCTCCTTCGGGAGAGGGGGTGGAGAAAAACAATCCATATAAAAAATGTTTATAAAGAAAGATGGCATTTTTGGTCTTCAATTGCAAAAACTCTGCTATTTAAAGACTACCATGACCTGAGACTATATGGAGTGTAAAAGGTATCAATTTTCGTGATGGTTACGGAAAAAATATATACCTTCTGCATGGCAAAAAAACTAGAAAGTATGCTAACAAAGAAGCAAGCTTACAAATAAAGCTCATATTCAAACCAATGTTTAAAAGTTTGCAATGACAAAGTTCAGGTTTATTTTCCTGACTCTCCATAGTTTAGATGTGAGTATTCAGCCATACCACCTTTAATGACAGAAATTATCAAGCTATATTTGGTGCTGGTGAGCTGTGAAGATGACAGCTAAAAATCAAACACATAGACCTAAATAGGTATAGAACTACCCAATATAAAAGCACAGAAATTTAAGAGAAAAAGGGAAAAAAGATTAGCAGAACTCTTAACTGTCCCATCCCCTTTCACAAGCAAAGCTATCTAGTTCACAGTAACCACTGCTGAACAATTGCTTCAGGTCGGTGGGGTTTACCCCACCTCAAAACCCCTCTATATCCAGAGCAATGCTACTTAGAGGGATTTAATAAAACTGCTAGAAATATGATTGAACAAAATAAACAGTTCAAAATGCTTCTTCCTTTCTGCCAGTTAATATTTATATGGAGTTTATCACTAAGATGTCAGAAAAATCTGACCAGACAACTTGGTGACACATCTATTATAAGTAAATTATCATAAGGAGAGGCAGTGAATCCTTTATGAAGATTATGGGACAACATTAGTCTCTTCACCATTTAGGTGAATATTCACATAGGTACCAAAAGCGTAAGAGCAGAAATACGTATGCATACATTTATATACATATAGAGCTGTATTCGATTCAGCACAGGGCATGCCAATAGCAATCATGACACTTCAAGGGTCTTTGGCTAATACTTTTTTAGGTGTTTGGTTTTTTTTAATGCTATGCTGGTGAAACAGAATGTCCAGGGTATACTGGATATTATATTGAATCTGGTGAATCAATATCTGATTGATCAAGTGAGACTTGATCAGATTCCACAAAAGGGAGTTATAGCAGCTGTCTCATCTACCTTAAATAGTCCCTTTGATGTTTGGATGCAACAGATGATTCTGGGCAGGATGGATGCCTCTTATTAAGTATTGAAGGCAACCAAGTGAGACAGCAAATGAGAGATGGATAGTTAGTGCCAATAGCATGAAGCCAAGCAAAAGAGATTTTAAATAAGTATCACAGAAAAATTCCTAATAATAAGTAAAGCTGAATGTGGAATTAACTGCCAAAGGAAACAAAAGCTTAAGTTAAAGTCACTGCAGGCTGACAGGATTAACTCCACTGATGATTACACAAATGATCTGTTCAGCCCATAGTTTTTAGCACTTCAGTACTTCCTAATCAGTTCTTGTATACATCCACTTGGCTCATCCCTTAAAAGCATGTCTAAACTTTTTTTTTTTTTTCTTGTGAAATGTTTGCATGACCAAGGTTTTGTTCACTTTACTGTTTGGAGAGTAAATGCTCTCCACACACACATACATTATTTCATAAAACCCTAAGAACTGTGGTTACAATTTTTCTTTCCTTTTCCTCCCCCCCCAAAAAAAAATCAGTCACCCATCAGAAAATGGGAACAGTAACATTTGACATAGCACAATACAAGTAGCATAGCTAATAACTGAAAGAACAGATCTACAAAAACAGCTCAGATGACATTTGTTCAGTCCCAGGGCTTCCCAGGTGTTAGCAAACAGAGCTGGTCAATGAATGGAAAAAGCTGTTTGCAGCCATTCATGGAGCTTTATCATTGTTCCTGACAACTATTTGCCTTGAGTATATTGAGTATTTGCATGACTTTCTGACATCTCCAAGTGTTTTTTTTCAGATATATGCTACACTTCAGAGGTGAGAAACATCTGGATTTTGAAAATTCTTACCATCAGGTGTACAACTGTGACAAGAAGATTCAGACGTACAGTTTAGATGCAGAAAATCAACACAACTGTATAAAAAAGTGAAAGTATCAGTGAATGCTTTCCACTCATACAACTTCAGCACCCAGAAGGCTGCAATAGAGTTATCTTGCAAAGCGTAGCCAAAGCCTATGCAATAGTATTGCTGCTGCCGTTTTTGTAGGCATTCATCTGCCACAGGATGGAGATCAAGGGAACTATTCATATGGCAATGATGCTGAAGGAGCTTTATATGATCTTCAGGAATCAGTAGTAAAATGTACTATACTGTGGTTGTCATAGCCTCCAGAGGCCATCTGTGCTGCCTGTCTCAAAAATGCATAACTGTGGACATGACAGACTATATATGTCACATGTCTTTGCTCTCCATCTCCAAAAGAGCACACATAAAAACCTGCCATTGGTTTTGACTCAGCAGATTCAGTGGATATTTGCCTTTGGTTATCTTGCTTTTTTCTCTGTGACTTGCTTTTTGATAAATGATGTCATTGCATGTGTAAAGACCCTTTCTCCCTTTACAGTGTATGAAATAGGTAATTCTAAAATAAAAACTGAAACTACCATTGACTTAAAAGTGTTGTTTATGTTACACGACAGCCTATTTGTTGTTGTTTTCCTCATGTAACTCCTTCATGAATATAGCCATTAAGCAAGTTATTTACCCAATTTTAATTAATTTATTTTTAAAAAATTAAACATAGTTTTCCCTACAGAGAATGAATTATTTTTCTAAATTCAATGTCACTGTTTATTCATAGATAAAAATACAAGTTCATTCTGAATCTTGTTGTAGCGTGAGGGCCTAATTTGGTTTTGGTGACTTCTATGAGCTCTTCTGTTAGAAGATGACCCCACAGATCTCATATACACAAAACACAAGTCGAGATTTCAAACTTAAAGCAAATCAAAACTGAAAGAAGATTGGGTAATGCTATGACCTATCCAAAGAACAGATGTGAGCTCTTATCCCTCTCTGGAGATCATACCACTTTTAAACTTTAATTTGCTTGGCAATGAAGAGCATGGATTTCACCTCTGGTACAAAAAAAAGTGTATCTTACATGCATACCCAAACAAAATAGGAACCAGAAAATACGGCAAATAATGACCTGTCTTTTGAATGAACAGCTCAATACAAGGAAGTCTTTTCCTTAATACTCTGATACTCATGACCAGGTTGCAGTAATGTGCAAAGAAAGGGGGTTTATAGTCATCAAGCATATGGCTTCCTAATGAAACCTTGCTTTCACTCTGAGAAGCTACCTGGTTTTTGTATCTGATAATGTGCTCTCTAAAATATCTGAATAAAACAATATATTCAATATAAACCTATACACGTAAAGAAAAATTATGATTGTGTTATATTGGGCAGCCTGTTTATTTAAGTAATCTTTCCAAAATTTGGGGCAGCTATGACTAGAAGCCTATCTTTTAATCAGGCTTTAAAAAAATAATGATTATCTAAATGTCTTCCTTCAATGACAACAGGATTAATCTGCAAATCACACTGGTTAATGACTGTGCTTATATTTATATGCAAATTTAGCCATTTCTATTCATAAGGCTAAAAACTTTGCCTCCACCAAAGGACAGTCTACATGGAACAATTTAGCATTATATTGCCAAAATGGTACATTTGAAGACACGTTGGGAATTTGTACACATTACCACCTTGTTCCAGTAGTCATACAAAAGCACTGCCATACTCTCTCTTAACACAATAAATTTTTAGTTTTTATTCACAGCTGCTCTGCTGCTATCTACTGATACCATTTTGGGGAAAGCCTGATCCCTGCATGTAAAAAAACCCACTGTAATGTAGGAGGATTTTTGAAAGAAAAGTCCCTATACAGAAAAAAAAAAGTAAAATGGTATTATTAATCTTACATTTAAACCCCCCCAACAATTATTGGAATGACTACTAATACAAACAGACCAGAAATACTCTCTCAGTAAAATTATGAAGTTATGTTTGGACACCTGAGTTTTTCTGTGAAGACACATTTTCTCAATATTTTGATAGTACCATACATTGTTTCCTTGCCAAATGCTTTTTATTCTCCTCCAAAAGTCTGCCAAGCAAGCAACTTTTCATAAAACCGAAATAATTTTGCCAACAAGCTGTGTTTTGCTTATTCTCAAATTTACCTTAAGCCTCTAAAAGCATCCTGTTGTGCACCAACAGGATTTTGACTATCCATTAACCACAAAAAACAACACAAAAGACCCACAGCAACAAACTACTTTTACCTGTAAATATTGCAGCAACAAACATGTGTTTTGTTATTTGATTCTGCTATGTTTTTTTCTGTTAAGAGTCGTATTTCACAGTAAAGTAGATGCTTGTTTCTTGTATCAAATACCTGAATTTGCATTTGATGTACAAGTAAGGAGGTATACTTAAAAGTAAGTATGTATCATGTTGCAAAATTAACCACGCTGTAATGTTTGGTATACTTAAAACAGCACGTAAAACATTTTACCAGTATGATGGTAAACACTTGCTTATTAAGAGCTATGTACTGAATACATTTCAGAACCAGTTTCTCTTTGAGTAAAAATCAACTATAGAATAACCTACAGTTCCTCAAAATAACAGATATGCTGTTGCCTTTTTATACCCCTACGTGCCCTCAGCACAGCAGCACAGACACGGCAGCAAGTCTGGTTTGGTTTCTCAACTATATTACTGCAAGTGTTTGGAAATTGTTTGTGGCTTAATATACATTTTAAAAATAGGTCTTTATTTCATTGCATGGAAATAGGAAAAATAATAACAAAACTCTATACTTTGGTGGCTCTTATTGGTGGTAAATGAAAGTATATGGCCTTGCATACCTATCCAAATTGAAAGAACTGAAATTATGAAGTGTTTTTCTTTTTCACTAATTAGGATGGCAAAGGGCTCACATATGCCTTAAGTCACCCAGTGAAGTCAATGGATGAGGCTTTCAGATGTGAGCTCCTCACCTTGTGCTCACACCTGGTTAAAAAATACAAATCTCAAATAGCTCCTTCCAGATAAAACGCCAAGAAAGCCAGGATACTGCCTAAAAAACCTAAAAAAGACAAATTCCTGCAAGTTTATAGACTTTTTTTTAAGTGCTGGAAGTACGGAATTCAAGGAAGAGCATTTAGAAATTACTCTTGCTTTTCTTAAGACATAATCAGTTCCGCTGTTAACTTCAGAAGAGTTTGTACCATTACTCATCCAGATGTCTAAATAAATTCTAAGGCCTTATTCAAATAGTAAAGGAAAAAGCTCTGAAAAGCATGTCATGTATTTAGAGAATCTGAGCTACTCAGATATAATTCTTATTTATTTGCTTTAATTTTATATCTAGCACCAGGCAATAAATTATGTCCTGTTTCCCAGTTGTTCCCCTCAAGACCCAACATGGTATTTGTCTGAATTTTTTCCTCAACTGGCCCGTTCTGTAAAAGAAACTATGAAGATCAAAAGGAGAAACTTCAAAACACTATCATAAATTCCAATGTTGCATCTTCCAGAGATGAACAAACTAGCAACTCAGAGCTTAAGGTTGCAATAAATATTTCATGATGCCCTTGGGCCATGTAACTAGCAATCCTGGGACATCTTAATCTATCTAAGCTGAAATTACCTGAGATTCCTAATTATTCTGATATCCAAACCCAGTTTTTACTTAAGGGGAAAAAAAGGGATGATCATGGAGAAACTTACAATAGGAGCAGCCGTAGACTTCAATTCTTAACCCAATTTGGCCCTCTCCATTCCAGTCCAAAGGAACTATCCGTATGTAGCGAGCAATAACTGGATGTTGTAAATCATGCCGGACCACGCTATCAGAGTTTGTATTTCCTGGAAATGCCTAAGGCAAAGAAGAAGAAAATTATTGTATTACATCTCTCTCATATGTTATAAAGGTTCAGTTCTGAAGGAAAACATTAAGTAGTGAAGTCCTCTGAGTGTTTAGTTGCACTGCAATTTGTTTTAATGTTTCTTTGATAGTGACCACATGAATAATTGATTTACAAAGATTCACCATGATATGAAAACAGTAGTATCGAGACCTCTTCACTCACAACAGATTGTTGAAATTGGAACAGTTGCTGCTAGGTGGCAGAGCAATCCATTTTGAATCACTAATCTTTTGCTGAGTTATCAACTGTCCAACTACGTGGCTGTTCTGGGGAAGAAGATACACATCCTCTATCCAGTATTTTCCTGTAAATATGAACACTGAAAAAACTTGCTTCCTACAATAGACAGGGATCCCTTCAATTTCTCCAGTTTCTAAGAATTTAAAAAATCTTTCTTTACTTTAGATGAATTACATGCTGCAAAGTGAACGTCCAGTTTCTTTCCTAATCATAGTTGTCACCCACAGCATAACTTATTTTTGGTTAATGAAATTCTGGAAGTCAGGAAAAGATACAAGAGCTCTCAAGAGAGTTTTAAAAATCAATGAAGTAAGTATTTAGAACTTGGTTTGTAGTTTTGTGCCTATTAGTAAAATATTTCACAGCATCAAGCTTAGAAGTAAACAATATCCATTAGTTAACATAACAGACCATTTTTTGGTCTTGTCAGTTTATGGACAATCCACTAATTCAATGATGGCAGATGTTAAAGATTATGATTAAGTTATTCTCAACATTTTCAGAGGAACTTTCACACCTCTTCATAGGTAATTTTCAATAGAAATAATTGTCTTGTAACAGTGAACAGAGTAGTCATAAATGAACAGAGAAAGGTGACGCATTACTAGAGAGCCTATAAAAATAAGAAAATTTTATGCATCCTCATTTAAGAAAGATATTTTTGCTACAAAGAAAAAAAAATCAGTAGTAGTATCTACACATTTGTCATCAGATTGAATGCAAATGAAATCACATAATAAATTCTCATAGCAGAATGAAAAACAAAGAAACAAACAACTGGGCTGTAAGGAGTAGTACTGCAAAATATAGTTATAAAAAATTTCAAAGGGATAAAATCTAAGTCAGCCCTTTGCATGCAGTTACAGCAATACCTAATAACATGACCAGATATTACTCATTCCAAAAGGATATCTTAGATGCATAATTATATTGTACAGTGCGCAGATCTAGGTAGTTAAAAATGTAAGGAAGATCCACAGGATCCCTTCTTTGGCAGGTGCCAAAAATTATGACCTGTACTAATAGTTGCATTCACCTCAATTTTCCTGTACTGCATCTATTGATGTACTAAATGATGCTGATGGCACTCCTGACTTCATAGCTGAGCCTGTAAGATACATTAATTGATGTTTATTAAGCATTTACACAGTCCAGTGGTAAATGTTCATAAGGAAATTGAAGAGTTTTGTCTTCTGAGCTGAATAAAAGGCAATAAACAACAACAGAAAAACATACACTGAATGAGAACAAAAAAAAACCCTATTGAACAGCTGCCTATTCTCTTAGTCTTGTTCTAGGAGTCAGAACTTCACAGAAGGAATAAACAATTTGATCCTTTAAAAATATATATTCTAGTGAGCATGCAAAGTGACACTCCATATTTCATGAGCAATTTCCGTTTGGGCATGTATTAATGTTGTGATGTTTGGCATAATCTTATCAAAATTTTCTGAGGGTTTTTTCTGGTTGTTTTGTTTGGGGAGTTGGTTGGTTTGTTTAATTTGCTAGAAGTATTAGGGGTAAAGGAAGCTGAATATAGGAGAGCATGGTATTTTCTACATAATTTGATTAAATGATTGATCAAAGAAATTCTAAAAATAGGAATGATTTTCTGTAGCTCCCCAAATGTTGTGCCCTGATTTGTGCTTTACCAGCCCTCTGTCAGGAAGACTTAGATCTTAAACCAGCAGGTGGTTTATATTTTGCAGGTTTCTATTGGCTGAATGCAAAAACACAATTAATAGAGAATAGGGCAGTCTGTCATTCGTTTTCCAGATTATTAAAATGCATTCCATTTAGTCTCCAGCAGAATAATATCTTTTAAATACAGCTTTCATTTAGACAAATGTGGTACAGTAATGCATGCTCTGTGGATAATGCAAACATGAGGCATAAATCCATCACTGCAAGGCTGAAAAATCTATTTACAGGAGCTTGTGAATTATGTACTATTGCTGTAAAATTTCCTTTTCTGACTGAGATTTGTACATGGACTCAGAAAGACAGTTTTCATTTAAAATCAACTTCATACAATTTTCAAAGCCACATATTTGCCAAGGTTAACAAACAGTTTAATAATATTTAAAAGAATAATTTAGACCCACATCGCTAATAGATTTTTTTTAAACAGGGAGTGAATCTAAAAAAAAAAAAAAATGCAGTAGGAAATCCTCTTACAAAACTGTTTTTCAGAAAAAAGGTGGAAATACCAGCATCAATTAAACAAGTTGGTTTTTTTTTCAGTTTATTAATCTCATGAACTCACTTAAATATTATTACCAGATGTCTGCTTTTCATGGGTAACATGTTTTTTCTTTAATCCAAACTGGGAAAATTGCCAAAATGGCTCATTTGTCTGTAAACCAGATAGCACTGTCTCACTAGTCCAAATCCAAAATCATCTCTTCTACAACTCATTTCTTTTTGTGTAGTGGATACCAGCTTCTGTAAGCTGCTTTATGTTTTAGCACAGACTGCAATGGGAAGATCGAGAGTGTTGTAACAAGTACTTTTCTCAAAGACAGTGCTCCACAGGACAGCAAAATAGTAAGAATGGAGAAAGCTAAGAAAATATGGTCCCAAATTCTTTTTAAACACTGCTTTTGAACATTAAACGGAGCTTTCAGAAGTACTCACTAAGAGTTTTGTGACTATCTTTCTTAAGAGTAAAATTTGTTCAGCTCCAAGAGGTTTTCAAAAGTTACCAGGGCAGGTTTATAGGACAGATAATATATTTTAGTGGGCAGGCTAATTAAGTTTTTAAAAAGTAATCTTTTGGCACAGGAGCTTTCTTCAGCTGAAGCGTACAATCTTTGAAACTCACTTTGGCTTTATCAGTGTTCTTCAGCAACACTACTGTACCTAAAGGCACAGTAGAGACATTCAGGATCATTTTCTTTGCGTACACAAAGAACCTGAGAGAAGTGAAGGTAGGTTTTAGTGAAACTTGGAATAAAAGTTAAGATTCAGATTTATTTTTCCCCGTATTTCCCAAACAATGATGTTCTAATCAACAGCAATAAAGGTTAAAGCTAAAATATAAATTTACAGCAGTATTGTAGTAAAGTTTAGTAACATGCAGCTTTACAGTATTATTTAAGTAAAACTGACAAAAATGGGTTTAGTTTGCTGTAAAAAAACAGTTTTGCAATACCATTCAGTACTCAACTTTATGGATATAGGAACGACGTTAGAAAACCTTGTTTGGGAAAATGCTTTTATCACCTTTTACAAGGAAGGACTGAAAAGAAATTCTCAGCATTAAAATATTATCTCTGAAGTAATAATATCTCTGAAGACTAAATGAAAAGAAACATTAAGTGAACACAAGTGGAAGCTTTCATACTTCAACCAAAGTGGAAAAGAAAGAAAGAATGTTAGTCAGATACTCAATCAAATGAACAACATGGCATTTACAATCTTTCAAGTCTTAGTGAGACAGAGAAAAATCCCTGAACTTCACCTAAAAAATTGTCATAACTACATACCAGAGAACCTAACCTGCTTAAGGGGAAAATAAATTCTTCACCTGACTTAATTCCAGTGAAGAGTTCTCCAACCAAATTAATGATTTATTTAGAAACAAGCATTAACATTACTTAATAGTATGCTTTTTCTAGGGTGATGTAAAAATAATGCAGTTCATGGAATAGTACGATATTCCTTTTCCAGGTAAAGAGGAAGAATTTTTTTTTCATATCTTTCTTTATTAAATAGTATTTTTTTCATTACTTTAATTATATGCTTACTATAATACCTCTTGACAGTCATATTTGCTATTAGCATTTTAAGCAAAGGAAGGAATAATTTATGGGTCTGAATTTATGAAAAAGATCTAGGCTTCTGGCTTTATTTTGACACAGCAGGAGTGAAAACACTACAGGCCTGGTCTGTGTTATGGTAGTATAGCTCTAATAAACGGCTCTCACACTCAGGAACAGGATTTGCATGTAAAGCCACGTTAATTAAAGTGTGGTATTATAACATATGGAAATATCCACAAACAGACGCTGTCTGTGTCAAACATAACTGGGTTTTCTTTGAGAATTCCAAGGTGAGTTAAACATGGAGCTGGCTAAACCTTGAAATTTTTATTTTATATAAAATCCCCACAATTCCAAAACAAATACTTTTTCAAAACCTAGAAGGATTACAAACTTGAGAAGGTGACAGCTTTAGTTATGGCTGTCAGCCCTCTGCCTGGACAGCAATGTTTGTTACTCCCCGGAGTTCTCCAGACCCTACACCAGTGAGGAGAGGAGCAGGTCGGGCTGGGCGCTGGGAGCTCTTGGCTAGAGGTGCTGGGGAAGAGGTTTGTCACTGCAGGGCAGCCCGGAGCCAGGGGCATTGGGAAAATTCACATCATTTACTGGTTCTGCCCAAGCCAGCTGAAAGCCATATCAGATCTCCGAGAGACTGAGATGTTTCAAAAATGCAGTCATGTTTTTCCACTTGAATGTTTTCCAAAAAAATAATCCTTAACTTCATTAGAAAATTGAGTCCAGCTCTAACTACCTCATTGCTGATGAAGTAATTCTCTGTTCAATACCTATGAAAATCCAGTCCAAATGAATGATGGAAACTGATACAGCAAGAATAAAAGGATTGGGTAAAGGAAAATGTTATGAGATTAACTTCTGGGGGGGGGGGGGGGTTGGGTAGGGTAAAGTTGGTAAGAAAGCTGGTTGCAGAAGGAAAGAAAAATATCAAACACATAGAAAAAGCCTGAATGGCTCAGAAAGCAACAACTTAATGTTTGGTCTGTTTTAGCTCAGTTTTGCCACATTCCCGTACTTTCATGCCCTGGTGCTGAATGGGTGTGCCCTGTAGCACAGGAGCTGGATTCTCTTTCTGACAGCTCCCAGGTGATGCTCGATAAGTAAGTTGCAAAAAACTTCTGTGGCATTTAGTCTAGTTTCCAGGGCACACAAAATGATTAGGTAGTTTTAACTTCATCTTTCACTGTCTCAGTTGCACATATAGAATAGGGAGTAAAAATTCATTTGGTTTATGGGGTTGTAAAAATAAAATAATACTTATTAAGCACTTAGTCAAGTATTCACACGGGTGCCTAAATTAGAAATCTGAGCCTTTTGTGGTCAGTGAAGCAAAGTGGGAGATAGGACTTAAATTAAAACTTGCCACTCTTCACTGGCTAAACAGTAAAACATAATTTTTCCTGGGTACAATATAAATGTATTCTGCAAAATGGAGATTATAATCAACAACTTAGCTCCCAATGTTGCCTAGTGACTGATTCACTAGGCAGAAGAAAAAGAAAAGCATAAGAAAGATAATATAAAAAAGAATACAGAAGAACACAAACCCCAGTGTGAAATGGTTATGGAGAGAAGAAAAACTGCTTTTCTCACAAGTTGTGAGGATTTACTCATTAACAGAAAAAATTACTTTTGCTACATCTATAGAATGAAAGTGAGACAGGTAGAATGTATTTGCAAACTAACTAAAGAACTAACTGCAGCCTTTACTGAAATAACAAGAGCAACAGCGCTCTGATCACCGGCTGCTGGGCTGCAGAGCTCAACCCTAACCAAGCTCTCACCTGGAGAAGAGGGGCGAGCACAGAGGAACCCAGCGTGCTCCTTGCTTCCTTTTCCTCTCTAGTACTGATGTGCTTTTTACACACTTTGATGCTTTTTAATTAACTTTTAAGTCATTTTCAAAACACTACTTATTTGTTTTGTTTTGGTTTTTTACTTTGTACACCTTGTACAGTCTGGTCTCAAAGCTTCTCGCATCTCTTCTACACCACTGCTCTACTCTACCAGGTTACTCATAGGAAACTTTGCAACCCAAGAAGCTGGAGCTGTTACTAGTGAGTGTACAGAGACACAAGTGCAAACTCAGCAGTGCAATTCTGCACCACCTGCAATTAGTGCATTGGATTATAAGACCTTGCACCCCCTTCAGAAGAGGTAAAAGACAAAGCCTATTTTAAATACCGCTTAGAATCTTCTATATTCAATAATAAGATAGTAACTAAATAAAGGAAGCTTTTGATTGGAGATTTTATATATATATATATATATGATTGGCTATACATTAATATAAACCTTTTCTGCTCATGATAGAAAAACTTCAATTTATAATTATATATCAAAATGAACATACTTGCTGCTTTCATATTCATTCCCTTCGAGCGATGGAGACAATCTAGATGGTCAATTTTCAAGATAAACTTATCTCAGTTATGAGTAGTTTTCATTCATATGTGAAATCACATAAGTGTCCACCAAAGACTACTTCTCAGGTCACTGCAATTCTGCATAGACTATCAGTGTGAAAGAAAACAACCCTGAACCAAAACACATGCAATATATGAAATGGTTCGTTACAGGAATACAATTGTAAATCAAGATTTGGGAATAAAGTCTGGTTATTGTGTATTAATTGCTTCAAGTTTGAACATTGTATACTGAATTAACAACAAACAGACTCTAAACAAAATTAAATAATCAGGTGTTTTTCCAGTATACTTCCTGTATCTGTTTAACGCTGGGTTTACAGTTATTGCAAATAGCATTCGTAATTCTCCACAACTCAAGTGAGCTTCCCAATAATGGGAAGTAAGACTGAATAACAAGCAAATAATAAGCTTTCTTTAAACACTTCCTCAGCTAACCTTAAAACATATTAAAACAGTATAAAATGCGTTAAAAATTACAGAAACTTGAAAAATCTGCATTTAATAAAATTGTTTATCTTTTTGTTTTGTTTTTTTTGTATACTTCCAAGTTGTAAAGTTTATGAAAGAATAAAACACATGTATAATATTAAGTCAAGGTTTAACAATGTCTAGAGAAAAAAATAAAATAAAATTAGTCCTGCTATCTAACACTAACGTCAGTTTCTTGCTGTAGTTGCAGAACTGTCTGAACATGTCAAGAGGAAAGAAAATTAAAAAAAATAAACTCTTACAAAATACTTTTCATGCACAGGAAATCTCCAGCCATTTTCCTTTATTTTTTTCCTATTTGCCCTAGGCAAAGCTCATATTCTGAAAATCACTTCCCTAAATCAAGACCTTCTTGATCAAAGAACACAGATTTAGAACGTTTTGCTCTGTGGGTCAGGATATGAGCAAAAAAAATCTTACCCAAGTATAAGTATAGGAAACATCAATGGAAAGCATATGGATCCTTTCTAAAACTAAGTACAAGGCTAAAGGGGCTCCAAATGCAGAGTGACATAAGAAAAATTGCAACTCAAAATTCCTATCTCAGGAAAAATACCTGTAGTAGGATGGTTTAGAATAGTCCTTTCAAACTCATAAGAGGAGTATTACTAAGAAATTCCCAAAGGCAGAATTATAATATGTGACAATCTTCAAGCATGACTGCCTGTCCTCAACTTGCATCTAAAAGCTGCTTGCCTTTCCAGGGAAATAAGGACAGTTTTAACCACCTGGCCTTTTGAAATTATTCAAAAAAACCCACAGGAATATTTTAGAAAAGAATGTGCAAAGAAATAGCTGAATTGTTACAAGTTACCTCTTTCTTCAGGGATTTATTTCAGTTAAGTTCTTTTTTTCTTGCCCCCCCCCCCCAAGATGAAAATGACAGAAAGGTTTTCGAAGGGCTACAGAATATTTGTGTCTCTGCTTAAGTCCATTCAGACAATGTGAAATGGCAACTCAGTCTTCATGCTGAAAGTACCTGATGTTCATATCAGCAAATTAAAGTAAGAAGTAATCTCTGTCTGGAAACCGTGGGAATTTATTAAACTTAACTGTTTTAACAAAAGAAACAACAATAAAATAAGACATACTGAAGGCACTATTTTTGTTCTAAAGTGAATAATTTGACTTCATCCCATTACCTCTTTTCTAGTGTATTCTTTCAGAAGTTACATTTCTCCCTTTAACGGAGATAATACACCTCTTTAATTTCCCTATAATGTTGTTCTGTTCAGGTTCAAATCACGTACTATTCCGAAAGTTACAGTATCACCATCTTCTAGGTCAAATGCCCTCACATAGCATCTGAAATAGGAGATTCTCCTATTTCCTATGAAATAGGAAATTCTCCTATGAGAATTTCCATATATCACACACACACACACACACCCTTGTTTAATAATCAGCAATGGTGAATCTATTTTGAAAACAATAACTGGAAGAGGGAAGGATTTGAAAATTTGGATCACCTGTCTCTTCTTTTCCTTACAATTCATAAAATGAATAGTAAACTGATTTAATGGCTTAATTTCCTTGCAACAGAAACTTCCTAAATTTAATTTTAAGCTGTGCTATAAATCTTAGCGGA
Source organism: Microhierax caerulescens (assembly GCA_035590215.1). Lineage (NCBI taxonomy): Eukaryota > Metazoa > Chordata > Aves > Falconiformes > Falconidae > Microhierax > Microhierax caerulescens. Next base: position 86,512,103 of record JAVJGJ010000047.1, on the reverse strand, counting down.
TTGAACATTTCGAGTCAATTGATCGCTAGTTGTGTGCAAGTAATTTTTTTTCCTCACACAGCATGGGCAATTTTACCTGACTCAAGTATTTCTGCTTTATTTATTTTTGGCAGCCAGGTTACATGCTTCCCTTACCAAGAAGGCAGTGACATTTTGAGTTCAGTGTGACTTCATCGCTGTCTCTTGAGCCGTCACTGAGCAGGGATGAGGGCCTCCACAGCAACCGAAGGAAAGGAAGAGTTGGAGGTCAATAGAGCAACACCTGTGCCATTAGTAGCCTCGTGCGTTTTACTACTCATGTAGAAGCAGAAGGTGGAAATTCTGGCATACAAAGATCTTTATTACTGAACCCCAATATTTGTTCTACAGTTCACCTGTGACAAGGATTTGCAGCAGCACAGAAAAGGTGGAGTGCAGTTCTGTTCCAATGCAAAGGCCTGAATCAGCAAGAGGCTGGCAGACGATCCACAATTAACCTTCTCACATATCCTTTTCTCCAAAGCTACGTCACAGAGACACTGCTGTTTTCCAGGAACAGCAGGTGTTCTTACCATCACCAGCTTTAGCAGTGAAGACACCACAATCTTGTTGCTATTTATTAGCCTGGTTTATCCATTTCTCTACAACCAATACGAGAGAACCCAAGAATACTCTTTGGGGTTATTTTTAGGAGGGAGGAGTAGAAAGACAGAGGCGCCAGGATCTCCCTGTCTTGCACTTTCCCTGTTTTCTAGACTAATTTAGTTACTCCCTGAGACTATTTTGAAAACATGCTTGCATGTGGTCAGAATGAATTTGCAGTTCTTCAGAAGGAAGAGGCTATCACACCGTTCCCCTGTTTCTCTATAGGATTGCAGGAAGCACCTGCAGGAAACATCTCTATAGTCACTTGATAGAGGTCTGTAAATACCTGTAGTACTATGAGCACAGCAGCCAGGAAGGATTGTTGGCAGTTGTGCTTTGTTGCTTAGTCACTGTGTGAACTTCGACTAACAGCCCAATGCCTCTGAAACTGGATCTGTCTGTAAAACAGAGATAATACTCTCAGAAGTGTTCACTGAGACTTAATTAACTAATATTTATGCACTGATTCTTTAAAAACAAAAACAATCTATGCAATGTTTTTACATCCTTGCTCGTGTAAAAAACCGGAAATCAATCAAATGACAGAGACTCGCTGACTTTTGTGGCCAGAAGGGAGCGTTATGAGAATCCAGCCTGGAGCTCAGTAGGCACAGAGCACCTACTCCCCAGCAACAGTTCAAGTGATGAGTTCTCAGCCTGGGTTATAGGGCAACATTCATAAGGTTATTCAGTCTTGAATTCAAAACTGAAAGTGATATAAAAATCAAATTGCCAAACCCCTTTAGAAGCTCTTCTAACGGTTACTTTATTCAATGTTAAAATTATGTGTTATTTCTACTTAGGCTTTGTCTGGTTTGTTCATTCAGTCACTGGATCACGCTACATCTTTTGTTCTGTATCAAGGAATGGTTCACTACCGTGGATAACTTCTCCTTTGCAAGAACCTGGAAAACTAGGATGAGAAAACACTGGCTATACTTCCATAACATCAAAATAATCAGATAATGAATCAAAACAGATAATTTGCCTGGAACAGTTTACAAACTGACAACATGATCTGGCTTATAAAATCCGTACATGCTTTCTTTTAGTGATACTAGCTACGCACACCCACCCAGACCCTCTGATGAATGTGTAAAATCAGGCTAGAATAACAGCATGGGTTTCCATTCATTTTTTGTGGAATTCATTCTCTTCCTATGCTGCTATGTCACTATCTTAAATATCAGGGTTCAATCCCTTCCTAAATAGGATCACCAAAAGGTTTCCAGTTATCACTCACATTATGCATTATTATCTAGCTGGGATTGCTGTATTGTACTGTCGCAGAAAGCTTTCAGGCAGTCTCCACTGTGCTTCACACAAACTCAGCTGTAACTTAACTCAAAGATACAAGAAATATGATAACTCAAAGATACAAGAAATATGATAAGCTCATGCTCCCATTTAAAAATTGTCATTCCTCTTTTTATAAAACAACATCAGCTCAGATAATCTCTGTGCAATCCAAACTGATTGCTTAGAATAACTCCAGTACAAATGTTAAATAGCTGTCATATTAATATATCAGAGGCCATGATAGATACCTAGTTTTTACGAAGAATATCACAAAAGTTCAATCAATCTTTGAGTAATGATGTGGGTTTTTTTTCAAAGAGCCCATTTCACACTCAAATATATATACACACTGCAATTGTTTTGCCTTGTTACTCTAAGCTTGCTTAGGGAAGAATAAAAAGAATAGACAGAACAGGGAGCAAAGCAAGGTGGAAAGACAGCAGCAGTCATAGAGCCTTGTTTTCAGCATCTTTTCTCAAATTCTCTTGGGAAGCCAACTGAGTTTCATTGAAGGGAATGAATCAATGGTCGTTCATAAAAAGAAAATCAATTAGAAAGTCATTACCTGAAAATTAGCAATCAAAACCCAAAATTCCATTTTAAAGCCAATTAGACTATATGTCAGTACGAAGTTGAATTGCACTTGCATTGATGTATGCAAAGTGATGAACATCCTCCATCCCTAAGAGACGAAGAGAGTGAAAAATTAAAGAACATGTTTATAGACACTATCGAGTTTATTTTTTGCAAGCTATCTCAAGCAGCAGATGACTACGCTCGGGTTTATAACAGCTTTACATTGTTCTTCTCAAGTACTGATGTTCTTAGTAAAACTACAGCACTTGAGGAAACCTTGCTTTTGCTCATCATAACAACACACAGGAAAACAACTGCTACTGTAAGAGCCAGGGAGAGGGCTGAAGGCAGGTAAATAGCCTCTTTCTCCCAATAGCTTCCCATAGTGCTGGTGCAATTTATGTTTTGTGCCATGCTGGAAAGGCAAGTAGTGCTAAATGTTGAGAAGGAGAAGTAGACAGCATTGCATAGAAGAGCTAAAATGTCCCGCTGGGCTCCAGCGGGACAGTAACCCCATCTTGTCTTCCTGTCTACAGTGACCTGGCTAATCCACCATGATCCATCGTGCCTGGGTCTGCAGTATAGAAGGAACGGTCTATCCCTCCCTCCCAGGTGGTCTGAATAACAGGATCCAGCAGAAATCTCCCCCTGAAAGTGGGATGCTGCAGCTTGCAATGCTAAAGAGGTGTTCTAGTGAGTACATCTCACCACATCATGTCTTTGCAAGGGAGGGGGAGCTCCCCCTGCACCGACCATTAGAGGCTTAATCTTAAACACCAAAGATGTAGCTAGAAGAAACAAGACCCAGAAGTATAAATTCATTACAGAACATTAAGCACACCTTAATCATATACTTAACATCATGCACATCCTTAAGTAGAATTAGGTTAAATAGCTAAAATGTAAGTGTCATCTTGAAATGAAATGCTTTCCTGAGTTGGGGTAAAAGGGTTCAAATTCAAGAGGTTAATTTCAGTGTTAAACTGAAGTGCCTAGTGACAGACATGCTAGAAAAACCAAGACATCCCCATCAAACCAGCAGATGTGACACTGCGCACAGGAGGTGGTCTGAGATTAGCCAGCAGCTCACAGACAGGCAGCATGCCTGTGTGTCTCAGCTGGAGCTGGGTACCCAAATTCTGGAAATGGAATTGCACTCTACGTGCCTAGAGCACATTTGTCTATGTATGAGATTAATCCTGCCCTAGGGCGATCTGCTTATCTTCTGTAACATTATAAACTTAGTGCAGAGTAGTACTTTAGATAAAGGTCCACCCAAGTGTTCTGGTAACAGTTACTTGCACATTAGAGCCACTAATTCTATGCTGTAGGAATATATAGTGTGGAAGATTCATATACAAATTGATATATATTTCTTCAGTTATACTGATTAGTATTTTTCCCTTTGGGTTCAGCAATGGTGTATGCTTGGCACCAAAAAAACCCAAAACCTATCAAATTATACTTATGCTGGGGTCCAAATCCTATCAGATTACATTACTGTTGTTGACCCATGCTGGTCAAGATGCTAGTCAAATCTCCATGTTTAGATTTAATAACTGAGTCAAAATAATGTGGCTTAAAACACTTTGCATTCCATCCACAATGCCAAAAATCTAGCAAAAAGGCCATCATTTAAAAGTGTTACCCTGGATCTGTGGAGTGGTACTGCAAACAGAAAAATCAAAAAAGTTACAAGTCAGAAATGAATACAAATAATAGAGAATGAGACTGATCGATTTTTAAAATTTATTTATTTTTATTTTACAGACTGTTCCTGGAGTTTTATATTTATGAATTCAAGAAGGACCACACACGAGGCTGTTACAGTCCCTCATTTAATCCATAGCTAACTATGTTTTTAAAATACAGTGAATCTTTATACTACCTCTGCATACAGGATAAAAGATGGTCATTAAATAAAAATATACTTAAGCTAGGTGTCAGTGCAAGATAGTGTATAAATGAACAAGAGTAAAGAATATATATGAAAAGTTTCTAAATGTTCTTTTATATTTTGATAACTGTAACTCAGGTTCTTCGGCTCTACTTCCACACAACCCCAGCGTGCCTCAGTAGAATACTTAGCCATCCAAGTCACTGCCTGTGTTTAGGAAGGTGGTTTTCTCACTCATGAGATGTGCTCCTAAAAGGAAGGGGTTTGGAACTTTTCTCAGCACGAACACCGAGTACCTTATCTTTGGCTCCAGCGGGTCAATCATTAAGTCAGCTCTGCTTTCTTTCCACATAATCTGTAAATTAGAATGCCAAGGGGTGACTTCCCACATAGTTGTGGTACGGGCAAAAAGAACTACAGCAGTAAATGATGAGAATATAGAAGAAGTTGGCTCTAATCACAGCTATGCCATGCAGTATTCCTGAAAGTAGCATTAAACCCACAGGGCTATGCTGGAAAATTGCTGTGTGGAGCTGTAACTACGCACTTGCCTTTGACAAATACGTCTTGACATAATGTTTGAAAATCCAGGCCCAAGTGAGATGCTGCACTTCTATTCAGCGGAAAGTTCATGAATTCAGATATCTTAGACTGTAAGAGTACTGATGCATCTTAAGAGATCATAAAAGTTGTAAATAAAGTTTTCTGGAAAGCTCCAAAGACTAAGTACTGTAACGATAATATTAAGCTCTCAAGTGCTAAAAACTTAGAGAAAAGAACAAAGTGGAGAAGGGAAGAGGAAAGAACAATGAAAACAATTGTTATGTAAAATTATAGACCCATCCACATTTCTGACAATTTCTGCTGACAAAGGCCTGGACACAGCAGAAATCAGGAAATTAGTAGATGCATTGGGTAGTTCCTGTGTCTAAGCAAGTCTCAAGTTTATTACAAGCTGATTTCATGTTTCAGAAACACCAGAAAATTTTAGTCCTGCCTGCTCAATGGGATAAGACACTCTTGGAATGCACAGTAGTGTTTCTTGTCAGTGAAGCCTTGCATATGGCAGGTGTCCCTGCCCATGGCAGGGGGTTTGGAACCAGAGGATCTCTAAAGTCCGTTCCAACCCAAACCATCCCATGATTCTATGTACCAGATTTTTAAGTTTCTGTAGTGAAAAAAGTAGCATATTTTAATAAAATTTCATTACAACAATTATTAGACAGACTTGAGTTTTTAAAACGAAAAATAAAATATTGCATTTTTGTGTGAATTTTTGAAAGGAATTCACAAGTACTTTCCTATACAGAAATTGCCCTAACTGTAATGAAAAGTTCTTCTTTTAGTGAAAATCTGAACAATCCTATAGTCTTTGCTTATAGCTCAGTAAAGGCCAAGTTATCCTCTCCTTAAGTAGCAGGGCTGATCATATCTTATTGGAAGACAGAAAATTTTAGCTACAGAGGACGTTTACAGTCTACACACATGATGTGATATTGTCTACTTTTGCATAGATCCTCCCTAAGTACAACCTCTTATTAAATTACATTCTGAATCAAAGGGATGATCAGCAAATAAAGTTTCAGGAAGAATAAGAGTGAATATTACTTGTAGATTAGGCAAAAAGTATTATACAGAAAGATCCTTTTGCTATATGGCAGAAATGAAGAAGAGACAATACAAAAAGAGGAGTAGAAATACTATGCTGTGATAATTGGGTAGAGATAAAGGTGCTAGCAAAATGCATATGCTGGATTTTATTTTTTTGACCAAAGGTAGACAAGGTATAAAAAATTGGGTGCAAAATGCAAAAGAAAATTAGCTAGTAGGAAAGAATGGTTCAGAATGGAAATGACCGCATCAGAAACACATCCTGAAGACACAATGTCAGAGATGTCTAAGAAAACAAGATAATGCTTACCCAAAACAGACTGAAGACAAATGAAATGGTATGTCCTTCTGCCCAGATTGATGATTCTATCAGATTAGGACAATATGGAGTGGGGAACCAAGGGATGAGTAAAGACAAGAAGACAAGGACTTGGGAACAACTTACATTATTTACAAAGTCTAAGAAAGACAATAACTATCCAGAAAACCACAGACTTTTAGCATAAACTTATTCAACACTAAATACGTTTTCAAGCTAAGAACAAAGAAAGATGTATACCTCTCTGGGAAACAATGAAATCCATTGAAGGCAGAGTTAAGCTAACCCATCTGATCCCTTTTCTGCAAGAGGAGTTTTTGCGTATGTTTGGTGTTCTGTTTGTTTGTTTTTTTATCAGAGAGATAGCATATAAGCAGATTTCAAGGTACTGTTTGCTATTCACTCATGGAAGATTAGTAATTGAGATGTAGAAGATGGCAAATAGTGCAAGATCTGGAAAGGAGCCAAGAGAATGTGACAAGGAAACTAGAAGAGAGTTTTTCAGTTGAACTTCTAAAGAATCATTCTTGGGTTCTGTATTATTTCATTTATGAATTGGACAGAAGACTCGAGGCATGATGAATGCATAAATGACATGAAGTTTGAAGTTTCTACCAAGACCAAGGGAAAATTAACAGACTTGAGCAACAATGCAGTAAAAATTAAGAAACAGAAAAGTAGTGTGAAGTCAAAGGACCTCACCTAGGAAGCAAATTAAAATCTCTTCTACTGTTTATGGCAAATGTGTGTAATAAGTGAGCTGCATGGACTGCATTATCAGATGGGAAAGAAAGAAATATGGCAAATGTGTGTAATAAGTGAGCTGCATGGACTGCATTATCAGATGGGAAAGAAAGAAAAAAAAGAAAAAAAAAAGAGGTAATAAATCTTTCTTCAAACATGTCACAAGAATACTGCCTGCCAGACATTTTGTAAGACCAGCAGATGAATAGACAGAATATAAAAGGAAAGCCATGGCAGAAAAGTTAAATGTATTCTTAGCATTCTGTGGATTAAAATGTGGTGTTCTTTGCATTCTATGGATTAAACTGGGATGATCTCCCTCACGCATCTCTTCTTTCTAAGGGATTTTGTGAAGGATTTGGTTTGAAGCAGTTTTGGAACAAATAGACAAAATGAAAAGTAACAAATCACAAAGGTCAGACAGTACCCACTTGGATTCTGAAGCAAGTAGAGGATGAAATACCTGAATTATTAACAATGGTGAATAACTTCTCACATAAAACTGCTCTGCTGCCTAACCATAGGAGGGTGGCAATTTTAAAAAAAAAACTCCTCCAGAGCGCCAGGGAATTACAGACCAGTAATCCTGTCATCTATGTCAGGCAAATTCTTATATACTAGAATAAAGAACAGAATTACTGCAGACACCTGAGTAATTCTGATCTGCTTGAGAAGAGTCAGCTTGTCTTTAAAAAAAAAAAAATCCTTCATTACAAATCCACTGAAATTCATTCAAAGAGCAAATATGCATATGGATAAAGGCAATTTGGGTAATGTAATCAATTAAGCTTTTTAAAAGGATGTTGAAAACGTCCCTCACCAAAGGCTTTTAAGGTGGCTAAGCAGTTATAACATAAGAAGGAAAGTCCTTACATGGTAAAATAACTGTTTAAAAGAGAAGCTGTAGACAAAGTTGTGTTCCAACACTGGAAGTCTCCAGTGGAGTTGTGCTGACCCCTGTAGTGTTCAGCATATTCATAAACTATATAGGAAAGAGAGTAAGCAGAGAGATAAGAAAGTTTGCTGATGGTACTAAATTATTTAGAGTGAGCCATAAGGGTGAGAGAGCACTGTGAAGATCTGCAGCAGAATATGTCTTATGAGCCTGAATGACTGGAATTAAGCGTAGATAAATGTAAAGTGCCACATGGGGAAAAGACTATCCTAATTTCATATTAAAATTATGAGCTCTGAGCTAACCATTACTATTCAGAAGAGAGATCTTAGGTTTGTAGTGGGAAGTTCCATGAAGCGGTCAGCTTAATGCTCAGTAGCAGTTAAAAAGTAAATTAAATGCTAGTACAGGATTACAGAAAATACAATTATGCCACTGTAAACCACAGTTCGTCTACAGTTTGAACATAATGTGAAGTTCTAGCCCCCTTGTCTCAAAAGGATATACAAGAAGGGATTAAACTTCTGCATGTGGAACAACTGAATAATCTGTGAGTCTTCAATCTGGAAAATAAATTAATTCATTGGAATATGAAGAAGGTCTACAAAATCACAAGGGATGTTTCACACTCTCTTCCTGGGTAAAGACATGCTGGACAGCAAATGAATCAAGGTTCAAAACATTCAAATAGAGATGAAAGTCAGCAAATGGGCAGCGCCCTATAAAATTTATTACCACAAAAATTGTGGATGTTAATGTCCTGTGTGAGATTAAGAACAGAAGCTGCAAAAGCACATAGGAAAGAATCCACTGAGGACTACTAAATGCACAATACTACAGTGACTCAAGAAGTGTTTGAGCTGAAACTGATTAGAAAGTAGAACTGTTTTACACGGAAGCAATGTACATTTTCCCTCGATTTTTTTCACCTGATTAATCATGGCCATGCTTGAATTGGTCTGTTCTGTGCAGTACAGGCTCATGTTATTGAGTCCCTGCTACACTGCAAAAGGAAAGACAAACTTGACAAAAGGAAAGACAAACTTGACCTTGATATAGTTCAACTTGATACATTTCAAACTTTTCTTTTCTTCTGACAGCAATAAGTAAATATTAATGCCACTGTATGAGGCACAGGAAAACCCTCTTCATTCTATGAGTAGTTCATCTTTATAGCCCTAAGACATGAAAATGATACACAGAAAAAATGCTCAAATGAAGCAGGGAGACAGAAAATCTGTCTTGCCTGAGAAGCACAGGCATGCTGGGTACACATCACACACAGACAGGAGAAAAAAACCTTATGACTACTGTTTATAAAAACACCTATTAAAGGAAATGTTATTGAGACAAAAGGAAAAATGTGATAAACCTTTCAATTGTTATCAACTGTCCATTACTATAAGTAGGATAGAATTTGGAAAAAGGTTTCTGACCAACAGCAGCAGTGAAATTTTAATATAAATTTCAAATAAATGTAGTAAAGCTAAGAAATCTAACTCAGAGAGGCAGAGTCCTTGTTTGTGTAAGGACCTGTACAATACAGTTGCTAGCAACAGCACACAAGTGGATATTATCACCAAAGAGGTCTCTTTCCTACACTCATGATTTTTGTTACTGAAAAATAAATTTTAGAATATTTTGTAATCTCACTTTGGACAGATTCAGTAAGTTTTATGATTGGATTGTCTCAGAATGCTTCAACAAACTAGAAAATGTATTTCCGTCAGACTGCTAGCTGTAGCTTCGATCACAGTTACAGAAAACTAAACAGAACAGTTGTCAAATACCAGGTTGCTTGATGTTTAATTCATGTGCAAACACCTACTCCAGCAGTTTTCAACATTTGATCCACTAGAACTTGTTTCCCAGAAGTGGTGTCTATTCAGAAAGTGAGAAAAACAGTGTCAACCTGTTGCCTGAAAATTAGTTTGTTTTCCTAGCATAAAAATTCTGATATGCTAGAAGCCAAAAATATACTTTTACTGTGATTAATATGAAGTAATTTAAATATTTAAGCTTCTTCTTGTTTAGATCTAAGAAAAAATGTATTATCTTCAAAACAATTTTAACTACAACCTATCTTTCTGGAACAAGGAGCATTTCACTTACAGTCCATAAACCAGTCCAAGCACATCAAAACTGAGTAATTTCCCGCTCTCCTTCCTAAGAATTTCCCATATTCAAAATATCCATGTGTACATCAATGACAGATTAGTAGTAATAGCAGAAGTAGCAGCAGCAGCAGCTGCAGCCACCATCACTGCCCTTTTTCCTCACTGAGACAGAGATTTACCTATGGACACAGTTTTGGTCACAAAAAATCCACTTGTCAGTTTCAACTAAGGATGAACACTGCTGTTGCCTTACGCAGACATGTGGAAATCTAAGAGAAGTAATAATCTGGAGGGATGTTTCACTACTATTTATTACAAGATACCTGGAGATAAAAGGACCACACTAGGTAGAATTCCCTTGCTCTAGAAATCCTGGGCCTCACAGTGAGCAGCCTGAAATAAAGCAGAAGGGTGGATAAACACGAAAAGGCAAAACTTTGTAAAGAACAAGAATTTTAAACTTAATAAAAGAAACCAGGAAGAAGATTTGATGTAGAATCTAGGGTTTCTTCATCACCAAGTTCGGGAGGTGATCTTCGTAGTCATATCAGAAATGAATCAGAGTGGATGCTGCGTGTCAGAGATCAGATGAGGGAAGCTGATTTCTAGAATCACAATGGAAAATTGTATATATATATGTGTGTGTGTGTGTGTGTGTGCATGTATGTGTGTGTAAATGTATATTAACCACTAGGGTCCAGGATGAGCTCAGACACTTTCTGTTCCCAGAGGATCATTCCCTTCTTTTCATACCCCAACATCAGAACATGAAGCTGGAAAGGGACTTCTACAGGCGAAGAGATTAATGAAAAGGCTCTTGAGAAAAAGGAAAAGGAAGGTGCGATTATTTGGAAGCAAAGAGAGGTTGCTGCTGAAGGTAAAGCATATGGCAGAAGGAAAAGGAAGGTAAAAAGGAGCTGCCTTACGGAATTATTAACAAGGTTGTGGTCACTGGGGTAATATCCATAGGTAAGGAGAAAGGAAAAACCACCAAGAGTGGGCAGGAAAGGTGTCCGGCAAGGGTGAATACAGGAATGAGAAAACTGCTGTGCTATCAATGGCTATAAGCAGGTGTAAGCAGAAACAAATCCCTTCATGAATATGAATGGAAGCTGTGTGGACATGGGTAAGAAGCAACATTTTAAATTAAAAGCGCAACGGGAAAGGCACTTCTATTGTTTAGTTGGAACATAATTTTAAAGTTGGGATTTGGAAGCCTTTCATACACACACACAATACTTTAAATTTTTATAAGAGAAAATGCTGTAGCAGAATTGTACATTCCTTATTTGTTGTACATGCTCTTTGTACATGCTCTTAATTTTCATATTATTTTCCTACTCAAATTTTTGCTTCCTCTCACAGATCTGCTTTTTAAAAAGGTGAAGATATTCCCAAATGCAATTTCTACTCTACATGTAGCTGACATTTTCTTGACAGTGACAGGTTTTTTATACAAACCTGGAAGAGTAGACAGTACTTGGTTTTTCAGTTTTGCAGGTGTATTTCTAGTTCCCAGGAGTATTTCCAGTTCCAGACTACACTGTGCATTACAAGGTACTTCAATATGTGAGTGGGCAACAGTCAGCAGTTTTACAAGGGAAAAGAAAACCATTTTCTCCTTAGATATTTAAGCTTTTTTCAAGGAGAGCCTTAACACTTGAACAAGTTTCAAAACCACTCCAGGCAGTATGATATGAAGTAATTTTAACATGTTTCAGTACATTAGCTTTAAGGAATAATACTTATTTCTTTAACATTGTCCAAGTCTCTTTACTAAAATAAACCATTGGGCATAAGGAAGATTTGATATTCCTGTAACAGGAACCCATATTTCCTACTTACATGCATGTCCTTCCATATGGAGTACAGTCACACTGGTTGTATGTCCATATACATATACTAAAATATCATTAAAAATGCCAGAAAAGTCTGGGTTGTAGAATACTATTAAAATAATGGGGAACTCCTAGGTACTTGGTTTTTGAAGAACAGACATTTTATGTTTGCCTGAATATTGTATATGAAGCTTGACAATTAGGAAGTGTATTTATATTAGAGTATATTTAGAGAGGGCTCCAGTCCTTGACAGCTGATTCTAACATTCACTATTTTATATCTCATGGTATTTTCTATGACTTCAAAAGTGAAGTTATGCTTCTCCATTGTGACTCAACAATGTCAGACACAGAAGCAAAAAGTTGCATTATCTTTGGTTAAGAACTTTATGTCGTGAACATCATGCGTATTTTGTCACCCACTCCATGCATTTTCTCTAGTGTTCCTGGCATAAAGAGTCCAAGATATATTTCTGACTTACATATCTGTGGTTAGTAAGATGGAGGGACCCTGTCTGTATCATGAATACTTTGTCAGACTGTAGTTTCCATTTTGTTTTCTTCTTCATATATGCACAACAGGCAATGGTCCAGCAACCCCAAATAATATCAGCCCATTTGTATTTTAGTTTCAGGAAGAATTCAGGCAAAGACAAAAGGAATCCTGATATGCTCTGTAAAATTTGCCTTCACTGATTGGGAAGACTAATTAAAAAAAACCACAATACTCTCTCAGTTTGGCTAGTTCTGTCTTTTATTTTCCAACAGAGTCTTCTGAAATAGTTACTGCAGAAGATAGATTTTGGAAGAAATATCTTGAATATGAAGAACTGAGATACCACAACATTTTGCTTATTATCAATGAATTAACCAAGTATCTTTGCATATAATAGTTATATCTCATTATTATTCTACTAAATAGTTATATCAACTGTAGACATTTTTAGGATGGATTTATGCTTTCCTCTGCTCCACTATTTTATATACCAAAAATTATTTTGTGAAAGTTATCAACCAAATGAATATATGGCCATAATTGCTCTTCAATCACAAGATCCAATAGCTGCTTTATTGATACCCTATGACCTTTAAATGGATGAAAAGGGGACATCATAAGCATTCTATTAAACTGCTCAAAACTTATTCTTGAGTAATGTATCATATATCAGAATTTAGAATTACTTTCTTCAGCATTAAAATTTCAACTTCAATTTTTATTCATTTTTACTACAGTATCAAAACCGAGCAAGACATTACCTCATCCTTGCCTTGAGGATTTACGACAAAAAAATCAAATCACAAAACCAATTCTCATTAGGTTATAATCTTTTGCTCTTCTCCAGTTTTTATAGGCATGTGATTTAGCAGCAGTCCTTAATAACTCAAAAACGCACACCTGAAAGTTGCTCTCTGAACTCAGAGAAAAACATATTTCCACATTGATTTTAAAGATTAAAAAAATCCCCAACATCAAAACCCAATCAATTTCTGTAGAGCATTCTATATGCCATAACAAATGATGGCATTTCATTTTAAGTGTTCAGGGCATGACAAGCAAAAGATATTAAAAGGTCACAGGCTGTCTAATATTGCAAACTACTGCTCAGTCTATTTCAAACTGATTGACTTTTCTCTGACTACTGTCTGCCAGTTTGTTCTCTATTCTTTGCTATTTTCTCAGTCATGTTTTATAGATTGAGGCTACATCTCCAGTGTTAACTTATTAATGAAAAGTGTACAGTTTAACTAGAAGATAGTGTTTGATTTCATGTTATTCCAGAGTTCTCAAGTTAAGGGGGAAAAAGTTCATTTTTTGCTCTTTGAGCCATCTGATCATTTTGAACACCCATTATAAGAGCAGCCATATCTACTCCCCCCCAGATGCCTGTTTAATACCCTCATTAAAAATGTATACCAAGATAATTTTATATGTGCATGTACTATTTCAACTTTCATGATCCCAGCATGCCTCATGAACTATGTGAATACCATCTGGCATATACAAATACCATTTCTCATTCCGAAAACGAGAACCAAGTACAGGAACAACAGCGAAATGGAACTACAACACAAGCTGCAGCAGAACTAGAAGTGGGGGAAGTTGATTCACAGGGTATCCATCAGTCAATCAGTTAATCCACTTCTGATTTATTACCCTCCTCTAGTGAATGGAACCTGTGGATTTTAGATGGAGATCTACACTGCATTTTTGAGCAACATGGTTCCTGTGACCCCTAAATGCCCTAGAATTTGGAAGTATTTTGGAGGTTAGACGAATGTTACATGATCGAGATGTCCAGCCCCATAGCTCTGTGACTGCTGCTGAGAGGCCATACAAAATCTGGTTTTCCATCTGCAAGGTGTTACCAAATATCCTGTGGATTCTGTAAGTTGTCCAAATTACATTTGGAAAAAAAACATTTCTCAAACTTTATATGTTTGTTTGAGCCTACTTTTCTTAGAATACCTGAAAATATCTGCCCCAGATGAGGTAGCTGTGTACCATCATCCTGAACCAGGCATGCCCTGTTAAAAATACACTAATTATGTAATATATATATATATATATATATGTAAAGAAAGCAAGCATTATGACACCTTCAGAGCATTCTGTCACAACTGAGGGGTACCTCATAGTATGAAAACATATAATTATTAATGACCACTTACAGGAGAATTGAGATTTAGAGATGGTGCTTTAACTCTATAAACACAGTCAAACAGCAATAGTGTACTGTTTTCCTGCACGAGTATTTTCACACTATTTTTGTTCCCACATCAAATCTATTAACCACTACCTTCTATTCTTACAAGTACAAACATGGAAATATACTAATCGATTCTTTAAGGATTTCAGGTTTTGCCCTGACATTGTCAGCTTTTTCTCAGGTTTCTGCTCTTTCAGTATAAGAAAAAAAAATACTCCAAACAACAAAAAATCCACCTTTGACATTTACACTTTGTATGTAGTTTGCATACAATCATACATCACATTGATTCTTGACCAACTTAAGCTTTCTCTAAAGAATTATCTTCCTGGTGGTGAAGGTCCATTACTTCATTATATTAGCAATTCTGTAAGAACTAATGATTTCTGCTACTTTCCCCTTACTGGCCAGCATTTTTTGGTCAGAATTTTGACTTGTTTTTTCTAGTGTTCCATGAGTTCATATTTCAAATTCATAACTACTACTGAATGCTGAAAGTGAATACACTTTCTTTCGCCAACATCTCTGAACTCACTTGGCTGCATTTGATATGCTTTTTCCCTATTGACTCTTCATTAATTTATACTGCAAGCACTAATGTTTTCCAGCAACACCGCAGTGTCACAGAAGACTGTTCTTGGTTTACTTGCTTGCAGACTGATGTCTAGTACAAGAAATTGTTAATTACACTAGATCTTGGGTAATGGAATGAACCTCCAGTACATAACAGGAGAGTTTTCACATTAATCTAGGAAAGGAAAACTTGGGTACAGAAGCAAAACATGG
Organism: Microhierax caerulescens; assembly: GCA_035590215.1. NCBI lineage: Eukaryota > Metazoa > Chordata > Aves > Falconiformes > Falconidae > Microhierax > Microhierax caerulescens. Next base: position 86,496,689 of record JAVJGJ010000047.1, on the reverse strand, counting down.
CGAGTGCTGCATGGTGCCCATGCCATAGGTAAGAATATACATTTCTCAAACTATCTTGGTTTTCTGAACATGCACCCTTAATTCCCTCATACTTTAAATTCCTACATTTCTTTGAGTGTGTATCTTTGAAGCTGCTTGAAAAAACAAGGTTAAATAGAAATTATGTACTGAAACCACTGGAAAAACCTGTAATTGTGTTCCATTTAGAAATACATCCTGACAAAGGTCCCTTTTATTCCAGTATCAAGCAGCTGCTTCCCATCTGGATGTAATTAGGAGGATGGGGCAGTGTCTGATTCTACTTATAGACAAACTGGAAGCAGGAAGAAGCAAGAGCAAAACTGTTCCCATAGAGAAGTTTGATGAAGCAACTCAGGAGATTGCCAGGATAGATATGGTGTTGATGGGGACAGACTGCACAGGCATGAATGACTGCTTTCTTGTTATGTCACAAGGAGCACAAATGACACAAAGCATTATTAATTGCTACAGTTTCTTAGCTTTTACACTATGTGACACCTGTCAGAGAAGGGCATGAAGCAGAATCCCTACAAAATAGGTTCAGAATGTGTGATAACCTTGGAATACAGAACAGCAAACAGGGACATGAGAAATATCCTTGAGAAAAATAGAGAGCAGGAGTACCTCTTCACTGTCCTCAAAAAAAAACCAACAACAACAAAAAAAAACAACTAACCAAACAAACAAAAAAAAAACCCCAAAACATCAAAACCCACAAAACCCCTAAACCCAACCAAACAAAACACAAACCTCCAAGAAAACCCAAAACGGTGATGAACTCAAAGCTGTTAGAGTACCCTTTGACAAGATACAGCTGCTGCAGGGAGCTGCAGCTACAAGAGCAGCGCTACCACAAAAAGGAGTACACAAGCACTGTACAAGTGTTACCTCGTACATGCAGCAAAAGGCCTTCGGTTATGCCTTAGATTTACTCCCACCCTGGGTTATATTAACTATTCACATAAGAAACGCAGACTTTAGTTCTTTTGGCTCCAGAATTTAAAACTTATTTCCTTATGAGGCTTGATACTGTGTCATCCCAGCAGTCAAGGTCTCTGATTCTTTTATTTCAGAGTAGGCTAACCTAGGGATAGTTGTGTTCTGCATTCTCATTCCTACCTTTTGCTCTGCCACTGTCCCTTCTTTGGCAATGTTTTACATTCCTTTAACCCCTCTTCACCTCTGGGCAGTACCGAGCTTAGCAACCTTCCCAATACTCATCAGTAACTATGAAGAAAACTGAAGGTCCTTCTAAAGTTTGAAATCAATAGTTATCCAGAAGATCCAGCAGCTTCCTCATTAGCTTATCCACTTCTATATTAAAAAAAACCAAGGGGAATTTATACTTGGTTGATTGTAAAAAAGAACTGGTTAAGACAACTGGTAGACATTCTCTCCGGCTCCCTCATTTCTGCATAACTGTGACCCTCTGAGCTCATGTTGCGGTTCCAAATGTCCTTGTTTCTTTGTTTGCTTTCTTTTTTCCAGTCCACCTCATCTTACAGATTCTGCTCTTACCTTGCTGCCTGATTACGCTTCCAACCTGCCCTCTGAATTGCTTTCACACAACTGTTTATGTGACTAAACAGTAAATGGTTTTCACCGTTAATTAATTTTCACAGTAATTAAGAAATATGCTGACTTCTTGTTAGACCATAAACAGTATAAATTTAGTATGTTTTCATATTTGTATATTAATTTATAAATTTTAGTTTATAAATAATTTGTAATTTAAAGAAAGAACAATTAATTTACTTTCCAAAAGTAATGTCTCAGAATGTCATTGTGGTTTTTTTTGAAACTACATTGTAACAACAGACCTATCATTTTTAAGTCCTATGAATATAGCAAAGAGGGTTTTGTTACAGACCAGCTACAGTATGTTTTCAGGTTTTTTTCCCCTGCTTTAGAAATACAAAAATGTCCACACATATAAACTATAGAGCACAGTGCAGCTCCACCTTTCTTGCCAGTTGCATTTGGTATTATTTGGAAGTAATAAGCATGCATAAGTACTTCTTAAATACTTCAAGATTTAAATAAATTATTCATAAAGCATTCCTCACTCCTAAAGTAAGTAAGACTTAGTTTCATTAAGCAAGTAATTAAGAGATCTAGATCTTTCCATAAGGTAGAAAATGTTCTGGGGGAGAAAAAAGGAGAAAATATTTTTTCCCATATTTTTTTCCATCTCTAACCCTGCTACTCCTTTTACCTCTTCTAAGCACTGATAATTATTGTTTAATTCACCTCTGACTGTGAATAAATACAATGTAGTTTATCACCTTACTGTGGCAAAAGCATATTATCCCATTCCTTTACAAAATATGCTTCTTTTGATTTTGCATTAGGACCACTGAAAAATTAATCTTCCTCTAAAGCAGGGTAACTTCTTTCCTAGACTACTTTCTTTCTTCCTTTTTTCCTCCCCAGAATGTGCTATACTTTGTGATACATACTTTCTGTTAACTGCTATCTATTTGTCTTTCATTCCATTTGAATTATGTATCCACTTTCATTTCTTATTTCCATCTTTGTTTTACTACTCAGCAAAGGTGAGCTAGAATACAGTTACATTCTTTCTTAATTATGGAATTTCAGCCATATAGCTCTCCTTAGAGATCTCATTTCTCATTTTAAATTTGATTTCTACATTTATCAATATTTATGCCCTTTTGAATTACTATAGTAAAATTTTATTTATTATAACTTTCATTTTAATCTTACAGAATTATAAGATAATTTGGTTTGAAGGGACTCCCAGAAAACATCTAGTCCAAGCTTCAAATCAAAGGAGATTAAGTCACCCAGGGCTGCATCCATGCAGTGTCCAGCTAGCATGTCCCACAGTGGTGATGCTGCAACCTCTCTAGGCAACCTGCTGCATTGTTGCAGAACTTTCTGTGTTGCAACATGTGTACACTGCCTTTTGTCCTACCTCAGTGCACCTGAAAGAAGAGTCAGCCTCCACCTTCTCTGCACCCTCTTTAGGTAGGCATAGAGAGTAATTCCATTTCCCTTTAGCCTTCTCTTTTTAAGAATGAACAAATCCAGTTCTCTCAGCCCCTCTTCACACACTGCGTGCTGCAGCCCTGTGACCATCTTGTTGGCTTTCCATTGTCTTTCTGACTTGGTATGCTCCATCTGTGGGCTTGCAAACACTGAGCAGAGGGGAAGGCTCCCCTCCCCAGCCTGCTGGCTGCACTCCCCTTAGCACAGCCCAGGATTCCATTAGCTGTACTGTTGTTCTGAGCACACACTACCAACTCTTATCCAACTTCTTGTCCAATACATTTTTCTATGAAGTTGCTTTCTATCCAGCCAGTCCTCAGCCTGGACTGGTGTGTGGGGTTATTCCACCCCAAGAGCAGGACTCTGCATATACTTTTGTTGCATATTATGATGTTTCTGTTAGGCCATTACTCCAGCTGGTTGAAATCCCCCTGAATAGCAGCTCTGCCCCTGCCCTGCAGAACATTAGATGCTCCCACACAATTATTCTGTGAAGTTGCTGGGTGCACATCATCCATTCATCTGTTAATGAAGATGTTAAACAGTACTGGTTCCTCACTGGTCCCCGAGCAATGCCAGTGGTAACCACCCACCAGCTGGAATTTGTATCACAATTATCCTAACACTTTGAGGCCCACTGTCCAAACAATATTGTACTCACCTTACAGTCTAGTCTACAGCTGAATAATTTGGCTATAAGGATACTGAGACAGGCTGTTTCAGAGGCCTTGTCTTAAGTCCAGGTTGCAATAATCAATAATAATCTACCTTTGATCAACATCCCATATTTAGCAAAATGAGATTTGAAGAACTAAGAATTTCTATAAATGCTAGCGTGATATTCTCTCTTGTTCGAAAAGAAATATAACTGAAGCAAAATGTTGGTAACAGGTAAAATACAATTCATGTCAACATGTGCAGCTTATCTGATATAGATTCTTCTGACATTAAAGCAACCAAGCAGTTTCTGAGAACTTCAATGACATTTCACTGCTTGAAGAATATGACCTCCAGAAATAAGTTTCCCAGGACAAGAAGGATTTTTCTTTTACAATTGCTACATGCAGATATGCAAGGAATAAGTCACTCCATTTTGTAGTTTAGTTTGACAGGTTATTAAAAGATGCCAATTATCAGAGACTTGGCTACTAATCAAAATGCTGTACTTCTGATTTGACAAGAACTCTAAAACAAGTCATAGTATCTTATGTGAAGTCCCAGATGGACATCTTTCATTTACTCAAAACTCTTTCATCAAGTTGGAGACAGAAATTTAAGATTTCAGAATGTGAAAGAATTTGTAACGGAGATCCAAAATATTAAAATCCATCCCATAAAAAATGTCCAGTTTCACTTTGTTTTTACCAGTTCCTTGAAAATCTTAAGTTTCCTTCCAATAGGTTTTAGTTTGTTTGCAACCTACTGGCTGTAGGTTGCCCTGCTTGAGCAGGAGGCTTGAACTAGTTAACCTCCAGAGGTCACTTCCAACCTCAATCCTTGTGTGGTTCTGCTGTTTTTTTTTGGGTTTTGGCAACTGACCTCTTGACTATTAGTAAGGACTTAGTAGCTACCATGAGATGTAATGTCTTTTACTTCTCTTTGCCCTTAAGTCCCAAACATGAGTTTCTTTCTCTGATTTCTGTCATCTCTGGGTCTGACAGTTTCTATTCTTACCTTTGTACCGTTCATGTGAATAATTTTAATTCATCTAAGATTTTTTTTTTTCTCTTTCTCAAGTGCTGCACAGTGTTCAAGTTTATGGTTCCAGCTCACATAACTATGACATTGTTTATCAACTTGCATTCCCTACATCAAAAATTTCAACTTATCATTGAGGAGAAATACACTAGTAGTGTTTAACTCCAAACTTTTCTTTGATACATCAGCATGCCTCTGGTATGCTGCTAGCATTACTCACATTATAGCAATATGTTTATGCTAAGGCAGTAATTTCTCACCAGCAAACTTTTATAAAAGGCATTCATGCAATCTATGATCATTTATACTTCATGTCATTTACACCGAGTCTAAATATGCAAATCACTAAAACTGCCTAGAAAATGAGGAGATATCACTCTACTGAGTATCTGTCATTTTACTGTCAATACCAGCACCAGACTTAAAATAAATACTCCAGTTTGCTTTCTAAGTACATTTTAAACAATCTTTTCTGCAGTGCATGCTTTCCTTTCTCACAGTAATTCTGCTCAGATTACAGGTCTGTTCAGCTGCTATTCATTAGAAACCTATGTCTGTCTTCCCCACCTCTGCCAACTTTACAATCAAAATTTCTGTCTAACATTGGGGATATGTCCTGTGCTTAAAGCTTTTCTCAGCTCTCAGCTGTACCTTTTTATTCATGTCGAGGCTAGGAAAAAAAAACATGGGGGGGAACACACGACGGGGACGCAGAGGCAGGCAGGCAGGCAAAGCAAAAACAAAATAATGCTTCATCCTGAAGGGTGCCAAGTGACTCAATGTTATAAAGACCTAAAGACCCATAAATCATCCTGATGGAAAATTTTCTGGATCAGTTTAATAACTGGTGTCTATTTTTAGGTTTCAGCAACTCAGGCATGATAAACACATCTGAAAAGCAACTTGCAGAGGGTCTTTTACCTGCTTCTAACTTGTCTGACTTTCTAACTAGGTAGCAAGAAACCACGCAGCATTTTATATTCTGTAAATCATTCAAGTGTTCCAATTTGTATGGCAGAATTAGCCACTAAATAAATAGTCAGGACTTAAAATTGCAATAACCTAATGGCAAAAGCTGTGCAACAGTTGCTGTTACTGTTTGGTGACTTTAGCTTGCATTAGGGTAAGAATGTGCCTCTGAAATATAGGTCATGCATAATTAAGAACATTTATTCATGTAAGCATTATTTACAGCTACCCCAGGGCTTGTTTTTCAAATCATCAGTCAGAAGTAATATATACTCTTACTGAAGTAATGAACCATTTCACTGGGGCCAAGATTTCATCCAAGAACTCTAGATTGATCTTTCTTAATCTAACAGTTTACTGTCAATTCTTCTGAACTAATCTTGCTTTAGAAAAGTTTGTATTTAAGTGAAAATGCAAAAGAAAACCATTAAGAACAAATGCAGCTTGTATACTTAAGTTTTACTAAAACCACGCCACTGCTGCCCAGTGAAGGCCAGGAGTTAATGATCTGACAACATAAGGTAAAGCAACAGGGTAAGAGATACAGGTTAATGTTCCGCAGAATGAGTACAAGTATGGTTAACATGCTAGATAGTAGAGAAAAGGGAATTTAGCCAAATAATACAAAAATAAAGAAGTAAAAATTGCTAAAAGCTGCACTACCACCACATTCAAGCCCATTGCTAGAAAGTGTGATGATGTGGAAACAAACATTTTGCCAGTAATTGATAGCTTTTCAGAATTACAAAAATGTTGACTACAAAGACATCCTAGTTAACATTACTCAACAGTGCTAACCTCCATTTTGGTGCTACTTGAAACTCAGATGTCCTTCATGTATAGATCACTGTATAAATGATATAGACATAGCCGTTATGTTATGGGATCAAAAAGAATTTGCAGTTTATAGTCCATCTAATGTTAAAAAGATGGTTACAGTACATTGAACAAAAAGGAGTAGGGATGAGAAACTAGTTTAGATCTGACTTGCATTCCAATCAGGATTTCTATGTGCTTCTTGGTAAGGTGTTTAATCCAGGATTTTTAAAATTATCTGAATAAAATACTTCAGAAAAATCTACCTTTTAATCTTTCTCTACTACTAACCTCACCTATAAACTACAGATTAAAATCTCTATGCTCCTTGTCTTCTTGGGCAAACCCTTTAAACTGAAACTGGTATTTCACAAAGTCAATTTGCAACTGTTAAAAAACTTAATTCTTAGCTGAGCCTTTGTAGATCTACTAGAAAAGAAAAAAAATCTTTAAATCAATATTCAGTTAAGAAAAAATACTTTTAAAATCCTTTTTAAATTTTAAATCTAAATTTAAATTTAGAATACTAATACCATCATAATCTAGAACACTATTGACAAAGATCAGGTAGATGGATCTCTCAACAGTGCAGAGACAGAGCAACTTTCAGCTAAACTTACAGGCAGGATAAGAATAATTTGGAAAACTTTTTGATGGGAATCTTTCTTTCAAACAAGGAATGCAATTTTGTATGACCTGGAAAATCTGCATAGACTGTTTTGAAAATGACAATAACCTGACAGAGAGCAAGTTCTTACTAGTTTTAGTGTGCCATAAAATCCTTTTACACTGCTAACTACCACTGCATTAGGCAGCCACAACTCCTCTAGTCACTGGTTTGAATGCAACTGAGCATTCAGACTTAACCATGTGGCAACCAGATAATGCCTTCATAGCAGCAACTCAGTTGCATCAAGAAGCCTTCCCCCTCCTAAAAAAAATGTGGAGTGGTTTTCACTAAGATCAACACAGATATCGTAGTACTAAATTCCTTCAGGAACTGGGAACTCCTCCCTTTTTTGACCAGGCTGTTCTATTCCTACCTGGTTTCTGAAAATATCACCCATTGATACACCACTCCTCATTGCTTTCCTCGGCTTTTGTAAGTCATATCATAGTTACCTGAAGTTTAGACTGCTGTGCCCTGTCTCCAGTTCATCTGCATGTTTAATGGAAAGAATTCCCTGCTGGCTGGAAGCTAGCCAATACTATCCCAGAATATGTGTCCAGGAAGATCCATAGAATCCCCAGAGAATACCTGGGGGGTACATACCGGACAGACTAATCTCAGAACCTGGAAGAATTATAGAGATGACGTTGTGTGCTATTGTAAGGTATTTAAAGAAGAATGGAATCATCAGGCCAAGTCAACATAGGTTCACAAAGGCAAAGTCCTTTCTAACTAGTTTGATGGCCTTCTAAGATGTAAGGTCACATGAGCGGAAGATGAAGTGAAAGTGCCAGATGTAGTTTTTTCTGGATTGAAGTAAGGCTTTTAGTACTGTCCCTCACAGCATCCTGCTGGAAAACACGTTCAGATGAGATGACAAGGGCGTTTTGCTTTCAACCAGTTTCACTGGGTTTCACAGGATGGCAAACCACCATATCTCTGATCCTATAGAGACTGAGACCAAGCCCTTGCTCAGAAGCAGGATGAGCTCCTCGATGGAATGGCTGCAAACCCTTATGACGTGAGCAATACCTCCTCATTTCCCCATGGATTTCTTGTCCTGCTTGCACTCATTTTTAGAAATGTATGAGCTGTTTTCATTGGGAAAACAAACTAAACCTCTAGATCCTCAGAACAGCAGTACTCCTGCAGAGCAGACCTCTGTGGCCTAATACTCGTCTCCAAAGTGGCCAACCATAAACACTATTAAAAGGAGAGCCTACAAGCAATTCAGGTCTACTTGTGCCAGGGTCCTGGGGGAGATCACAGGCCTCAGTGGCTGGGACCATCGCCCCCTGGGACACCCAGCACCACAGTCTCCTGCCGAGGCTTGCAATGGGCAAGAGAGCCAGAGCGCCAGGGCACGGGGGTGCCTCAGAGGTGTGAGAGCAG
>JAVJGJ010000047.1:86466016-86487065 GCA_035590215.1 Microhierax caerulescens | reverse complement strand
TGCGTTGCCGGGTGACAGCACTGTGACATGGGGGTGACACTGGGGTGACACAGCCCCCAGGGACTGCCCCATCCCCCGCCCAGCACCCCTGGGAGGAAGGGCTTTGGGGTGCCGGCCCTGTGGCAGCCCCTGTGCCCAGGAGGCCCCGGGGGCTGTCCCTGCCCTTGGTGGCCATGCACAGAGTACAGCTGCTGGGCGTCCCTCTCCATCCATCTGGATGGCCAGACTGTGTAAACAAGTGCATCTGCACCATAGATATCAATTTTATTTTTGGGATGTGAGAGGCAAATAAAAGATTTTTGATTCCCTCTTTGTGATATTTGCAGTGATGTAGAACATGCCGGATTTCCTCTCCATTCCTTACTACCATGCTTAAGGTGAGGTCTTTTTGGAAAGATGTACAAATTTTTTTTGTCTTTGACCAATTTGTTCCTTGCACCTCAGTAGCTGTTTTCCTTCTTTGCCCTTCGTGCTTGTTAGTGATGGCAACCATCTTAGCCTTTGTCTTATTCCTTCCCGTTGCCACCTTCTATCGGGAAGACAATGCCCTTAATGCCCTGCTTTAACCTTTGGTCAGCCCTGGTGTGCTTAGGCAATTGGCCTAGATGATAATTGTAGGTCCCTTCCAGCTGAACTATTCTAATCTATTCTGTTTTAACATACTGAGCACTGATTACACACTGCATATCTAAATGTTTCCTATTTGCTGTAACAGTCATGCATATATGGGAAACACAACAAACGATGAGGGCTGTCGTAAAAAAAAAACATCTCCCTGCTTTTACACTAAACAGTCTGCACTGGGAAAAAAAATCAAACAGATGTCAAGACTGAGTGTGCAGACCTTAAAAAAAAGGGACTAACAACATCTTTGACACATTGCCTTTCCCAGAATATGAAAGTTGAAGGTTATGAACAGGTTTAAGATATAAGCAGGTTTATACATCCCAATGGTATGTTATTTATAGCCCTTGAGTCTCAGAATAATTAAATACATGGTAAATGGCTGCATGGAAAAGCCCCCTTAAAGCCATGCTGCTCTCCAAGCAAAAAGAAAATAATTACTTCCTTATTGGAAATACACCAGTGAAACTGGGCACAAAATTGCACAGGTGATTTCATCTGTCTAGCAATTTGAAAACAAATGATTCCATGTATACCTCCATGAAAAATGGGGATTAACCATTGCCTAAACTCAAAATGTTTGTGACAAATCACGTATAAGACACAGCACTGTAAGTAACACAGAACAGCTGTCATTTGTACTTGACTCACTCTCATTTGAGCAAGAAATATTTAAAAAGCTCTTCAGGACTTGGATTTCACCTGTGTTCCACTGGAAAACTGAGCTAGCAAATCTGGACTAGTTCTAACATGTAACGGGTTATACTCAAATTACTTCCACGATAGCAGTGTATTGCTTCTCAGTACTGACTGACCTACTTACATAAGTAATAAACACATATAGAAATCTTATTCCCTTTCAAGTGAATATAATTAGTTAAAAAGGAGACTCTGGGGGGGGATATTTTTCATTTTTTTATTTAAACTGGAAAACAATCCTGTACTATAACAAATCAAGTTAGTAAGTGGTTCAGGTCCTTATGCTCAGTGATTCAACACAAGTCCCAGCCGAAAATGGCAAATAAATGAACTAAAACACTGAGGCATGATGAAAAAGAGCAAGCCACTGATACAAGTCATATATAAGTTCTGTAACCCAATGTTCTATTTTCAGAAAAGGTCTAGTCTGTGCAAAATAAAGGTAAAGTTTTCCCAAGCTGAACCTATGCAGTAGGAATCCAGTTTAGAGGTGCTTGAATACTACAGGCTTTGGATTTTACTAATCTTTCTCCATCTCTTTTTATATGCCAAAAAAAAAAGCCTTAATCAATCAAGAAAGCCTCTAGAGTTTTTGAACTGCTGTTCTGACTTTTAAGTGGAGGTAGACAATGTTCCTCATCTGACTTCAGGAGTGACTAAAATACCAAATCGATTTCTTAATATTACTAGTAACAGCATCTCCATAAACAATTAGGAGGTAACCTTAAATAAACTATTTTGCCTGCCCCTTTAAATGATAACTTCAAAAACAATGTAAAAAGAAACTGAAACTGTCTGTTAGGAAATGCATTTAAAGAGTAATGTTCAGATAAATATACCTTTATGTCTGAGCAGAAAAGATGAGGAAAAAACAAAAGAAATCTCCTACCATCTGCATGGTCTCCTTTTTCACTCCCCTCTTCACCCAGCTCTCTGACTTTGATGTATAAATATCCACACTATAAGCTATTCACAGGTCGTTATCTATTGTATGTGGAAGTTAGTAGACCTAGGACCTTACACAAGCTTTTTCTGGCAACTTCATCTCTCCAGCAATGGAGACATCCAGCCTCTTCCTCAGCTGGGATCAAAGTAGCGCAATAGGAGACCTGTCTATAGGATCACAACTCTATGCACACTTTGAGCCCTTTCAACTTGTCTTCTGTCTGGTTGTGAACCAAAATGGTACACATTTCCAAAACTTTCTTCACAAGAAATATTAATTTGCATATATATATTTTTTTTCTTGATATAACCCCAAGGATTCTTGCACTGTTACACATTCCCAGCAATAGAGAATTTGGAAAAACAGCATTTACTAGATTCATACTGAAAGTTACTTTTCTCTGGGGAAAAGAGGCAGGATTTCATGGGAAGCTGTTCAAATGTCTAGGGGGGTCGGGGAGGCAGACCTTGCTGTGGGGTTCATGGACAGAAATTACCATGTTATTAACCTAGAGTGGTTTTGACAAAATCAATCTCCCCTGTGTCAGCCATGTATTAACATGGATTCTCTTTCTCTAAACCACTCACCATCAAAATAAATGGACAGAGTGCATGAGAGCACACAGGTGGACAAACTGTGCCAAATTCCTCATCCTTTGAATACACAGATCCAGCATTAGGAAGGATCATTTTTCCACTTCAGCAGAGCCAAAAAAGCTGCAACCAGGGTGAAGGCAATTGGCGCCTGTTTCAAGACCATGCAGTGCATCCCTTGAGCCCTGTTGGGTTAAATCCTTTAGAGAGACAAGAGATGACAGTGACTCTGCTGAGAAGAGCTCACAATCAAGATCCTTCTTCCTTCAAATGAAAAGCTTTCACACAGTAACTGTGTGGAGTGTACAATAATTGATCTTAAACAAAGTAACAAAGGAAGACATTCAGATGAGAAATAATCTCTAATGGCGTAAATACAATTCGTACATATCATTGTTCTTGCGAAGTCTTGCTCCCCCCAGACACGTTAGAAAAAGGCTGTGCTGCTGGGAAGTGGGGCAGACCCCAGACAGCCCCTGCACTGATACCTGATGGAACCCAAAAGAGTCATTTGCCTTTGCATTACATCTGATTATTTAAAGTCTTTCACTGAAATTATTTTTTCCCTTAGACTAGCCTAACTTCAGACACTGAACTAATATTTCAGCAATTCTAAAGTTTATCTGGAAACCAGTCTCTGACATTATTCAGTATTTCCCTTTGAAAAGTCAAAACTTCAAAAATTAGGAGGCAGTGATGTCAAGACGTAACTTGCTAGAAGTCACTCCTGTTCCTGATTGATCCTTATAAATGACATGTAGCCAGAACCCTGTGACTGAGTAGCTGAACAAAAAATTCCTAGTACATCTGATTATCACATCTTAATATTACTAAGGCTAGTGGGAAGAGTGTAGTTTGCTTCTATATATACTATTGCATAAAAAAATACCAGTTCTGACTGAGTATTTTACATTCCCAAAATTCCAGTGGATTGGCAAACAACACAGAAGAAAAGAGAAAGTTCTTGGGAATTCATGATCACAAATTCTCAATTTACAGAAGGAAATTTCCTCAATGCTCAGAAAAAAAATATACGGAAACCTAGAAATGCCTGCTCACCAAAATTCAACCAACCAGAAGAAGCAAAATGAAATTAAAACAAATCCAGTATTAACTCAGTGTTCAAAAAGAATCAGCACTTTGGGAATCATTCCAATATTGCAAAAATAATACAGTACAGTATTCACACAAAGATTTTAGAAACCACAAAACATGTTTTTTTTAAACATAGTAGATCAGAAAACTAGAAAAGCTGTTTACCCTATATGTATTTGCTAAATTAATTAGTTATGCCTTTACAGCTAAGATGAACAATTTAAACAAAAATAAAACATTATTTTCTTCTTGTAAAATCCTAGGGGTTTTGGTAGGTGGAAACCTAAAAGCCTTTAACCATCTGAACCCTCTAAAAGGTTCCTGTAATTTCTAGAAAACCATAAGAGACCCAGCAGCAATTTCTTTCCGAATCTGCTAAGTATACAGAAGAAAAATACAGAATAACTTTAAAGAGAATATATTTAAAGAAACGATTAATTAAAAAAAAAGACCCCTCAAATACTAAAGTAATTTGGTTTTATACATAACTATTTCTGACTTTTCAGGGAATTAAACCATGAGCAATCTTGTACGTATCCTTCTTCCCCTGACCCAACATCTGCAGAAATTCATTCTGGGTTTTACTCTGTTATCAGTGAGACTGGACATGAAATGATGCATTTGATCCCAAGCATCAAGGAGGAAGCCAAGCAGGAGACACGTAAGCAGACATGGTCTATTGCCCACTGTGATTGAACCGGGGAAAGCTGGGAGAGGGAGCCTGGTGTTACAGACAATACAAAAACATCCACACATGCACAGAAGAGAAAGACATAGGACTACAAAGGTAGTTTTGATTCAGGCAAATTTTTTTACAGTTTTTTGAGCCATTTGGTATTTTAAAAACCCCCACACAATTTAATGGTATAAAAAAATCAATTGCCCAGAAAAAAGAGTTAAGAAAATGAAAGCTGGTTTAATAAAGGTGAGCCTCCTTTAAATCTTATTGACATAAATATAAAGACACCACTGCATTTTTTCTAAGCACACCGTAATATTTCAAAATAATTACTTAAGTTACAGGATAGGTAATTACAGGTATGAAATGCACTTTATTTATTTTTATCTTTATCAAGGTGTAGCTATAGGTCATGAAAACGATCAGGCAATTATATATCGGGACATCTTATAGTTGTTGGGGGGTTAAAATTTAAAAGGGATCAGTGGCAACAGTTGATCATCCTTTCAAAGACAGGAAAGATACAAATTGCTCATAAACAGACAGTCATATCTTTAAGCTCACTCAGTTCCCATTTAATTTTCTTTCCACCATAATGCCAGCATTTCTCAATCACCTGCCACTGCATCCCTCCTACTGGAAACAAGGATGGTTGGCTTCACCTGTCACCTACTGATCAACAACTCTCCCTGGTACACAAGTCATCAAAAGAAGCTGTAAAATTAAGTCGTTACAAACCATTCCTGTTCTTCCCTTCCCTTATTTGAACAAATCTCCTTGAAAAAGAAAAGCCTCCACAGTTTTGCCGTTTACCATCTGCCTTTAAAAACATGTACGTACTATGTGTGTGCTCATCACAGGACGTCATGACGCGGGTGCAAACAGTTCCAGGTATCCTGTGTAACTTGATACATGATATGTTATTTATTAGTATTACATTATTATTAATGCTTCAGATTTCTGAAGTCTGTGCAAGTGTATTTTTTAAAGCAAAAAATCCAAACGAACTTTTGAGACTATTCTTAGTCCTATTAGGCTGTAAAACTGAATTGCTTTAGTAAGTGCAAGCCTAATCAATACAATCTGGCAAGCCCTTAAAAATCACAGAAAATAGCTTCTACCATGAAAAATAAAAATGGCAAATCCTGATGGATCACCAGATACTGAATGATAGGTAGTTTTCATGTTTGGAGCATTGAGAGCTCTAAGTTGAATCTGAGCAATTTGGGGATATACGACACTATGACAGCAGGAGAAGAAAGAAGTATTATTGAAGAAGATTGTTAAAAGAAACATATTTTCATGAAGAAGCAACCTAGTGGTTTGAAACGTCAGACACTGTGAGGCTGGTTCATTACTGTCTTTTACGAGATTTAGTATATTAGATTTGAAGAAACTGAGTGCAAAATACTGAATGACAGCCTTAGACACACAGTTTGCAGCACTAATAAAATGCAGAAAGCTGGGAAGCCATTGCAAGACTAAAAGGAGTACAGGTGAGGTATTCAGGCACAGTAACACCGTTAACATTTTGCTTTGCCCTAAGCAGACAGCCACTATATTCCTCTATTCCATGTTGGACCTGTAAAATTCCATGAGTGAATACAGCAAGATCAAAGTACAGAAATAAGTTATGAAGACTTAACACACAACTATCACATGTTTAGTTGTGACTACCAATGAGGAATAAATACGCAAATATAAAAGGATGGCTTAAATTTTTTCAACTAGAGCAGTATTTTGCACTCCATAGGGAACTACAATTTGTAAATGTGCACTAAAATCTTAGAAGCAATCTGAACATTTTTTTTTCCCCAAAGCTATATGCCCCAGTAAAGTTGAGAAGGGTTAAAGACATAAGTGTTCCTGAACTGGGACACAGTTTATATGGACTCTGTTAGTCCTTTCAATGTCATCTATTAAGGCTAAAATAGAGGAAGACGCAATTTACTGATTATAGGAATTACTTGTTACTACAGTTATAAACCCATTTCTTTTTTTTGTTTGTATCCATGAATAAACTCTGAAAATCAGAGACCTCTGAAAGTCAGATCAAATATTACTCTTTTTCCAAAGGAATGTATAGAAAATCATATGGCCATAGCAGGCAAGAGCCTCAGATAGTCTGTGCATGGCCACACAGTAACAAGCCCTGCGCTGTTACCAGCAGCACATTTTCTGATGTGCAAACATGTCCCACAGGTTTCCATGTCGAAGGTGAGGTTGATGAGATCAAACTACATACAAGTTTGGTTGGGTCAATCTGTAACAGCAGTAGCATGAAGACCCTCTAATACTGCAGCTTAACCTCAAAAATCCAAGAGCCAGCACCAAAAAATTACAGTGGTTTGTGTATTAGTTTGCATTTGCTGTCTGCCCTGGGGTGCCCAGCAAGACACCCATCCTGCCAGCAGAGTACTATAGCTTGTGCTGAGTTGTGATTTATTGGTTTTAACTGCAAAGTATTAAAATTGCCCTTTTCAATTTGTTTAGGTTTGTTATTTTAAATTTCAGCACCTTAGCTAAAAAGCTCCCCCCAACTTAAACAGCTCAAAAAAACCCCATGAGATCTCCAAGGTTGGACTTGTTCCAAAACTCTTAGAGAAGTGTTTATAGATATGCATATGTTTGAAAACCACTATATTTTTTTTCTTCATAAATCCTATGCTCATCATCCATGCTAGTGAAAACAGCATATGCAACTCTTTTTACTCTTGGCAATTGTCTACCAAATAATTGTATATAACAGAGCAAGGAGCCTGTAGAGGAATGCTTACACAATGAGGTATATATAAAGTGACTGAATGACCAAATTGCTTATTTCAAGAGTATAAAAATTTTATGTTTCAACCCAAGTACTGCTTTACAGAAGTTGTGTTGAAGTCTGGGTGACTTTTGCAAACTCTTGATACATTCTAGAAAAGTTGAATGTGACAGGGAGATGTGAATTACTTTTGTAAATGAAGAGTGTCAAACTATCAGCAGGCTTTCCTGACCACAGTGTTTGTTACAGATGATCCAATAAAAGCAAAATAAGCTGAGGAGAGCAGATGTTCAAACTGACAAAAATGCTGTATACCATTCGCGTTAGGTGAATATTTTAAGGCAATTGTAGGAAACATTTCCATTGGTGGCTAGTTTCTCTTCTCCCCAGTAAATGTGGTTCTTCAATACACTCAAACCAGCATGATCTGCCTAGCTGGAGACATGTCCAGTGGCGGTCCCTGCAGCAGCTCCAACATCTCTGTCCTAATTGCTTTTCCTTCCGATCATTCTGTAGGCAGCTCTGCCCAGACAACACAGTGCCAGAAGCATCTTGTGGGACAAAGAGCGTGCAAGCCCCCCACTGCAGAGGCAGAACTATCTAGAGGCCTCATAGACACTCTCTGTAACCGACGCTTTTGGGGCGCTCTGTAACACCTCAGACTTCTAGATTGTGCTCTTGTGCTCTTAAAAACTCTCAGGCCACTTAACAGAGATTTTCTTCTTTTTTTCCAAACTTCTGTGGTTGTTCAAAATAGCAAAAATGACCTGTGCATAGATTCCAAGAGACTGAGCCAAAGGAAAGTGTTATAGAAGCATTAATGAAACACTAGCACTCACCTGGGCTGAGACAGTTATTGAAATGGAACACTGCTTCAGTATCTGCAATCTGAGATCAAGTGCATTGTTTTCTTCAGCTCAAGATGGTGAAGTTTTTTTTTTTAAAAATGAAGCGATACCTGACCATAGTGCTTTTTTCCCCAGTAAATGAAAACAGAACATTATTCAAAGTAATTCTACTGTATTAATTTTATGAAGAATTATACAATATTCAAACTCCTCTTATTAATCATGTTAATGGGTGTGTAGGTGGGAGCGGGTGTTTGAAATGGTACATTGTATTCAACTTCCACAACAAACTCCAGACAAGAGGACTCAAAAATTACTTGAGGAAGAGCATAAGGACAGTATTCTTTCATGTGCATAGAGACTTAAGATACATGTCCCTGAACCGCTAATCAGACAGACTTTCTATCAAGCATGAGTGAAAAAGGCAGTATTGTCTGCAGGAGTGAGTACAGGACTAGGAACCAAGACAGAACACAAATTCTGATTCCACCTTTCTCTTACTTTTCTTGGGTCAAACCAGTTAGCCCTTCTGGCTTTGTCTGTATTAATAAATCAAACAATGCTAAAAAATCTGCCAGGGCTTTGGAATTTGACCGTTATCCAATGTTACATTAGGGGAAAAGAGATTCATTCTTAGAATTGTTGCTGGTGTGGCTTTGGATGAGGGCAGTTAGTCATATTTCAAACCCCAGCCATGCTTTGGAGCTGGGATGGGTTGGAGACCATTCCCAATAGGTAGCTTCCATGTGGATGCTGTACTTCAGCTGGGAAGAGGGCATGGTGGTGTGGACAACTGGGTGTTGGAAGCCAACTGGTGTCATTGCTTAGAGAACAGATCCAGGGACATTTAGTACAGCTATACTGCATGCAACCTCTGCATTCTGTTTTGCTTCTTGTGAAACGAAGATGGTAAAGCTGTGTAGCTGACAGGGGAACTCATGTTTGCATAGCCTTTGTAAGTGGAAAAAGCTCTGAAAGTGGTAAAAGCTGTATTGGACAAACAGAGAGAATAAAGAGAAAGAACAGAAGGCTGAAGAACTGAACTGCCCATGTATCTAAACCAAAGGTGTTCTGGGATGTATGGCATTTTTACAAGGATAGAAGAATAAAACTTCAAACAAAAGATAAATTGAGGAAGAATGATTTACTTTATGTGTAAACGAAGAAATTCTTTGAAATTTTTCTTTTTCTTGTCAGCTTGATCTTACACCTTATGATGTTTCACATTATTTCACACATACTGTACCATCTACCAAGTTAAAAAGACTCTAGTTATAAAATGGCAAAAGTCAGGCTCATAAGACTGTGCAATGAACTTTATGAATATGATAGATGAAACATTCATTTGATATCCCCTGTGCTTTAATCCATTTAGTCTTTCTTCTTGCTTTAAAGAACAGCTGAAGCTAGATGACCAAAAGGGCTGGAGTATATAATTGGACTAATATTTTAGTTAATGTTATTGTCATACCACACACATGTAAATACAAATTAAGAATGAAGGTACATGAAAACGCTGCTAGTATTCTAGCAAAGCTACAAAAGTAATGACATGAACATGTAGGTATATGGCTGTGGGCCTGATGTAAGTGGCCTGAAGTTAACATTGAAAAATGGAATACATTAAAATGGCAGAGGACACACAGCACTATTTCTTGCTAACATGCAGTCATGGTAGAATTTTTTTAAAACTGTCCACTTTAAAATAACTGTATTTCTCTCTCCCTTAACTGCATTATGGAATGCAAACTGAACACTTACAATGCATACTATCACTGCTTCAGCACTTTTTTGTTTGTTTGTTACAGACTAAAACTTTTGGGTTTATCTATATACCTAGATGGTATTCCTCTCCTTGCAGGCAACAAACTGTACGAAGAGATGTATCAGCACTGTTGGGGAAGGCTTTTTTCCTTACTTTTTGACTCTGAGATTTTGGGGATTTCATTAACACAGCAAGCATATTTCAGCCCCTGTCTTAACAGTTGCTAATATTCAAGATTATATGGGCTATGAACTAACAACAGCCTTGTGCAAGTCACTCAGCAAGGAAGCTGCAATGGCTTATACCTTGAGCCTTTGTTTTGTTGTGGCACAACCAAGTTATGGCAAAGTGATATCACTCTATAATGGTCCCAAGAAATGTATACTTCCAGAAGCCAACCACAACCTTTACTGTTTGCTCGCAGTCCTTAACAAAATAAATAGCAATTACATTACATTTGCCATAGTGTGAAAAGAATAGGCAGTTTAAATGCTAATTAAATAGGAAAAACAGACCAATGATGTATTTAATATATCAAGACAGGAGGTTAGAAATCTATCAGGTAATACCCTGACAGTGGAAATTCATACATTTCACTTTCAAAGCCTTACTGTAAAAGGCATTGCTATGAGTTTTATAAAAGACAAGAATTTAATCACATTTTGTCACAATAACTCACATAGGTATTGCCTGAAAAAAACTCCATTACATTTTTTACAAGACAATATAAATGGTATTTTGGATAACATTTAATTTGACAGAGGTCCGTATTGTTCATAACTATCTAGTTTTAATTATAACTGTTTAAAATAATAATTTCTTTGAGAAATTTAACAGTTCAAACAACCACAACAAAAAGCAATTTTAAAAGGAATTTCTGAAAAATCTTTTGTGTCTGAAAATGAATGTTCACTTTTGATAATGCTTAAGTATTTACTTCTGAAGTCAACATTTTTACCTTCTACACTAATTTAGAATATTACTTTTTATATTTAATCCATTTTACAAGAAAATGATAAATAGCTAATTCTATTAAAATACTCTTCAAGTTCTTCATGTTAATCAAATATTTTTAATTGAAATTGGAATATTCCCTCTTTCAACAAAAATATTATTGTTTGAAAACTTTTGACACTTTTTAATACTTACTTGAGATTCAACTATTCTTAAAGGCAAATAATTGCGGGTGGCTAGAAATTAAATAATTATTGCTTACTAATAGGACCTGCATCAAATATAGTTTTATACCAGTGTAATGGCACTACTCACTCTCTATATTACCAGGTTGGAATAAAGTGAAGTGCCTGGGGGTATGTGTTCATCTATTCGGTTGTCACATCAAGTGACAAAGGAATGTATGTGCTCATGTAATACTTCAGAAGATTATTTTCTTTTTTTATTTTTTTTAAAATTTTTTTAAGCAGAATTAAAACTGGAGTCATTGAAGCAGTACAAGATGAGAGAAAATTGAGTTTTGTGCACTGGAATAATGCATGTGGTTTTTGGTGTGACAGTCAAAGCTGTAAAGTGAAAAGCAGGAAGCATAAAATCTTGATTAGACAAAAGGAAAAACAAAAGTAGCGATAAGCCTTTATAATTTAGACTTTCTGTACAAGAGATGAAAAAATACAGAAAACAGCATCTGCTCAAGTCTCAAGAGATGGGGATATAAGTATAAGCAAATCCTGTGCTAAACTGAACAAAAACTTTGAATAATTGAAACGCAACTTGACCCATGGTCAGCTTAACCACCTTCTGCAGAATACAGAATACTGTTACTGTATTCTTACCGAGAAATGTTACAGTTCCTACACAAAATTAATCATGTCATCCCTGTATTTTACTTCCAAAGGCAAAACAGGCTGCCACAAAGTCATTCTATATTTAAGGGAAGTCAGAGTATGACAATGTGTATATTGTTCCCTAATATTCTGCCGGTTTTAGTGCCCAGTCTTAAAGGTCCTTAAAGATGTTCTAATGGCTAAGAAAGAACCAGTAGGTTTCCTTAGTCCCTGAAACCTCAAAAATTTCGCAAGGTCAATAGGTAAGTAAGGCAAGACTTAGTCATGTCACATGCTTTTGAGAATACTAATACCCTAACTTGAGTATGATATTCCACTTGCAATCTTACTCTCTGTGCCTTCTGCACAGCCACTGCTCATTACCTTACATAGCTTATTCATTACAGAAGCCTGTACCAAGTGGACCTTACCTTTTTTATAATTTTAGAGGAAATGAAAGGCATAAATTTAATTAAATAAAATAATCCCCCAAACTTCCTTAAACATGCAAAAGAATATAGAAGAGATGGCAATACTCTGGAGAAATTCACCTCTGGAATTCAGTCTGCTCTGGAGAAATACATAAACTTTTTATATCCATGCTGGAAATAACTGCGCTGGGATATACAGTGTAGAGACTAGTAACTTGAGTGCAGAGTTAACAAATAAAACATGATTTCCTAATTGAGTGTTAATGACTATCCTCTAATTTGTATTGCAGTACTCTACAGGAGGGCCCAGATTCTCTAGCATTTTGTTCAACTGCGAGCTGTCATGAAGTGAATAAGATCTTAGACACTGAATATCTACCAGGAGCTAGTCAGAGCTGTAGTTCAGACAACACTAAAAAATGATATCTTAATCAAAACTATAATTTTGGAACACCCATGTTGCTGAATAACTGCTCTCAAGTTGCAGGATTGTGGCATTTTCACTTCTGTACATTTATGATGCTTTAATTTACTTCTCTTCAAGGGCCAACTGAAACAAATGCATCTACCAGCTTATGTTGAAAGCAATAAAGTCCAGGGTCTTTTAAAAACAGACAATTTTTTGCTACCTTCATCGTTTCCACAGAACTTATTGTTCTCTCAGATGAAAAAAAAAAAAGAAATAATAATAAAAAAAATCTATTTTGCAGACTACTTTTGAGAGAGTACAACACAAAGACCAACTGTAGCAATGTAGTAATTAACTCCTTGGCAAGAAGAATAAACAGCAATCTATTCATCCCTCATCAAGCAGAAACTTTTTAATTCGTTTTATTCACTATATTGTTCAGCTAAATAAGCAGCATTTTCAGTTTGTTATAAAAATATAGGAAATGGAGAAAAAACATAAGGCATATTGGCCGAAAAGCTTGCCTATTTTCTCAAGCCATATTAGTTCATTTGACAAAGAGTGTTTAATTTAGAATTTTTTTTCTTGGATTCCAAATACACATTCAAAGGAGCCATGATTCCAACCCTACTCACAAACCAGCACAAGATATAAATCAGAGGATTTCTTACAACTCACAAAATTCCTCTGAAAGCTACGTGTTATTTCAGAAATCAGACAATCAATACTTTACAAGAACACAATTACTTTCTAATTATCTTTTAACTGAGATAAGGAATAATTAAAACCTACAGCTAACACTTCTCTCTCCAGTAGCAGATATTTTTTTAACCCCACTTTTTATACTGACTCTATGAGCCTTCATTCTGAGGGACCCGAGATGAAAACGTGAACTCCCTGGAAGCCTTAATTTTACCCACAGTTGGTAGGTTTGGGGGACATCAAAATTTACCAGATTTAGCCTTTATAGGCTGCTTTAGCTCTCCAATTGCTTTGCCATTTGGAAGTCAAAAAGGAACAAACTTTTTTGCTATGAGGATCTAGCTGGAGGAGACACCCAGCTATGATAAGGATGGAGCCTGACTCGTGTTCCACGTGAGCAACCACTACTGAGACCCATGTCAATGCCCAGGATGTACTTTTAGCTTTCAGTCATGGTCACTGCAGTCACACGTCTCACCAGCTCACCTGGAGATATGTGGAGAAGGTAAGTTGCCTGTACTTATGACCAGTAATGAGAATTTCCAAGACAATATTCCAAAGTTTGAGATAAATACTTGAACTTTCCACTCACAGAGTTACTACTGAACTTTTTGAATAGAAGTTGCTGCCCCATAATTCTCAGTCACATACTAACATCCATTTGCTTTCATCACAGATGTAGTTCAACTGCAGTAATAATGTCATGGAAACATGAATTTGGCCTGATGTTAACCCTCATAGAGCTGTATGAATGACTCACATATGAGCACAGAAGAAAAATCTCCATATGATCTAGGCAAAACCACTTCCAGACATTTTGCTGTCATGACAGGCAAGCCAAGGTGTAGCTGGCTTGTGTCAAGACATCTGGAAGCAGCTGCAGGCTGCCTGCAGCTGAGCAGCAGATTCAAAACACAGCCATACTCTCACTGATCACTATGAATGAGATACAGATTACCTACAGAATCAGGGAACAGGATGTAGAAAGTAAAACATAAACGATATAGCTAAGTAATCCATACAGACACCTCTGAAGAATGAGCATTTTTAGAATATTCTATTGTTTCTTCATTTTTGAGTAGCATTTACTGGTGAAGTTAATGCTATGCTTTTTCTACAGAATGTGATATTATTGTTTTTTTACTATAGACCTAACTAGGCTACTCTTTCTCCATTCCATAATATTAACCCACTGGAAAGGTTGTAACACTTGCTTTTGCTTTAAAATGTTTGTATTTACCTGAAAAGTGCATGCTCCTGGACTCTCCAGGATAAGAGGAGCAGAAAGATCAAAATCTTCTACCCAAAACCCCCACAGCATATATCCTTTTGCTACACAACAGAGATGAAAATCACATGCAAAGGCTTTGAAGATCCTTGCCAGTGGTCTACAGAGCTGGGTTGGTTCACAGAGATATATGGATCCATAACTTCAAAGCAGACAAAATCATTCCAGTACACCACGTCATTGCCAAGGACAACACACTGTCCCCTGTGTTTTCTTTTTCCCTTTTTTAGGAAGCCACTTAGCTTGAACAACTGGAAGCCCTGAAGCTCACTTAGATAAAAACATCTGATCTTAAAGGAAGAGGAATTATATTCATAAGTGATCTTGTTTATCCTGACATCTCACCATAAGTGAAAACAAGTGGAAACAGCAGCATGAGAAAAATTTAGTTCCACAGAAACGCTCAAACAACAGGGGGAGGAAAGGAAAGATAATAAATTACCAAATCGAAATTCAAATTCATAAAGCATTTAAGAATACATTTAAAGTGAGGCTAACCTAGTACAGGACATACCTTTTAACATATTGTAGCACTGTCTAATTATCATGAAAAATTTTCAGCTCCTACTGCGCTGAAGTGTAATAATAGATCAGGCTCTCTCGATACTCACTGTTACTAAAGCAGCCACCAGCTGGTATTTTTTTTTTATATATATAGATTTGTCATTGTGTACTTGGTGCAGTTGTTGAAAAGTTGCTGTTTAGAAACCGTTTAGTGCAGGCTGCTGTTGAGCACTTAAGAGAAAAAAAATAATTGTTTATTATACCCTGATTCACTGGATCCCTTGGGTAGCTTTATGAGTCACCGTGTGCTTTACAGATTCTACTTCCTCACTAACCCAGTGAAGCTCTCGTGCTTTCAAAAGCCGTTCCAATGGAGCTGTAGATTTTCTTCCTGTGTTCCTCAAAATGATGAAGAATCAAGTCTGCCTCATTGCTTAGGCCAGTGTCTGTTCTGAAAGTATCCAGGACATTTGGAAAATGATAAATTTAATTTTGGAGATTTAGAGCCAGATAGAAGAGTTAAACAGGAGATATCTGAAATTTAGCTACTTAAAAAGGTCTGGGCCACTTGCGCTCCATTTCCAAAAGGTATAGGTTAAACAGAAAGAATGAAACCTTTGCCTAAAGCACGTTGATATCATTCATTCCACTTTGTTTCTATCCAGTGTAAGTAACACAATATTGTATTTTAAAGTTAAATTCTATCACTGTAACTATTTTATTACAAGTTAAAGAAAAGTATGAAGAATGGTTTACATATTAGACACTCAATACACACCAAAGTCAATGAGGGATGAAATTACGTGTTAGCCCTACAATTAGATCAGGAGTAAAAATGTGATGTCTGAGATATCAGGCCAACAATTGCATCTGTATAGCTGACTGGCTTATATATGTGTGCAGCTACCCAATAAAATTTGTTTTGAATGCTTATTTCAAAGCTATGGGAATCAGACATGGAAAAATCTGTCCCATGTTTAGAGAAACTGAGAAAATACCTTTGTAATTCTTTTTTTTGTAAAAATATTTCTATTTTACTGAAAATACTTTTCAGTATTTACTCTCCCACTAGATACTTCCAGATAATTTTTTTCCTGCTGCCTCTCTAACTCGGTAAGGAGATTTAATTATGCCGTTTTCTCTATGTATCAGCTGTAAGCGAAGACAGGCTGTATGCTTCTCTGATGGACAGGATGGGTAGCAATAAATGGTAGGCAATCTAAGATGGACAATATCCAACAGACAGGAAAGAAGATATTTCTCATTGTAATTTCCCATTCTTCCTTTTTTTCTAACAACAACAACAAAATTTTCAGGACCCAAAGGACAGGCTAATTCTTTCTGTAAGAAAAATAAAGCAGAGAATAGCCTGCTTTGAAGTAAGACAGATATTTTCAGACCTGTTTTGCGGACAATAGATCATACTGTGAAGAAATAGCCTATAAAGTATAATTAGAAAATACAAAAACTTACTGCAAAAAAGAAGGCTAATGTTTTACAGTCCTTAGATCTCCCCTAAATATGCATTTTTTTTGTCAATATGCAATTTTTTCTCAAACTTATCTGCAACAAATCTGCAGCAGAGATAAAGTTCATTTCTTCTTTAACAGAAAGCTCTGCACAGTTTTCTTTTTCAAAAAACGATGGCAAGCCTGTTTTTTAATAAAACCACCAGAATCTTGCAGTGACTTTATACTGCAGCCATTTGCATTGCACATTATCATTCCACCTTCTGCAATATTTAGCATTCAGTGGGAGGAAATGATAGGATTGAACTGGTTCACACAAATATTAGGCAAAAGGCAATACTAACAGTTGAATCTTTTTTGCACTGAAAATTCTTCGTAATTTTTTTTTTTTTTTAACCCAGGTAAAGTGTGAAAAACTCCAAAAAGGTCCCTTCCTTTATCTGTACTTCCTAATTCCTAGAGATTTACATAATCTTTCTAAAATAATTTCCAAAATTAATAATAAAAAAGAAATAACAACAGCAACAAGCAGATGAAAGTGAATGCACACATGAAAAAAAAAAAAAAATTATACAGTCAAAATCTGATGGGTCAGATGCCTTTATTAGGTACTTCTACAAAGGAGGCCAGCAGCTGGATATTCCTTTGTGTAGAGATCTCATTGTGGGCCTAATACAGCTGTTGAAAGGTCTTTCGTTAATAATCTGATTATGATAATATATATCAGGATGCCTTTTAGCCACTGTACATTTTGTAGATCCTACTTTCTTTATTAGATCACTGAAGCCCTTGCATTTTAGTGTTTTTCTATTTCAGCTGTAGATTTTCTTTCTCTGCTGAGCAAAATGTGAATGATGAAATTAGCAGTATCCAAGGTTTCTTGAAATATATAAAATGTAGAATATAAAGAATCTATTGTAAAAGCAAAAGGAAGAGCTATAAAAATGTCACCTGGAAGCTCAAATTACTGAGTTTCTTACGCACATAGATAAAATTAAGGGTTATTTAGGGATTTTTTGTTTGTTGGGTTTTTTTTTTGAGAAAGTAAGGAAATAACTAAACTTACATAGTCAATTTCCCAATTCTCAGCAATAACGTATAGTTCTCTCATAGGACTGTGAGTCTAACACATAAATGGGAAACTTCTACTTCATACTGCTGTACATAAGATACGCAGTGTTGCATACACATGGTTAAATTGGAAATTACTCTTTTTACTTAAAGAGAATCAGGAGGCTCAAACTGTACCTGCAAAGGAGAAATGCCTGTGTCCTTTCACATAGTAGTAGGAATGGATTAAAAAAACAACATACTCTCAGGAAATCTCAGTGCTGCTTTAAAGCGTGTGCTTCTTTTACTCACTAACTTATCAATAGCTACACCTCAGAACCACTTAAAATAATCTAGAAATTGTTCATCTGAGTCCATCAGTTTACAAAAAGCAAGCCTACCCTTAGGAGACTGAGCTATGTTTGTGCAGGGCTGATATTTACACAACGTGATCCCCATTTGGATGGGATGGATCTTGCCAAATGCTTGCAAAAACACATCAAATTTCAACAATCTGTTCATTCCCTGAGATACTGCTTGAAGAAGGTCTGATTTCTGGAGGGTAGTCAAAAAAAAAAAAAAAAAGAAAAAGAAAAAGAAAAAGAAAAAAAGAGGAGTAATAGAGATGTGTTCCTTAGGCACTTGAACTACTTCCACTACTCATCTTCATTCCATGCAACCATATGGCAACAGGCAGGTACAGCCTTCAGGTATGTGCACAGAACAAGTGGCTGGAAAGTGTAGCAGAGTACAGTGAGCCTGAACATATGTTGTAAACTGAAAGAAAGATCCCATGAGTCACGTTAAGAATACTTCCTGACATGTATTTTTATGCTACAGAATCAAGGAGTTTCTGTTCACCAGCAATGATGCTGAAGATGGTAGGTAGGTAAAGAAAAGATGGGAGAAACGTTCTGTCTCCACGTGATTTGAGATTCTACCTAAGGAGCTCACTGGAAAGCCTGATGCCAAATCACGTTTGCTAACTTTTATGATCCTTATGGTGTCCAGTCACTTCTGAACCTTTACTTTTTTTCCAGGCATCAATTAGGGATCATTTATCTGTAACCTCCCTCCATGCACAGCTCTCCTATTGTATTTCCTGGCTTCAACAAAATTGGGCAAGTAAATTTGTTTCTTCAATCCACATAAACTACTTGCAGGGATAAGCTAGTGGAAGGCAAGTACTTAGCCAATGGCAACAGCAGGATGTTTACAGTTGCTACTGAATCCACTGGTGTACCTTCTTCCATGTTAGCTGTGCTTTGGAGTAGCTGCCAAATGCAACAGAATACACTGGGGCTTAATGCATTCCACACCCCCACACCCCAAATTAAACTTGGAATGATGATTGGCAAATAGCAAAATGCAAACAAATTTATTACTGGTTTTATACCTCTAAAAAGGATGTTCCAATCCTAACTTCCTAGACTCCTATGATTAAATAGCAATAATCTTTAATATTGCCTAAGACCACCAATGAAACCAATGAAAAGTGGGTTTCAACAGCATTATCTTATGTGTTTCAAGTCCCAAAGTTATCCTGCTTTTGTGCATCTTTATAACTGCGTTTGCAACATCATGTGTTCTAGGCTGGTATGTATTTTGTGATCTAGGAGGAGTAATCATAAAATGTAGTTAAAAGACTGTCCCTGCTTTAGTCTTATACATCTTTAAAATAGTGTATAATTTTAATTTCTCTGTATAATTTTGGTTCATGGAGGCTTATTCATTAAAGGCTTTCCCAGTATTAACTACAAGTAATGTATAACATAGAACATACTTTTAAAATCTTATAAAAGGTCAGAATCTGCCAGTTTTAGTCATGCTGAATAAAATCAAACTTCCATAAATAATTCTACTCATACCTGAAGAATGCAGACTTAGGGTAAAAATAGTAATTAAAAAAATAAATAAAGCAACAAGTAACAAACAAAAAACTGTTTGCAGGCTATACCCTAGTTTGGGACTTTGCTGGACTAAACCAGCACAGTCCTTTAACTGTTAAGTATATGACCTCCACGACCAGCTGACTGTGTTCTATATAGTTTTGATTCCTGCCTTTACACATTAGCCTGCTCCATCCACCTTTGTTTTTTATTAATTTCAGTTATTTGCTTTTATCTGATTCTTTCTAACTTTAATTTTATTTTTCTTGCTCTTCACCTTTAAGACTCCTTATGAACCTTAAAGCTCATTTATGAAGTCTGTCTCAGTAGCACTTCACCAACAGAAGATGGAACAATTTTATCAGAATTGTTGAAAATTTGTCCTTCAACCATACTTGTAAGTGGGTGCATATAAACAATGAACTTGTACATACCAACACTTGCCTCTTCCAGCTAAAGACATGGAGCACAATGCAAAAAAAACTTGTGTCACAATATTCCTGATATATGACAGTGCAAAGTAAAGCCATTGCATCAGTTCCATCTGCCCCATCCTTTCTGCTGAAGGTAGGTATTACCAGTAATGCTTCAAAACATACACTAATTTTCCTCAAAGACTGGGTAAAAGATTCTGGCCAGAGATGGCTGCTTTTCCATTCTTAGACCTGGTTTTGCTCCCTTACCACTTACATGCTTCATTGATTTCAACATGTTTATTCTCTGTTTAAACTGATGTGAGAGAAAATTCATTATCTTTAGCAACTTCTTCAAACATGCAGACCTAGATAAAACCTGGCACTGTAAGGTGTGTTTGGGAGAGGAAGGTGGCAACTGAGAAGTCTTTCTGAGCTCATACAGTTCTGTACAGTGAAAAAGGGAAAGGAAAAGTGAAGTCATGGCAAAGACATGATCTCTTCTAATAATCAGAAAAGAATGGTGAAACTGATTGCAAAGGAGTACATCCAATGAGGTCCTGTTTCCATTTCTTACTCTCAGACAGATCTGTTTAGTTGTTTCAAGACCAAAAGAAGTCACTATCTCTCCACCTAAGGAAAAGTCCAAGCCTCCTATTGCTATTTTTAAAGACTTCTCTGCAATCCACCTGAAATAAATAATACAATTTATAGAAATATTTCCATGTAGCACCATTGTTTAATGAAAATCATAGATCCAGACAATTATAGATTGGTTTGGGTTCGAAGGGACCTTTAAAGCTATCTAGTTCCAACCCTCCTGCCATGGGCAGGGACATCTTCCACCGGATCAGGTTGCTCAAAGACCCATCCCAACCTGAGCTTGAACACTTCCAGTGATGGGTTATCCACAATTGCTCTGGGCAACCTGTTCCAGATCTCACCATCCTCATTGTAAAAATCTTCTTCCTTACCTAAATCTTTTCTCTTCCAGTTACAAGCAGTTGCCCCTTGTTCTATCACTACAGGCCCTGGTAAGACGTTTATCCTTGTCTTTCTTATAAGCCCCCTTCAAGTACTGACAGGCCATAACAAGGTCT
>JAVJGJ010000047.1:86431230-86465916 GCA_035590215.1 Microhierax caerulescens | reverse complement strand
GGCCATAACAAGGTCTTCCCAGAGCCTTCTCTTCTCGAAACTAAACAACCCCAACTCTCTCAGCATTTCCTCATAGCAGAGCTGTTCCAGCCCTCTGATCATTCTTGTAGACCTCCTCTGGACCAATTCCAACAGGTCCATGTATTTCTTGTGCTGGGGGCCCTAGAACTGGACACAGTACTCCAAGTGGGATCTCACAAGAGCAGAGCAGAGGGGCAAAAATCACCTCCCTCAAAATTCTGGCCGCAGATCTTTTTATGCAGGTTTTTTGTGTTTTTTTTTTCTTAAACTTTTATTCCTCCCTTAAACCATTTGAAGAATGCTTCCTGATCTCATTAATTACTCCCAACAATTATACAAATCCACAGTTTTCAGTAAATGTTGCCAGGGTACATGTTAGATCACTTTTCTAAATTAATGCATCCATGCATATAGCAAAAATATTTTATTAGAAAAAAAGTTTACTTAGTAAAAATAGAACGGATGTAAATATATATACACATGTATATATAAACAGTTTATACATCCACTCAAATTAAACTCTTTTAAAAGTATAACAGAAAGATATGGTACCTAACACTCTTTTCTTTTGTGTGTGCCTGAAACGCACCCAGCACTACCACATGGAAAGACTTGCACATGATATCTTCTGGAGCCATAAAATGCCTGGAATAAACCAGTGATGAGCATATTCTAAGCTGACATATAAATCATTATTATCCTCTTCAAACATCAGATATTGCCAACAACCCCAACAGCACTATGCAGGTATACTGTCCCTATTAAAAAATAAAAGCTGATACAAGCATGTCTTTTGAAACTGCAACAAAGAATTAATATATTCTGCGCTTAAGCCATTTTGACGTCTTCAGGCTCATGAAACACATTGGAGGGTCATCTTGATATCACCTGAGAGACAGATCTGAGTCTGAGTGGTTGGGTTTTGTCTTTTTTTTTTTTTTTAATCTAGACTTCTTCTTAAATTTCCTCTTGCCCTTTGTTTTACCTTCACCAAATTATTTTAGTTTTATTTTAATTTAATTTAATTTAGTTTAATTATCAAAGACCTGATGCAGCTCCCCATTTAGATAAGCATCCCTGAACTCCAAATCCTCAAGGCTTCATTAGTGTATGAGCTACCATGAGCAAGGACTATAGGAGAAACGAGAGATTTGGAGTTCTTGGTCAAAAGTATTTGAAGAAGGTGGTAGATAGAGGAAGATAATAAATAATTAGGACTAAAATATTTTTTGAGTTGTTCAATTTTGGGGAGACCTATTTAAATCTTAGGATGCTTTATCTAACTGTCTTCATCATCTCTTCCATTCAGTACATAATTAATTCTTTACTGTTACTGTAACTGGCATCCTTAGAGATAAAAAGAAGTGAAGAGAATAGTATTAACTTTTTCTTTTTCATATGTATGAAGACATCGTAAAAGGATTATATGCAATTTGGACTTTGAGGCTCATGATAACAAACTGCATTACAAAAAGTTTCTTTTGATGAATATAAATGAATTGACTGGACTTCCTAGCCAAACAAAAACCATCATCGTGCTTTGCAAAATTTCTTTCAATTGTTTGTCTCAGAACTGTAAGGTCAGGTCAGTATCAACACTTCAAAATGGCTATATATTATTAAAACTAGAAATCACTTCCATTTTGGTAAAAGTAGCCTTGCTGGAGGCATTCTTGTTTGCTTCTTCCTTAATAATTCATATTATTCATCCACTGAATAAAAAACACTGATTTGTCTGTGGTCCTCTATTCTACCATTCAGAGTAACGTTCTGGATATCTGAGAGTAAGACGGGAACACCGGAGCTGTGAGCACTACACCGGCAGGTGGCTGTGGCATGGCAAGATGAAAGCTGAAAGCAACTCAATGGTTCAGCCTACCGTGTTAGGCTCCCAGCCCTGCTACCTTTGATTCTTAGCTATTTTTATGAATCATTTGACTACCATGAACCTAATCTCCCTAGGGAACCAGGAGGAGAATAAAAAGAGAGAGAAAACGGAGGGAAAACAGTAGCTGGAAAAGGGATAGAGAGCCCCTTGTGAATATAAGGGGGAACAGTGAGAAAGCTTCATGGAAACGTGTAGATTTACTCATGGGTTGTAAGGGCATAATGTCAACAAAATCAACACTTTAAGTGTTGAACACACAGATAAGTGCTTCTAATGTTGAAGTGGCTTAAGAAAAGCTTTTCTTTTTGTTCAGCTGAGGTGAAACCCACCTCAAAACAGAGTCATTTGTAAAGAGCTCAGAGAAATGCGTGAAATATCCAAGATACATTGTGTTGCTATTCCATTGTTTTGACATTACCACTTCTGTTGTCACTGGGCACCATGTGGGGGGTTTTGTCCATTTGTTTTAATTTCATATCTGCATGCTCATTACCTAGTAATGTGTAGGTTAGTTATCTGGGACAAGAAAGTTCTAGTTACATTTCTCCATAGTCTAGCATGAGAAAGCCTTAGAAAACTAGGATCTGTCACAAAACAGATCTTTACTCTTGCAAACACCTTCACCCAAATATAACTGAAGAGTTATCAGTCTCAATGCCCACGAAGGTCACCAAGAGTGTTAGAGAAAAGTCTCAAAACCTTTGAAGTATTATCTGTTGGGCCAGTGAAATTAAACCGTTTATGACTATTTAAAGACACACAGTACTTCATCCTTTGCATGCTATTGCTCCACGTCCCTATTTCAGACTGAAAAACAGCATTTGTATTTACACTGGATGTATAAAAGTTGTTACTACAACCTCAGAATACCACTTCTGAGTTAGCTCAAACAGCTCCATGAGTCTGGCCTTCAGCTGCTCACCAGTGGCCTCCATGTCATTACGTTTTTCACCGTATTAAACCATCACCACAAAACCTCCAGAGCAAAGTGATAGGCTGAACAGAAACTGAAGATAACCACTGGTATGGCACATTTTGACCGAGATCATCTCTTCTGTACCACCTGGTGACACGGAGTCTGAGGCAGAGCCTGTGCAGAGCTGCCACAGGCACCCTGCATAAAGGAGATACTTCAATGACAACCTGATCAAAAATGATATTGATATAATCACTCTCTATATTACCTTAACAAGGCTGTATCAAACAACCTGTTAATGTTAAACCCATTAAGAGAAAGTTACCAGTAAATAACTTTGCTGAAGTGAACACTGATTTCAGTATTAACCCTGGCTATGTGCACATACAAGCAGGTGGAATTCCTGGCTTGCTTTCATCTGTCTCAGGGTGTTGGGTAGCTGAAGTGAAAAGTTACTTATGTTTCTGTGCAGGCAGGTGAGATAAACTACTGGAAAATATTTTACGTGGGTATGACCAGAGAAGTGGTTGTTTTTCTGTTTACAGATAAAGTTTCATTTTGGAGAGAGTGAAACTATTGTGGGCTTTATAGCCAGGTTAGAGGGTTAGTCCATTAGGTTTGGGATGGAGAGGAGGCAAAGGCAAGAGGCACCCTGGGGAACCAAGCACTGCCCAGTGCAGAGAAAGGAGGCGAGAGGCAGCACTGCTGGCCCTTGCTCTGCCCACCCTGCCTCACCCTGCTCCCAGCATCCTTGCTGCCTGAGCCAGCAGGATTCCAGTTACCTTTGCCAGGCTGTCACACACTACATCCAACAGCTACAGTCCCCAATTTCTGCCAGAAACAAGAACTGTGTCACCAAGGCAAAGGGCAGCAGTAACAGGGTTTGATGACGTTTGTTTTCACAAGCATCTGCCTGATCTTTCTGCTAATACGAACAAAGGTCTGTAGTTCTTCAAAGGACATCCAGCTTATTCAGTCTAAGTGCACTGAAATTACTGCTTTTTCCTCCCTTGCAAGAAGCTGAAGGTGTAACTATCGCAGTTTTACTGCTGAGATAGAAGCTGTTACTTCTATCACACTCTCAGTTCCAGTGAAGATTTGTGAGCAAGCTAGATGAAACAGAATAGCACCAGAAAGGTGAAAATGGCATATCATATACATGTAACTCAGCTTTGCATCACCTGTTTTTCCAAACTGAAAACTTTACAAGACCTAAACATTTGTGATTACACATTCATTGTTTTCCAAAAAGCTAAGATTGTAAAGTCACCTCTGTCCTGATTATTATCAGAAGGCTTGAAAGAAAAAACATAAACAGGTATTAAACTGCTAGGACACTAACAAGATTTGCCTGCTAAAAAAAAACCAAAAACACCCACAAATCAATGTTGAATGACCCTGTGAAATGCTTATTGGTATAGTATTATATGAACAGTAAGTACTTTTAATTTTCATAAATATTTTGTGATGTAAAAGTGATATCACTTCTGTGATACACTCTATGGATAAGGTATACGTTATACACAAAGATATGTATGGAGTGCAGCTGTTCCCCTCCAGTGCTTGCTCAGGCACTCCATGGAAGTCTCTCAATTTGAAGGATGTGAAGGTGAAGGACTGACTTACTCCTCCCTGGTTCCATCGCAAACTCTTCATGTTTTGACAGGCAAAGCAGCAGGAACTTTAAGTCTGATGATATTTCACATTATAAATGTCAGCTGATTACATCACTTTGAATGATTCAGGCATATCAGCACAAGCTGATGCAAAAGACAAGAGAGGAAAAAAGAGCAGCATCTACTACTATCTGGAAACTCCAGCAAGGCACTAAGATGTTATATACACACAACTTTTACATTCCCAGACTAAAGGTACCTGACAAATCTTTAAGAATTATGTAGGCAAATTTATATTCACCACTCAAAAAACTATTTGTATTAGAAGAAGTAAATAATGTATTCACATTTGCAAATGTTGTTTTAGTATGTATGGAGGTGGGGGGTGGTAATGGTGGTGTTCTGTTCCCCTATCCAACCCTGAGCCATAACATTTTCAATCAGAGTGTAATTTAAGAGGCTTTGAAAAAACTCCTAAGGAAATCAAAATTAATGCTATTGATGATTAGAATGCATTTAGCTTGTTTGTCATTAACTTTTCAGCATCATAGTTGCTTGCCTATAGACAATATTGTAATGATTTACATTTACCACAGCTTCACTCAAGTTGCAGATGTTCACAGTAACAGCTGCTCTCAGAAAAAAAATGAGACACTCTTTAGAAATAAAATATATGAGGCTTTGAAGCTGTGATGCAGCCAGTACTCTTGAAAAGAATGAATTCAAGCTAGGAGGAGCTTTCTAGCACCTTTCTATGTAGCTGCTCTTTGCAAGTGTTTGACAGAAAGTGTGAATTAGGACTGTGGCTAAATTTATCCCCAGATGAATCAGCTTCTCATTGTTTACCAAGCTCCTTTCAAAGCATCAACCAAATTACAAAAGTCCACAAGACGACGTCTCCAAGAAAACGGATTTTTTTTTAAAAAAAGGTTTGACTTAAGGTCTTTTTTTAGCTATTGTTCATTCTCAATTGTCTGTGCTGCGCACAGAAGCCAAATTGATAAGGCTACAAAACACATATTCCTGCCTGCTTGCTTGGGGCTGGAAGCATATAAAACCATCCCTGACAGGAGGTGCGCTCCTCTGTCAGCTTTAACCCACAGCGACCATCACAGTTTCCTGTGTAGTCACTGACACTCGAGGGTTTATTTCACAGCTACTGATGTTTCAGGATGTTCCCTGTCAGCACCAGTTGCACTTTCTTACTCTTGTCATGCCTCCATCTCCAGCTGGCATAAAGCATTCCTGGGAAATTTTCATTCAAAAAGCATTTGCATCCCAGGCTGGAGTTGCTCTATGCACAACAGTCCCGGAACAAAGCAGAGGCAGCTCACCTGCCCAGATACACTTTCTGCTTTTCCAGCCACAGGCAGGAATTACAGCACATCTATGCCCACAGAAACTCGCTGCAGCATGGACCAAAATCTTGAGGTCACCGACTTCCAGCATTTCTTAGCTACAGGAAACGTATTAAGCTACCTTTGCCTTAAAGCTCCTACAAGTAGTAGTGCTGGAAACTAAATAACCTGGCAACAGGCTCTTGGCAGAAGGATAAAAGCTGGAATGCAGCCTAAGTAACATATTTGGCTACGTCCTGTATAGCCAGTTGCGTTCACTCAGAAATCAGAATGTAAAAAGACAGTAGCCCAGGCCAAAGCAGAATTATCACCATATGGGTCTGTAATGATGAACAGGCTTGTGGACCACATTGGCTATTGTGCCAAAACCTGTGAGGACCTGGGACAGTTGCTTCAAGTTTGTGTGTATTTAAAGGTGTTTCCAAAATACCATTTTGCATTCACACACCACAGCAAATAAATTAATATTCAACCTAGTACTTGGTAATGCAATGCCAGAGCAAATTCATTCCACATTACAGACAGCGGCAGAACAATGTAAAGAAAATATCAACAGATGTTATAGAGCTGTGATAAACAAAAAACTAGATGGTGTCTCCTCTATTGGCAGAGGCAATGTTTCCATATAAAAGAGCTCACTGCTCATTTGTTTTTAGACAACAGACTTTTCTAAAATCCTTGTTTCAAACCCAGAATAAGAGACCATCTCTGAAGAGATTCAATCCAGTTGCATTTACTACTTCAATCAATACATGTTTAGAGAAACAGTACAGAGAAATAAATTAAATACTTTATTAAATCATCAGCTGTCTGTAGGGACTCTTCTAGCATTTGTAGAACATGTAAAAGGCGTACTGTTCTGTACCAGCTATCCAGCTACTCACTAGACCAATTCTGCCATTCAATATTGATATTTTCAATGAATATTCTATTTTCCTACAATGTAGACCCTGCTGAAATAAAATGGGGGAATGAGGGAGACTCATCCATGTTTTTTTGGAGGCAACACTGCATCTAAACTAACAGCATCTGGGTAATAAAAGCAACAAACTGTACCTCCAATATTTTTAGTAATTGAGAATGAAGACACATCCAAAAATCAATTATCTGTATATTCTGAATTAAGATAGGAACATATGAACAGCACACATTGGTTTAGAATATTTTTTTTTCACATTTGGATATTTTTTTACTTTTCTCCAAGAGGTCAGATCAACTGATCTTATGGCTTTCCCACAAATAGAAAAAGGAGAATAAAGAAAACTATTCTGAAGGAAATAGGTATCATTCATAGTCAAGGGAATCTTCTGCTTAATACAGTTTCTTTTACTGATTGGCATCTCCATTTCCTCAGGCTCAACCTGATGGGATCTAAGACTGGACAAGATACTGACTTCAAACCTGAAGCCACCAGACACCTCAAGACTATCTTGCCCTGCAAGTTTAGGATCTACAGGACACCATACTTGCTGGTTACATTTAACGTCACCAAGCTAGCAGACAACAGAATAAACCAAACTCCTCTACACGGAATGGGAGCCTTTTGGTGAAAGTAATTTGGTCCAGACTGACACTTCTTCCCCATAGACCTTCTTGTGATATATCAAAGACTATTTACACTGGGCAAAACCCATCCAATTTCAGGAAAACACAGCAATTGTCTCCTATAGGATTCCTCTCATGAACTGACAAATATATTCAGTGTAAAATAACATTACATTTGAGAAGCTTTGACAAGCTGGTTTTACCTGGGCAGTATAAGACAGTTTTCACTGAGACAGTGCTGAGACTGCCTAAGGGAATCCCTCAAAAAACAGTGCACATTTTCCTCATAAAAACCTCAAGCAGTGGCATTTCCCTGAGCGCCTATCAAAGGAGCTCTCGGAAAACTGGCTGTTCAGCTAATACTCAGTGTTTATAGAAGTTTAACATTTTAAAAATAAGCTTCAGCTCCCAAATTTCTAGGCAGAATGATGGGGATGCATTGTTATCGCCGGGGAAGCCTTTGTGCCACAGTTAAATCCAGGAGGGCTGCGCAGCTCTCCAGCAGCGGGTGACTTTGTGGCCCCACAGGCCTTGCCACAGCATCTCCCGGTGCTCTGGTCTCATGGCCACACACTATCCGGGATTTTTTTCCTAGTCAGTTTTCCCTGAAGCTAAATCCCCCATTCTCTCAGTATAATGTCTCCCTCCCCAAACAGGGAAAAACAGGGAAGAAGCCTTTGTCCTCTGTGTTAGAATTGCAAGACATGGCGTATAGGGTACCTATAGTATCAGATACTGTAATTAAATTTGGAAATATTATTGTAAATCCAAGACAGATTCTTTCCCTTTTATAGTGATTTTTTTAGACAGAAAGCACCATCATTATCAGCATAGCAGCACACTACTGTTGGTAAAGCTAATGTACCTCAAATTCAGAAAGCAAGATAAAGTGTCTTTTCCTATAAAACTTGCCAAGCCAGTTTGCAAATGACAGTTAAAACTGCTGATAAAATGAGCAGTCATCTATCACTGCTTTTTTAGATTTTATGGCATTTCCTTAGAATATTATCATACAACCACAGCATGAAAGTTAACAATGCTTGTGTCTATTTCTTTAGCTTTTCCCCATTACCCTTAATAGCTCTTGCTAAACCTCACAGTTTCATAAAACTAAACATACCTTTGGATAAGGACATTATATTTACAACCAAGCCCTAATGAAGCTGGGGAGGGGGGAAGCCCTTAATGGCATGCTGTGTGGCTTAAAACCGATAATGTTTCAGAACATCTGCCTGGATGTACCTGGGAAAAGTGCTTCAGAGATGCAAAACTGTACAGGTCAGCAAATCATCTCCTGCAGATCTTCAGGCCTTCCCTTATTTTTTTTCACTCTTGATAAATATTGCAGTTGCCTTCTTTGTAAGAGTGTTCAGAACAGTCCTTACTGCATCACCATTCACAGAAGTGTCAGAAACCAAGCATAAACAGGAGAAATAAAAAAAAAATAAAAATATATATCTACTAGATTGTCCAAAAATCACAGAAGATCATGGAGATTTTTCTGAGGTTTCCTAGCACTTGGGTTGCACTGTTAGGGCTTCCCTTGACAAGGTAGTGCCCTCTTTAAACCTAATGAAATTAACATTAAAAGATGAGAAATGAATGCAAGTAGAATTAGGCTATGTAGATAACCAAACCTCCATCTTCCCCTTCCTCTTCTATTTCAGCTTCCTTAGAGAATGGACCTCAAGGTGGGCCAATACACCAACAATTATCTTTCTACTCTACATTCTAGCAGAGGAGAATGCTACAGGAGACAGCAATATTCCCAAACCACAGAGAAAACATCTGACAGGGTACCTCTCTGCCACTCAAACTTGGTTAAAATTTGCTACAAAAGCACTAACTTGATCCTTTTCCTTATGGTGGTTTGTTGTGGGTTTGTTTTGTTTTTGTTTTTGGTTTTTTTTTTAATTATCTTTATTTTGTGAAGAATGAAGAAGAAAAATGTTACAGCTGTAGAAGAAGGCAGATGAATATATTTCACTGTAACATTTTCACTAACTGATTTATTCTTGTAGCTGCCGTCTCTCTATTCTGTGACAAAGGAAGGATGACGATGATGATGGAGGTTAATGGAAAGCATTTCCAAAATATCTATCAAGCAATGAATGTGTGTGTTGTGATTTTACACAGTTCTTTCTTTCTCATAGTAGACAGGAGAGAAGACTTTGCAAAAAACCCAGTATGGTTTCAGATGCGATACCCATCTTACCACGTAACTGGTTTTGAAGACTTGCAGTGTACAGGGTTTCCTGATGGCAGGTTATTTTATTATCCCTGCTTTACAAGAAGGAAAACATGGGCACTTCAAATGTAAACACTTGTATTTTCAGGTTTTACAGGATGAGGTTGGTGGAGATGGGAATACAGGCTAAGGAACCTGGTGGAGACTGACTCCCTATAGCTGTTACTATGGAAGAGTATTAAATCTGTGCTTCTCTATCTGCTCTTACAGCAAAGTTATGGTGCTTTGTATTCACTAGTATTTTGGAAGGCGATAGATAACGAGTATTTATCACATGATCAAACATCTGCTTTTAAACAGTGAAAATGAAGCTCAGAACTATCAAAGGACAGAAAAAGGAATAACATCTGTATCTTTTCTTTCCTTTTTGAGAGCTCAGTGGCCATTTCCCTAAGGATGTGTCCTTTGCTATACATTCAGATGTCAAACTGAAGGGATTTTAACATCTGTTGTTAAAGTGAAATAGCTTAGCAGGAAAAAAAAAAAGATAAAAAAGAAAGCAAGATGACCTCCCCAAGAGTGTCATACAAAATCTTGATTATACCCTAAAAACAAAGGTACTACATTCCACTACTTTTCAAATGTAAGTGGCTCAAATAATGATGGCAAAATGAAGTTATTTAATAACAATTTAAGAAAATACAAAATGTGATTCCTAATTAAAAAAAAAAAAAGTAAAATACACTCATTCTGTAAGTAGCCAACATAATGGCAGAGAAATAAACATGAATTAGCAACAATTTAGGTAAATGCCAGGAGACTGAGTTCCAAGTACTTTGAAATCTTTTTGAAAATGTAAAATTCGTCAGAACAAGGCTTGGGCAGAAGGCAAAACCATCTCTGTGGCTCAGCTCCCTGCTGGGAACAATCATTTAATAAAAGTTTAAAGAAAAAAAAAACCAAAACCAACCGTGAAATACATTTTAAAATCGTTACGTACACTCGGTCACATAGAAACCTATAACCTACACTTACATTCATCTCTCTATGTGCTCAGGCAAATCAAATGCTACAAGCAGGCAAACTTCCAAGATGTGCAAAGTGACTATAAGCATATTTGGACCTCTTGTCTTTGTCCCTCCATTGACATGTTACACCACAGAAAAAGTACCCAAGGGAAGCAAATTCTTTACAAAATATCATTGCAAGAATAGATTGAAAAGACTGGTAGGAAAAAATGGGACAAGGAGGTGGAGGAGATGCCTGTGCTGTACTTCCATGCCATAGCTCAGCACATTAACAATGCGCGAGAATTTGGGAGTCTGAAGTTCAGTTGCCTCCTGAGGAGATCTGCAGCCATGCCAAGACGGCACATCAGCTATCAGCCAAAATATATTCTGGAGTACATCATGCTCTATCTGGCTCATGATGAGAACTTTTCAGCTTTTGCCTGAACTGAAG
Source organism: Microhierax caerulescens (assembly GCA_035590215.1). Taxonomy (NCBI): domain Eukaryota; kingdom Metazoa; phylum Chordata; class Aves; order Falconiformes; family Falconidae; genus Microhierax; species Microhierax caerulescens. Next base: position 86,454,923 of record JAVJGJ010000047.1, on the reverse strand, counting down.
GTTCGCGGGAACAGATGGTGAGTACCCGATCTGGTTGCTGTGTGCAGTAGATGCTGGGAACACTAGGGAAGCCTGTTGGGCTACTGCTCTGCCCCGCAGGCTGGGCTATCACTCATGCCCTCTCCTGTCTGTCTAGCAGGCTGGGCAAGTATTCTGTTCAAGACAGAAGGGCTCCCCAGCATGAGAAATCAAAGGGTGTCTGTCTCAGACCGCTGAAACCTGGGCAGCTTGGCAACTCTTGCAAGTGGTGAGTCTAAAGCGGGTTTGAGCCAAGCTGCTAGACGAGAGGGGCAGCGGACCCAGCTTTTCGACTCTTGAAACAGCACATGAACCACTGAGATATAAAAGGAAAAGAACTTTGCTCACATCCTTGTCACATCTGTACTGCTTTCTTCCTTTCCTAGGGGAGACGGGGGTGGATACATACATCATACATATTTAATTTCCTGGCAACTGATTTCAGTGGGGGCTTTGGGGTTGTTTTGTTTTGGGGGCTTTTTTTGCTTTGTTTTGTTTTAATTTGCAGTGTAGTCAAGACAGCTCCAGAATCATGCCGAATTAGATTGTGATCATCTGCAGTATATGCTCATTAGTAACATAAAAACCACAGTAACGTGTCTGCAGTACCACATCTTAGGATTGAAGCTAAAAAGCAGAGAGAAACAGTGAAAACTACACTATGAGCATATACTGTAGATCAGAGCTTCTCTTTTTTTATTTCGGTACAAGATGCAATACCACTAAGCTGTTTTCTTAGACAACCTAACAGCTCCACAACCCACCCTCCCCCCCCCAAAAAAAACCCCACAAAAACATAAACAAAACAAAAAAAACCCAAACAAAGAAAAAAAAAACACCCAACTTTTTCTTCCCCCAAACCAATCTTCACACTACAAAGAAAGCTCTCCCTATCCAAAATCATTTCCCCTTTCCTTTATATCCACTTAATTAAATATCTGCTGAATGAACATATTTGGTCTCCACTATATCACATAAAAAATATTTTATTTTACTTTGAATTATTCACTGTCCAGAAATCAAAAATCTTTCTTTGCAGCAAGTGATACAGAAATGAAGAAAAGCAGCACACACAAGTTCCCAATTTCATAGATTTTAAGTGTCTTTAGACTTAACTTTGACTGTTTCAGATTAATTACTACGTGCCTGTTTTTTTAAAAGTAAGTGTACACTTCACTGTAGGAATGAGTGTACTGAATATTAATAGTTGTATTAGCAAACGTTGCTGTTATGGCTGCATCAAACACTGTTGCAGATATGCCTATAGACTACATCCCAGAACACTCCATATTTTACCATCATTATAGACCAGGATTTTCTAGACATTAAAGGAAAAACTCAGAAGGATATATTACAGCTGCTAAGCAAATTCCTTTTCCATTTTTTCCTCTTTCTTTTAGGAACACTCCTCAGGAAAATGCTGAGAGACTGTAGGGCCCCAGACAGAAAAGCACATGAGGAAGAAAACAAGTAGTTACAGGAATAGAAAAAAAATATTTAAGGCTCGTGTTCCCCCCTCCAACTTCTGGAGCACATACCTGTAAGAGAGCCTGAGACATCCAATTCCCTGCAGCAACTGAGAACCAATGGTACCACAATCATCTCTGCCATCCTCACTTGCTTTATTCTCAAACTTATATGATTATGGGTAGTTCAAGGAGTATCCTAGAACGTCTAATTACCCTTATAGTTAAAAAGAGCGTCCTATGTCTAAATTACAGTTCTTTTGCTGCCAGTTATAACTTCTTTTATGCATAATTAACACAGAAAAGAGTTTATTTCCTTCTAATTCACAGTTTTTTACATATGTGACTATCTCTACCAGGTCTTCCTTCTCTTGCTCAACAAGCCCAGTTCTTCCACCTTTTGCCCACAGAGATTCTGTATTCTAGACCTTGGCTCAGGCCTGTTTCTGAAGAAGTGTATAGGAAAATGGCTGAGTTGGAAACGGCGATGTGAAAGCACAGAAACCCTCATGCACAGTACTAGTTCATGCAGGAAATCCAATATTCTTGGAGGTAAACAGCTGAAAGTCTTGACTGTCCCTCTGTAAGAAGCAGCATAAACCCTGCTTTTCCATTAAAAGTTAAATTAAATGACAGCCCTTAAGCAGAAACAGGCAGATTTTCTCTCCAGTGTGTAGGAAAAAACCCACCCAAACAAACCAAAAGGGAACAATCAGGTTCGTCAAATCTGGAAGCATACAGAATAGTGGAAAGGAAAAGCACAACAGGACTTTGAATACATCTCTCTGTCTTCTGAGATATATAGATTGAAAGGCTTTGCATATTTGTTTTCATTTATCAAATGAGATTTGTTATAGCAATCATGAAAAATTAATACTGACTACATTAGGTATTCAGATACTTAACTGGAACATAGAAATAGAATGGTAAGATAAAAGATAATGAAAAATTATTATCTGATTGTGCAAAGTTTGTTTTGTAAAACATGCTGTTCTACAAGTAGAAATTCAAACTAGAAATACAAACAAAAATGAAAATGACAAATAATTCATCTAAGTAATTTAATAATCCATGCTATACATGCAGAAGATCTATTTTTGAGAGGTACTCTAATGTTATAATAGATTGGTTGGCTTGAAATCAATACCCGACTAGAAAGCGTGCTTGTAGACAACATAAAATTGCCTGTGCTGTAACGGTGGCGGTGCTTTGACATAACCTGTGCCGCAAACAGTTTATCTACAGTCGGTGGATTCTGATCAATTTTTATAAAAACTGTTGTCTTACTGATTGCATCAAACTAAGTCAACGTGGGAGGCAGGTTCTCTGCCCTGTGCTGTCCATCACAACATAATGGCAGGAATCTGCTCTAAGAGTCTTCATTAGGTCTTTGAAACCGGTGCAGGTAAGCAGCGATCCAGTCATGGATGGTTTATAAATGACACATGGGACATCTGGCTGTCTGCAAACTGCAGGGCACTTCTCTTGCCCAGCACACTTCTCACATTCCCGGGATGCCTGAAGTGGTCACTGCAGACCCAAGGAGTGGGTACCATTCACACATCCCTCAGGCTGCTTGCCCTAGTACCCAGACTTACTGGAGCACACTGAGGAATCCTCCCTGCCCATCCCCTGGGGTTCCTGCTGGCAAGACAAAGGTCACCAAAGAGTCTGGGAAGACCATCTCCCCCTGCAGCACTAATATAGGCATGGTATCTTAAAAATACTTCTCTTTTTTCTGCCCTGAATCTGGAAAGGATGCAGGAGAAACAACTGAAAGTGTGGTATTGCATTACAATGGAGGGCACAATAACTTCAGATTTCCTGCTGATGTTTTAACCCCTAATTGCCTGGTAGTGCTTAAACACTTGTCCAAGATTATGGAGTTTATCTGACCAGTGGAAACACTGCTGCAAGAAATCAGTTCTTCTCCCTCCTTTCCTCTAATTTAGAAAGACATTCTATTAGAGTGAAAAATAAAATCCAAGTTCATTTCTTGATGTATGCACTTACCTATTGCCTTTGAAACAGATTTTTTCAAACATCTCAATTCCTAGCAAACATTCACTACTATTAATAGCACTGTAAAGAGAACTATGAAGCAAAAACAATGGCAAATGCAGAAAAAGGATCACCTGATCCACCAGCTCACAGTGCACAGCATTACAAATCCAAAAGCACTCAAATCTCAAACAAGTATCAGAAACATCTGCTAACATCAGAGAAAATAAAAGTCCACTGACAATGGATCATCAAGTTGGCAGCTCTTTCCCATAGTGTTGCAGCCTGATTTTCAAAGACCCTTCCTGTTCTTGCATGTGCTTTTCAATTTATACTTTAATACATTAAATCATCTGTCCCAAAATTTGCATGACATCTTTTGGCCTTAAAAGAAAGAATGCAATTAGCAAAAAGATTTTGATTAGCTTAAAGCATGAAAAAAACCTCCAGTAGTCTGATACTTTGGTATGGGACAGCTATTGAGCTCTTAAAGGCACATACTGTGTTCTTGTTAACGCTATACCTTTATATTCATTTAACGTGTTTAAGTATAGAATGTGTATTTTTTCTAAGTAAAATTAATAAGCATGCATTCAAAAGTGCACTAAATTAATCTCTAAGAAAAAAAAAGAAGAAAGAAAAACGGCTGCTTTGTTTGCATCTTGCTTTTGTTAAAAGACTGATAACCTTTGCAATTATAAGGTAATGATACCTCTTGATGCAAATGGAGCAACTTCTTATCAGTCACAGTAATGCCTGAAGATACTCACAGGCAGAATTTAATCATCAATTAACCAGAAAATTATTCACCACAAAACTTAAGAATTTGTTAGGTTTCTCGAGTTTCAGATTTCCTCTCCTAACACATCGATTATAGCCCCAAAAGACATTAAAAAAAAAAATCTATTTAAGAGATCTAAATAATACTAATTGAAGATAAGAAAAATATATGCTACTGCAGCACATAGGGCCTTGGATCCCTTTATGTAAATGTTCATAGGATTGTGAAAATACCCCCCAGCATGAAATACAATTTTTCACGACTCCTAGGCTGACTTTTTGAATGCCTGCTGCTGCAGTGGCAGATGCATCACTCTCACTGGCAACCAGGCACCAAACACTGACCATGTATCGCTCCCCCCAGCTTCCTGGGTGATGTGTGCCAAGTCTATTCATACAAGAAACATACCACTGTCAGAAAACTTTGGGAAGGAAAACGAGAACTTCCAGTATACAAAGTGGTTATGCTACCCCTGTTGGTTTCAAGAAAAAGTTCTTATAAGATGCTCCTCCACTGGGGAAGAGCACTGCAATGACTTTGACGTTGCCACTTTGGACTGAAGGTATGTAGTGACACAGAACAGTGTTACCAAGATTTGTTTCCAATTTGAAGTAGGATCACTGCGTCTGTGTTCCTCCTTCTGTTAGTTTTCTGGAATTTTCTGGTGCTTAATAGAATTGTTATTACATCTGGATACTTAATGTACTCACCAAAGCATTGTTTCAACATAAAGAATTAATGATGATTAGTGTTACCTTCTAGTTTGACACTATCTTCGATTTAAGGATGCTGCACTTTCTGATGAAATACAAACACCTGATGCATAACTTACGTAAATAATTATATCTCTCAGTTTTAATATTGGCACTAAACAGGATATAAATAACCGATTGGAACTGTGAATATAACCAATAGGATACAAATCATTAATTTAAGTTTCTTGCCTGCTAAACAATAACATTTAGAGACAAATGTTATAAGATAAAATACAGAATAAGAATTATTTTACATGGCTCTAGCTAAAAAAAGAAACAGAAAATGGGTTGCTCTGGCAATGTTGTCATTTCATCTCTTCAGTCCACCCCAATTGAACACTAAGATTTCTAAATACAGCAAGTCTAATTCTTGATAGTAAGGCTTTTTGTCTGAACATGTGCACTTCTCTAGTCCTACATATACTCAAAACTGCCAGAGCAGCTGTAAAGCTTCCCGAAGCCACACAGTTTTATGGGACAGGGAGGCGGAGAGGGGTGATGTTGACCCATAGTTGCTTTTGGTATTGGATTTCCACCACACTCTTCGAGCATCTTCAGTTCTAGTTTTATTATGAAAGACTGCAAATTTTGCCAAGGGTCATTTCATAACCATGGATTAACTCATACACCTTTTAGCCAGTGCAGATTATTATTACTTTGTTCTTAAACAAGTGGTCACAATGGGCTTTTTTTTCTGTTTTTAATCATTGTTTTTGTTAATTATTTTTGCCTCACATATATGTGGTTCATTGTAGGAAAAAAAGCCCTCTTGCTAAAATCAAGTTTATTATCTAAAGAGGGGAAAAGGTGGCCTATTTCACTTAGGTGGGCTGTCATCTATGTCAATTTCTTTTTTCCCCAGAGGGTGTCCCTACCAGGTGACAGCTGCCCAGAAGTGGACTTTACTTCAGCTCACCCAGAGCCAATCCGTTTATTTCAAATGTCATAGAACAGGCAAATCCAGCCCCACACTCCCACATAGTCCTGCACAGAGAAGAAAGATGACTTTTCCCATTCAAAGCACTGAACTGGGAGAGGCTGGAACAGATTTTGCTCTTCTCATCAGGTCACTGAGGAAGGGGGCCAAGCCCAAAGGGTTCTTCGGGAAGCCTGTTGCAGCTAGCACAGCCAGCCAGTGTGCCACGTCAGGTAGCATGTTGCATAGACATACACCCGAATAGCAGCAGCAGGCAGGGTAAAAATTAAACAAAATGGACCAGTAAAACCTGCATTTCAGGAAAGGACATGGAGACTGTGCATCTGTGCAGACACAGCCCCTTTTTTCCAGCTAGATCTGATACAGGCAGGAGCCAGGCAGCCACAAGCTGGAGACAGCCAGCACCTGCAAGACACAACCTTTTTGCACAGGTTTGAAATAGATGCTGTGCTTTTAAATTCCATATTCTCATTTGCTTTGAGACAGTCAGTAACACCAGACTTAAAATTATAAAATTATTTTTACTTGCACAATTATTTTTACTTATTGCTGTCATCCCCCACCACATCTAATATTCTATTTTTCCTCTATGCCACCTTCATTTTTTTGTAAAGCTTTTTTCCTGGTTATCTTCAGTAGGTTATTAAACATATATATTTTGCTACTGGATATATTAACTGTGCCCTGATGAAACACACTCCTGTCAGTCTGTCTCCTATCTGTGTGTCTGATTCTGTAAACCTTTTCTCATCTGAGAAGTCCCCTGAAATAAACTCGATCCAGTAAAGCACTTTAGTGCATGAAGTCAATAGACCTATTCATTGCTTAAAGGTAGCCATAAGCCTTAAGTGCTCTGTTACTGTGGGGGCCCAAGAAAGAAAGGACTATTCATGACAGTAAGTGCTTTTTAAATTGGCCCTACAAGGAAAAGCCTATTAGTGTTACATTTAGAGTGGCTGTTCCTATGGAGACTAAGGAGTGAATTCAGCATCCATTTTAATTCCCTCCTAGAAGCTCTATCTAGGAGAGAGCAGATGGCTGTGTCTGCCTGCACTCCTGAGCACTGACAAAGTGTTCGGGCAAGAACAAGACAAGATGAAACTTTAGAACTTTTATGGAGACTCTTGTAATGCTTAAACATTTAGGATGGGCAGTAAGCTAAACCAAAACCGATCCCCAGGACTCAGGTGTGACATCTACTACTACAGAATGACTAGGGTCTTTTAACACTGGTCATAAAATCCTTTGTGCAGTGATGAGTTAAGTTTCATCAGCAAGTTACTTTGTCGTACTGGTTGCACTGTTTCCACTGCATTTGGATGAGGCTGCTATTAACAAAAAAGATCTCCAATTACAAATTGCATTACAATAAACAGGAGAGAAGATCTCAGCTTTTACAGCTTGCTTTCATCTAGCAGCATCCTTTTACTGCACATATTGCACAAGCCATTACGTCCAAGCAAAATCACTTTCCCTGCTTTTTTAATAAATAATCAGAAATACCGAATTTCTACTCAGGACATAAAGTAACATCTGCTCTCCAGATTTGACACAGCAAAAAAAAATACACTGACCCATTCAATCTCTGAGCCTCCAAATAGACCGTTAACAGGTAACCCCTCTGTAACTGCAAGGATCTGCTCCTCAGCAGAAGAGAATAAAAATGACTGCACGTTCCAATTTTCTAAGGCATCCTCAAGGCTAAAATTACAGAAGTTTTAAAGGCCTGAGAGGTAAGCCACTGGGGTCCCTTGCTGTGTATTGATTAAGAAATAAATGGGATCATTAACTTGTTAGCAAAGTATCATGAGGAGAAGCAGTCTCATGGAATTTCAGGAAATCAATTTCACGTTGAAACTAATTTATTTTCTCACTATTTTATGGAAAAGAAGATGTCAAGGTCTAGATCAAACGGTCTAAGTACATGATGAGAAATTACAAACTCCAGAGTTCAAATTAAAAGGCTGATACTGAGCCAGACTATGGCCATAAACCAGAATATTTATGTTTGTAAACAGGGAATACAAACTGGCTCTAGTCCTTCGCTGCTACTCTGTGAGAGCTGAGGGATCCTAACCCAGTCACTTTAAAGGTGGTTGGAGTTTTGCTGTTGACTTAAACAGGAGCAGAACTGGGAATATGCAATTGCAGAACACTTTGGATGCGAAGACTGCGGTTATCTTTCGTAATTATTGTCAACACAAGGGACACAGGACAGTATTGGTTGCTATGTTTTCCCTTTCAAGGAAAGCTTTATGCAAGATAAGCATAGAAAACCTAGAGCTCCCCTTTATTTAAATAGTAATAACCCCCCCAAAACCAAAACTTACACCCTTTAGGCTCTAAATACTGCTCCTCTGGCATGCTGAACCCAAAAAGGGACCTAATGAGCTTCTTGTCATCAGAGGGCTGCAAAAAGCAGATTTGTCTGGTCCTCCCAGGTTCCTGGGATGATGCTATCAAGAAATGCAATAGCTCCAGAGCCCCAGGGATCTGGGAACGACTCATAGGTGCCAGCACAGAAACCACTGATGTTGAATTATAGGAATTATTGCAAGCCTGGTTTGCAGTCTAAAATAAGGTCAAAATTGTATCTTCCTTCCACCAATCTTATCAGCTTCAGACCCACACCTTTCCTTGGAATTACAGATTTGAGTTTGATCTATTTGTAGGGCCTGAAAAAACTTGGCAAAACTGAGTTTAAAAATAATAAAAAAAACCTACTTCTCCTCTATTTATTTTTAAAATACTATTATAAGGTCAATAATTTCAATTTAAGGAAGGTTTTAAATGTAGGAGACATCCTAATTAATTAGTACCTAATTTAAGAAATTTTCTACATGCATCCAGTACTAGGTTAAACCTCGACTTTCAGAGGTATTGAAAAGTAATTTGATTTCCATTTCTATTGTTGCTTTTGCAAGGAGGAGTTGACCCTTTATACCATAAAATATCGAAGTAGTTCAGACATTTGTAAGAGGGAACCTCAAGTGCTTTTCAAATTGAAATCTGACAGTATAACATGACTGTATTCATTCCACGTATCAGTATCTCACTCAAAAAAACCCCAAAAATAAAAACAAAAAAACCCAAACCCGCATTTAACCATATTACTGACCAACAACATCAGTCTGCATACATTATAGTAAAAGCTATCACGTATTCTAGTAAATTTTAGACGGTCTCAACAGCAGGCTTGAAACACCACTGGTGTGGACAATCCCTCTGCCCATTGAATAGAAGTAGTTTTAAGGGTTCTGAAACTATAATCGCCCACAGAAAAAAAGACAAAGTTTTAGTCATTAGATTAAATGGTTACATTTTAATGAATCTTCTCTAAGATCACTCAAACCCTTCCCCTGCCTACACCAATATGCAAATCGTTTCTTCCACAAAAGAAATGAAATAGTTTTGGGTTTGAAAATGCTTTAGGCTTACCACGAGTGCTATTAGAAAAAGCAGTAGCACTATCAAAAGTGTGTTTTCGGCACAATGTGCACAAAATATAAATCAATCAACCTTCTCATTTGAATTTCTGAGCTTGAAGATTTCATACATTTGGCAGAATTCACTACTTACGCTTGCTTGAAGTATCTGGATACTCCTCTTAGATAAGTGCTTGTGTTCACATGCCAGATAGCTTGCACCAGTTATTCCCCAAAGGGTGTTTCTGTTGTGATTTACACTACAATTACTACCCTTCCTCAAGATGGGCAGGTGGGTTTAAAGTCACAAGCCCACCTGGGACAGGGGGAGAGGTGTCAGTAGAGCATCACCTCTTGTGCTTTGCCAGGGTGGTGGCGTTCTCAGGGAAAGGCACAAGCAGCACAAGGCTGCACCAACAGCATTCCCCAGGACTCAGGTTATGGAAAGCATCCAGACACTGCCCACTCCACACCTCAGACCCAACAGAGGCTACCGCAGCTGTTTTGTCCTTCCAATAATTACAATATAATTGTATCTATTCTAGTGCTGCACTGCCCTTTCCATTTCCAGTTTTCCTATGGTTTCAACTAAGCCTTCCACATGTCTTCCATAGCCTCCAGGTATAAAACAAATTACTTCTTCACTGAAGTCTCCTGCATGGAGACTACCATCAGGGCCCAAGTCTTCTCAAGATGAAAAATTCTAGTCTCTTTTGCCTTAAGCCCTATTTTATGAATAGCTGATTATGTAGTTTTCCTTGGCTTCCCATTCATCGTTTCAACTCTTCCTAGAAGTTCACCATCAAAAAAGGAAACCTCTTTCCTCAACTAGACTCTGGGATGTAAAGATTTGCTCCACAACTAGCAGTTTGTGGTCGCGATCAATGTCTATTTACCTTTTCACCTGAACAAGGTATGACAGGGTGGTGGTTTTTTTTTTCTTTTGGTTTTGGGGTTGTTTTATAGGGGGATTTTTGGTTTTTTGATGATGTTTGTTTTTTGGGGGTGTGTTTTTAAAAACATGTGTTCTTTATTTATTTAGGTTTAAACTTTATGGTTCTAAATGCTGGCAGACATCGTCCATTAAATTACCTGAACCTGTTGTGCTTTGAAATTGTACTGTTTTTCTCAATTCACAATGTAACTGAGAATCCAGGCAGTGTCATGAAGCTTGTTTTCCTCCAAGTGCTGTTTTTTTCAGAATGTCTAAGATTTTTTGTTGTTGTTGTTGGAGTAAGGGGAGTTTCATTTTGCTAGTGAAAAGGAAAAAATTTAGGAACTGGACACATATTGATTATGAAATAAATAACCCATGATAAACATCAGCTTGCCATGAACTTTGTCAAAGTTTATCTGCAATTTGGAAATGTTTCCCAAGAATTTTACAAGTACCGCTTTCTCCTTTTTTTTATAAAATACTGCCTTTTGGAGTTAAACACATGCATTATTTTGAAGAATGCACTGCAGCACCATATAAGATTTCAAGATACACAATTACAGTTAGATAGTCCATCTGAAACTGCATAAAAACATTTTAGGAAAGCAAAGTCCTTGTATTAAAATGCTTGCCAGCATACATTATTAATATCCAAAACTAGTTTCCACATGTAAGGATAACAGTGATTCTTAGCTTCCACGTTTCGCTTCAAAAACTCTTCTCACAAAACCTTTTAAGTTGTAACCATCTTGAAAAAATAAAACTTATTTTTTTAAAAGTATTTTAAGTTTTTAAGAAATTAAAAGCAGCATTTTCTATCCACTCAGACAAGTAGTGCCTGGTCAAAATTTTCTAGTGTCCTAATAATAATCCTGTGATGTCAGAACCTGCAAGGTATTGGATAGTTCGTCCAGAGCATAGAGAAGCATCCTTATTTTATGGGAGAAGAGTAAGTTACGCTCACTTGGAAAACAGCAAGGCAAAAACCAGACATTCACCTGAGCAAAGGATTTGACATGATGTTACAAAACGCTGACAGTAAAATAGGACAAGTCAGTCCAGAAATACGTAAGAATTTTCTCACTGCCATGTACTGCAGTAATATTTCCTCAACATATTGCACTCAGCTATCTCCAGAAATAGTAACCAGATGAAATAATCCCAGGGAACAGCAGCTGAATGAGAACAGAATTAGACTTTTATTTTGCTTTGGTTTCCTCTGATTGTCTTTCCAGCTGACCTTCCACCTTGGCTAGGCTTCCAGTTTCTCCTGTACATTCAGATTTGTAAGTGCAGAAGTGGATAACGTATTTTCAACACAGCTTCCCAAATCTTCACAAGTGCCCCACTAGACATAAGCTGAGCATGAGTGGAAATAGGCCTGGCTGCCAAGAAGCCTTCCATACACCAGCTGAATGCAGCCCGTGGGGTGAAATTCTGTAAAATAGCTATTAATAACGAGCTGCAGAAGTTCTCCAACTTACTTTCATTAGGTCCCATCTTGGGAACAAGCTTTACAGCTTGTGGCTCTCTGTTGGCCTGCAAACAGGTTCCTGGAAACCTGTTCAGCTGCTTGGGAGTGGTTTGCGTGCCTCTCACAGATTCTGAAGCAGTTTGTGGGCCTTTAAGGATAAGTCTCCCAGTCTGAGAATTCTTATTTCTCAGCTGACAAGATCCATCTCGTCTCTGACTAACCTGATCCTTAGTACATCATGCAAGCTTGCCAGGAGGCACAGGCCAAGTGGACTTTTCCTAGCGCACAATACGTACAACACAACAGTGATGGCCAGTACTTTTGAAGAAACTAATTCAGAAGGAGATGCTGAAAGAGGTAATAAAGCCAAGGAAGCTTTTACACCTTCTGGGTGTTCTTGAGTGAGCAGAGAAACACTAGAAAAAAGTAAAATTTCTCCCAGATTAGGTGAAAAAAACAGAAAAAACCCACCCAAAAAAGCCACCAGACCTTTTTCCATCTTTGAGGTGCATTACATATATTAGAGGAGGCAGACTAGCAACAGAAATCTATGTAGCCTCAGATTACCTCATTTACTGCCCACAGAAAATAAAATACAATAAGCTACTGCAAAAATAGTTCTTATGTTTTCAGAAATAGTACTTAGGCAGTCCTCTGTGCTTGCAGGAATATAGTTAAGCAAACCAGCTATTATCATAATCCTAGAAGTCTGTGTAAAGCTCAGTTCTTCTATGGGAAAGTTCTGTTCTGCCGTGAGCAGCTGATATCTGTGGAAGCTCTGAGAGGAAACACTACCACTAGGTGTTGTGAGGTCTGAGCAGACAATTTTTATTTTTGAAAGCAGGGTAATAAATCTTGGTACTTTCTAAACTTGCTAATCTCCTTGAGGAAGAACAAAAGTCATCAAGATGGTCACAAGCATCACAGCTGCACTTAGCTCAGTGAGGCAGAATGTAATTAACAAAATGGTGTAGAAGAACTTAAAATCCTGCAGCCAAAACTTTAAGAAAATGATGCCTTTTCCAACTCTCAGACAATTCAGTCCTATATTCAAAATAGCATTGTACTCATCTTTTGTATATAGGATTTATGAAGGGGAGAAAACAGATCACAAGACCATTACACTGCTACTGTATGCAATGAACAGAATGATTTTTCATATGCTGTTCTTGCTGTATCGACAGTCAAGTAACTGGTCAAAAGAGAAAAAGATATTTTGTACAAGGATTACTTTAATGCTTGGACCATGCTTGTCCATCACACCCAACAGGTGACCTCCTGGCCTTATGGACAATACTGGCATCAGCTGCTTGCCCAGTAGCCTGAAGCTCCCTGACTTGTCTCCCCCCTTCCCCTGCTGGATGACTTCTCTGTTTGCCAAGAAATAGCAGTGGGCTTCAACAGCTGGGCAAGGCAATTCCATTATAACAGGTTATTGTGGATACTTGTACCACTAGTAAGCACATCCATCCACATTCCAATACTACATACTTAAATAATACTGTAATCCTGTAAAAAACGTCTTAATAGATCACTCAAGTTTCACATTAGAAGGAATACTGAGTAAATGTTGTTCTCATTCATATGGTGTTGTTCTCTCTCTCCCTCCCAAAGAAACATGCTTCTATACCCAACCTGTTAATAGCTGGGCTATAATAGCTGGGCTATAATAGCTGGTGAACTAAGGCAGAAGCAAAAGATACTAAATACATAAAAAAATATATGCATGTATGAAATGTATATGCATGCAGCACTCAGAAAGATAAATGCAGTTGACAAAGGAGGTTCTGCCTCTCCCAGCACACCAGATAAAAACTGTTTTGCAGTTGTACTCAAAAATCACTTGCAGTAGTTCTCCAACTCCCTGTAGAGTGTTTTCAAGTGCATTCATAAACTTACACTGGCACTTGACAACAAATTGCAAAATGTGTAGCACCTTCCTCTCAACATGATGCAAGTTAAGTTTTACATGGTAACTTACAATAAAAATGTGTTCACCTCCTAATTTTGTTCTATGGAGTTTAGAGCTCCTAAAGAAGTGCCCTGACTCTGAGATCATACCAAAACTTTGCTATTAGTACTTTACAGCAGCACCTTACAATTCTGCTACAAAATACAAGTACTGACATGCTTCCTCTTGGGACGTTCTTCCAGCAGTTAATAACTAACAGCCACAGGAAAAAAACACAGTATTTTTTTGAATAAACAAACCCGTGAATAACAATGGAGACTATTATTTTCATGCTCAAATAGTAGAAAAACTGAACACAACAGTCCAACGGAGGAAATAGACTTATGGGAAAATTAATCTGCAAATCTTTCCTGTTTTCTGCATGGAAAAGGCCCTTTGTAACAACCCTAGTGATCAACAAGGCAAAGGGATGGCTAGCACTTGGCTTGATGCTTCCCTGGGCACCAACTCTGGCATCGGCTTCAGGTAGCAAGGATGCTGTGCGTCCAGATGATGCAACATCATCCAGCTACAGGCTGCCATGTTGATGGAGAGCACAGAGGCTTCAATCCTCTTCCAAAAGTTGTCCTGGGCTGTAAAGGACAGCCAAAGCCTGAACTAAAACAGAGCTCTGCTGCCGCTGGAAGGGAAATCGGGGCATAGGTTAAAAATGTCCGAATCAGAGGAGAAAGGAGCATCGTTTATTTAGATGGTCACTTTGCAGACAATACAAATAAGTGTCTTAATATAAAGAATGTTCTATGAGTCTGAAAGAAGTCCAGATCTGCCTTTAGGCAATGCTGGACTCACAAGATTTGCTCCATACACAGAAACAATATGTTTGCAGTTCTAGCCATTCCTTCCCTCTCTGATTCTTGAGCTGACAGGGGTATTTCCTAAACAGCCTCAATCAAAATACTTAATTTCTCAGAACTAGCAAAATATCTGGGCTCTCTGGAGAAATTCTTACTGAAGTTTTGTTGTGCCTCATAGGAGCAGAGACCATTAACTTGGTTGAATCATACCAAATTACTTGCAAAACCCCTTTGATACAAGACACTGTCCACAAGGGACAATATAAAAACCCATTTGAATTATGAACGGAGATAGATTCCAATACAAGTCTCTGCAACAAACAGACTGTTGTTCTTTTTTAAAAATACAAGTAAGGCATAACCTACCACTCTGCTATTATTAAGTTTTAATCTCATCATTTATTTTCAACTGACATGGAAAATGCAAATAACCACCCCCTGCATGGCACTTGTATATTGTTTTGTTCATATGCCTGAACAAATGCACATCAAGAGACCACCGCTGTACTGCACAACACATTTATTCTCCTTACTGTGGTTCACAAGTCTATTTGGTGCATTTATCATATAAAATATTTTTTTTTTTTGCAAAGACTCCCCAACAGATTTATTGGAAATCTTTCATGAGGCTTTACCCCAGCACCAACAAAAGCCTAATGTTTACTGGTGCTCAATGACGTTTACCTTGTTTATGTAGAAGGTTTGCAACTGGAATAAAACTTTTCCCTTTTTTCTACTTGCTCCATGCTTCAGGGTTGTTTTGAGGGAAGGGGTGCCTGGTCCAGGCAATTGGTCTGTTACAACACTTCCATACTTCCCTGTCCTCTCACACCAAGAGAAAGGAGCTAGTTATAGGTAGGAAGCTTCCAGCCATTGCTCACAGTATCCTCAGTGATCAGAAACAGAATGGGTAAAGCTTCTGACTTTCCTCGGGCTATATATTGTTTATTAGGGAGAAAACTGGGAAAAACTACAGAAGAGATTTGGCAGAACTGCTGGAATCCTACCACAGTCAGAGACTTGATTTTATACTTGAAATCCTAAGTAATAAGTAACTTTTCATTTTAATCCTATTTGTTCTTTGCAGCTTCCTGTCATTTTCACATCGAATTGGGGGCCCTGATGGGCAATAGACATAAATATATACAAAAAAAACCCTTGTAAAGTACACTAATATGGATTGCTTCCTCAAGAAATTAATTTACAAGAAATGTGAGCACTTGCAAACCTTCACCACCATGATTTGGTTGCTCACAATTAACTTCCAAGGCAAACTAATCTAAACTGTACCAAGGTATTTCCACGGGAAGTTGGAGGGGGAAGGTGTTTATACTGCCCTAGGTGACACCTCTGCAAGGTTTCTCTATGTGCCACTGTAAAACATTTTGGGAATCCTCGAGTTAATAGAATAGAGCTGTTTTTATGACAAATAGAAGGGAGCATTGTTCAGTTACTTGAGAGAAAGTCACTGCTGACTCACTGTATTGAGCTTTCCATGTAGCCAAAGTCTCCATGTACCCATCCCAACACTAGTCACCATTCTAGTTTTAATACATTCTCTCTGCACCTGAATTATCAAGTTACTTACAATTAAAGGCCCACATCTAATGAACAAATTAAGTTTACCAAGCATATACACTTATTATTTTAAACAGAATAATGAAGTTATTAGGCCGTAGGAATAGGGAAAGATAATATAAAGTATTAAAAGCTGACTGACAGAGTTGAACTCAACTTAATCATGCGTTCAGTTATGTACAGGTTAATACGTATCTATCTATACTCTTTGATAATGTAACAATGAACCTTACTATCCTCTTCATTAAATGCCATTAACTTAACCTAACATTGAATAATATTTATTCTTGCTACCATCAACAGATGGCAAAATGTTGTTATCCATTTTTACAGTGCTTAGAAAACTTAACACTATTGCTCTGACCTGCCTGCCTTCCTCCCCTGCTCCCCAAGCTTTTACTTGGACAGACGTGGTGGCTATCACCAGTGACACTGGAATGCAATGGTTTTATTATCAAAATGGACAACTGGCTCATAAAATACTAATCAAGCCTAAAAATGGACACATAAAATACAAACTTCCAGGGAACCAGCCATAAACCAGAGCACTGAAGGTAGATTAAATCTAGCATTTTCAGAGCCAGTGTAAATGCATCGGGAGTTTATGGAAGATCTGTGAAGGATTTGGAGACAAGGAGACATTTTTGATGACTTAGTTTACTAGGTCTCTTTAAATAAAGACTGACACAAAGCAGTTCAGTTTAAATGCAGTTTAAATGACAGAAGAGAGGAGAGACCTTGGGGCTGTTACCAGTACCCATGCCCTGCACAGAGCGTCTGGGCTGCTGCCTGAGCTCAAGTCTAAACCTCCAGACATTTCCAAAAAATCATGCCTGTGTTCAGAATTAGGCTTTCGTGTGACAGCTGATTCACACTACTGAGGAAAAGGTCAGCATCGCCTGTCTCATTATTCTTGAGGAGAATGGGAATTTCACACCCATAGAAACAGAACAATAATTTCCAGCTGTGTTGAAAACCAGTCAGGAACTGCATAGCTATTAACCCACATTACCAAACAGCGTACGGCAGGATTTGCATCAAAACTGGCGTTAGGGTTACAGATCATACGTTCTAGTGAAAACAGTTAAGAAATAAAATCATATTTAGAAGAAATTGCTTCAAAGAGCTGTTAATTAATATCAGCATTCCCTAGTTGAAGCTATTAAACAACTGTCAATGTAAAACAGACTGACAAAACGGCGCATGGCTTCAGACACGAATTCCTGGTTACCCACCTGCTCATGCATTCCAGAGGGACGATTCTGTAGCTGAACAGGAAAGGGGTTTGTTCTGTGTTTATATAGCGGGTAGCCCTGGGACTGTTGCTTCTAGGTTTCATTATAATACTGTTCATATCAATAAATTAAGGTTATTGTATTCGCAACCCAAACTGGTAACAGTGAAGTACTTTTGACATTGGGCAGATGAGTTGCCCCATTTTGATTGAGTTAGCTTGACCAGCAAATCAGGTGTACCGCACTCTGAACTAACCTACCTTTACCTCTAAAAGTGGCAAACGAAAAGAACTTCTATTTCCAAAACAACTCTGCAATCCTGATACGTGTAAATTCTCCCAACTGAGAGGGACTGCTGGTTCAGCTGCACACTCCCTATTTATGTAATCGAACCATAATCCTTTCACCACTTGTGACCCTTCCCTCTTTGCCCCTTTTTACTGCCTGAATATGACAAAAAACAAGCAATCTGCAGATGCTAAAAGCACATTTCTCTAAGGTACACGATCTCAACTTAACTTAGATGACAATGCAGTCTCCAGGAAAAAAAAAAAAAAGTATGATTAATGTTAAACAGAATAACTCACTTAAGTAACAATCTCATACGTGGGCGCAAATCTACTTTATCATTGTGTCAAAATGTAAATGGAGAATTAGCTATTAATGCTACTTACTAAAGGGGGAGAAATTATGAAATCTATTTTGACAGATACACAAAGAGTAAAAATTGTCCTGTAGATTCACAGAGCTATCATTCCATAAACTAGGACACAACTGAACTGAGATCTTAGAAGGTGACTTTACTCATAATAAATGCCATATGGACCATAAGGAAATGTTTTGATGGCTAAATGAATAGGTGTTTGCCTATCATTAGCCCCCAAATGAAGTATTGATATTTCATGCAAACAGACCAATACAGATGATTCTGAAAGAGTAACTCTTTGTTTCTAAAGCACACATTAAAGGGAGCTGGCCTGGGATATACAACGATGAGTTTAAGGTTTGCCTAGAAAAAGAAGTATTACAGTTTTATATGTCAAGAGGTATGGTTGGAAACATTTTTAAAAATCTAAAAAAAACAAACAAACCCTCTGTTCAACATTTACAACACAGCAGTGTTGTTTAAGTTGTAGTGAATATGGGGGTTGAACGATAAACAACTTCTTGCTGGGTCAAGAAGTCAAGATCTGGGGAAGCAAAAAATATATGACCCCTAATCTGTGGCAGTAAGTCTAGGAACAACTGTCACGTGACTGAAGTTTGTTCATTGCCCTCTGGATGAGTAGAAATGGTGGTGGCTCTCCAAGACCACACTGACTCTGCTTTATTGGAAAGGCATCTTGAGTAGACTCCTTCTATCTCATCTGCTCTGACATAATTTTTTTGGTGGTTGGTGCTTCACTGCCAACTAACAAGTCCATCCACACACATCAACAAATTCTTTAATATTTTTATCCTCTGCAACCAAATTACATATTTATGAAATACCCTTGATTTGCTCTTTTCTGCCAGGTACATGTAGGAGTCCTTGAGGGCATCTCCTGTTTTCCTAGATATTAATAACAAGCTCCTACAAAGAAAAATCTGGTGGTTCTGTTGAAGCTGTTCTTGTCACTTGCTGACAGTTTTTGGCAGAAGCTATTTAAGGACTCCTCAAATTCTCTCAAATAAGTGAGACTAATACGTAATGTCTTTTCTTGAGTCCAACATCCACAAGTTGTGTGGCAACTGATGAGTTGTCCTTTCAAGTCTAAGTTGCTTTAATCCATTAAATCTGTCTGCAGTGCTGTATGTACTATTTGTTGGTATTTTTTTGTGGGTGAGGGTTTTGTTTTGTTTTGATTGTTTGGTGTGGGGGGGTATTTTTGTGGGGGTTTTGGTTTTTTTTGGGTTTTTTTTGTTTTGTTTTTACTTTTCTTTAATTCCTTGGATGGGAAGAAGCATCTAGTCCTTGGTATGACCTTTCCAGAATTTTCAGTTTTGCACAAGCATTGCCCATGTTGGTTACAAGCATTGTCCTAAATGAAACAGAGCAGAAGTGACTAGAGAGAACATAAAACATGCTAAAGCAATAAACCCCATGAGGCTGCATTAGTCACAGAAAGAAATCTTTCCCTCTACTGAAAGAAAAATCTTCCTTTTTAGAAGATTAATGGCAGATTTTCTCTTCAACAACCTGTCCTGTACTGAATGCTTTATCTCACTTTCAGGTTCAAAAATGTCTCCCATAAATCAAATTCACTCAGTGAGTGTTAGAAATAATATTTCTTGGTATAGTCTTCCCCTTTGGTTGCTGATTTGCAACATGTGTATGGATAGCTCAGAAAAAAGCCTTGACAAATCCATCATTTCAAGAAGAAAATATCTTGTCCTTGTAAGTGGCCATTACCAATGTATAGTTTCTAAATGATAAATCCCACCAGCAGCTGTGTATCACATCAGTGCAACCCTCAAGCAGAAACCATACAACGGCTACTTGAAGACCCACCCTGGTACTACAAAGCACTGGTTACTCAACATTAAAATCCTGAATTCGGGTCTGTTCCCGTATAACCCATCATAAACAAAACTTTTCAATCATCTTTCTATACTCTGTATATCTGTTTATGCTTTTGTGATACTTAGGAATGTTAAAATTTCTCATCAATATTGGACTTCTAACCCAACATCATTTTACACTGTTTAATTAAACTTCTGGCCCTTCAGGCCAAGAATGGGTCCTTCCCAATTAGCATTGGCAGATCAAGTAGTCTTTGCTCGGATCAAAGGGTTATTTTGAAAGCTTCATGCAGTTACCGTGAATACAGCATTAGAAGTTTCTCCTTAATGCTTCCCAATTTCTTCCCAAAGGCTATCCAACTCCTGCTGTAGTTTGAAGAACCGTCCCCTATTGAATAAGGGTTGTTAGCATTTTAACGACTTTATTTTAATGAACTACTTTGTTTCTCTTAATGAACGGTTGGTTTAGCAAATTTATTTCAGAAGAGATCTTGAATCTTCCATTCTTCTATAATACTTGCAATTTATGTAGGACAATCAAGACTAAAATTATTACATAGAGGTCATAGAGCTTAGTGAAATAAGAGATAAAAGGGAAGATTTCATATAATGCATCAAAACACAAAGCTCAGCTATGGAATGTAATCCATATCTGGATCAAAATAAATCTTGGTTTTCATAAATTTTGTGTAGCACAATTATACAGTGCTAACTTCTATAAGTTTATCATTCAAGAGCAACTAACTTCAAATTAGGAAGTTATCATTAACACTTTTCATTATAAAAATCACTTTAAGTTGGAAATCCAGATTATTTCAAGTAATATACAAATTTACTCTAAAATTTAGAGACACTTTCAAGATTAATACAACCAAAGCTTTACGTGAATTTTCCTGTGAATGGTGAACTCTAAAACTGGGAGTTTCAAACAGGGAGTTAATTAGGACAGCTCAAGGCTCAACACCTGAACATAATAAAAGATATTTATGTGTGCAAGCAGATGTATAACATCTCTTTATCTGAAATTCTGTTTCTCTTCTGCAATACCACATTTCCTTTTTCCAGGCCTTTTCTAGTTTTCTCCTGTCTGCTAGTACAACACCAGAAGCACTTCATGAGATACCATTTCTGAAAGCACAACAGATTTATTTCTTTTGGTTGCAGTCTACTGACAAGTTTGACTTAATACCGATATTGATTTAATGCCAATAATAGCCATATACAGAGCATCACACGTGCAGCAAACCTCACGGTCCTCCCTGCTCCCTCCCATAGCTTCAGTAGAGGCTCATTTTATGAAGGTTACAGTGTAAATCTCTAGGAGTAGTTTTTCAGGACAATTATTCTGCTGGCAAAATGGGATTTCTGAGTAGGACTGTTTGATGTGTTTTGGCAGTGATCTCTTAGTTCATTTATTGTATAAAAGGTCTATCTAAAGGACATCAAGATAACCCTGCTAAACAAGTCCCTCACACTACAGCACTCCCAGATTAAGATGGCTATGAAGCAGCGTTCCCACAACCTACTTTTAGAAAGTACAGAGTAAAAGTGCTTTTACATTAGTAGTACCTAAACAGCTGCTAAGGAGAAGACATGAAAGGCTTGCGTTTGCAGGTAAGAGGAGGAAACAAACTACAGGTATAGATGTACTTTTCCACTGTACTTAGTAGGCACGCTACCTCCTATTTGTTCATGAGAGATAAACCTGAATTTACCAGCCCAGCTAGAGATACTTCCCAGGGATCACGGCAGCGGTGGCATTCAGGGGCGTACAGATCGGTTTGAAATAGTGACTCGAGTGACCAAGTAACTTCAGAGAGACAATAGTAAAATGAGAAGACGCGCAACATGTAAAAGTTGAAATTCGTTATCAATGACAAAACATGAAATCTGGCTCTTATCATGATGATTTTGTTGTTATTGTACTTTGCCAGGTTTTGTTTTCCTCAAGACTTGCATTTCAGTGCCTCCACAGTCGTTTTTGCTAAGCTGCCTTCAGTCAAGCACTTAGTCTTGTAAACCAGTCAGTTCTACTCACATGTCGCTTTCTTACAGCTTCAGTTACTGACGCTGTTTCTGCTGCCAGGGAGTGAGTTTGTGGCTTTAAGCCATCTTGTTCTCATCAAAGGAACCGGTCCTAACAAAAGATTATCAGAGCAGCAGCAGCATGAAAAGTGTTTGGTGGTACAGTAGCACAGAGGTAACATTCCCTGCCGGTTCAACTCCTCCAAAACAAAGAGCTTGAGCCACAGCTTTCACTATTCAGTGCTCCGAGTGACGAGGGTACACAGATTATTAGTGCATTAAAAACCCAGTGCTACATAAACCAGGAATGAGGGCTCACGGGTACAACAATGAGAGTAATTGCTATGGCTACAATGAGACAAGATTTTATCAGGTCTTATGGTCCTGTCACTTTCAGATGTGGAAGGCAGACATGGGATTTGTCATTAGAGAGAGGAAAAAAGCAGAAATCTAAGGGAAATTTACATGTTCAGTTAACAAGCCACTTAATATCCAGGTTTGAGTTACTTATGACTTTTTCTAACCTTTAGCACACTGAGATTGGTCATTGACAGAATTTTCCTTAACCTGAAAGCTTTAGCTAACATAAGCATGTGAGACAAGACATACTGCCTTCCATTTTGAGCAGACATCAGCGCTGCTGTGATTTGATCAGATGCTGGGTGGCAAGGGAATGTGATGGAAGATGATCAGATGTAGCCTGATATGGAAAAGAAAGGCAGCTGCTACCCAAAAGCTCTGTGACTACATTGTGAACGAAGCAAAAACCGTGACTGCTAGATGGAGACAAGGGAAAGGGGTAAGCAATAATATACAATGACGAGGGAGAGCAGCAGACTGATTATGAAGAGCAGAGTAAAAGAAACAAATGATACATCTTTGTTTCTCACTCTTGCATGAACCTGTGCTTACTTGCAAGGTCATGCACTAAAATCTGGTGAAAGTTGTGTTGCCCTTGTAACTTACTTCCTGCATTAGGCATTTCTGTGTAAGGTGTAGTAGCAATATTATTTTTTTCCTCAAGACATTTGTTACACACCAGCCATTTAATGGCTTGCTGAGCATTAACCCCCAGAATAATTCCTTGAATGAGCTAAAAGATGCATAGCGAGCAATGCAAGAAATTGCAGGAAGAAAAAAATAATGTCATGATTAAGGAAGATAAGTGTCACTCTGGAGAACTGTAGCCTGCTTCTGCATGTAAACCTGATTTCTAGTATAAAGCTGGGGCTTGTAATTGCATTCAAATATTCTTATTTACATTTATCTCAAACATCAGATCTCATGACTAAATTCCTACATAGTTCACAAAGAACGCTTATTATGGAGATGGTCTTTTTCCAAAATGACAGACAGAAGTGACCACAATTCCTTCCAAAACAAGGTTTAAAAATACTACCTTTTGAATACAGCAAAGCTTTGCACGATTGGTATAACAAGTACCCAGGCCATCCATCTTTGCAAGCACTGTATGAGAATCATGGAATCATTTAGGATGGAAAAGACCTTCAAGATCATCAAGTCCAACCATGAACCAAGGACTGCTAAGTCCATCACTAAACCATGTTGCTAAGCACCACATCTATGTGGTTTTGAAATACTTTTAGGGATGGTGATTCTACCACTTCCCTGGGCAGCCTGTTCCGATGCCTGAGCACCCTTTCAGTGAAGAAGTTTTTCCTAATATCCCATCTTAACCTCCCCTGGCAAAACCTGAGGCCATTTGCTCTTGTCCTGTTGCTTGTTACCTGGGAGCAGAGACCAACCCCCCCTGCCTACAGACCATGTCAGAC
>JAVJGJ010000047.1:86407753-86426720 GCA_035590215.1 Microhierax caerulescens | reverse complement strand
GGTTGACAGAGTTCCCATTCCTCCTCTCCGCTTAAACTAACAATTATCAATCTTATATATATATATATATATATATATATATATATAAAACATAGTAAAGTTTTATCAATTTAATAGCTGCAGAATTTTCATGCTTTTGTTGTCTAACATGGTACAATGTTTATGTGTTATTTCTTTTTCCCCCTAGACAGAGAGTTTGACCTCTGCCTTTACGATTTCATTGTTAACTAAATATTAACCTGGTCCCTTACCTCTGCTGCAGAACATCTGTCCCATCTTTTTATACCAAAAAAAGTCTGAGTGTAAAATAATCATAATCTTCAAGTCTCAAAAGCGTTAAGTCAGTGTTACAGTTGCTCCCAATTGCATCTGAACTCATTTTCTCTACAGAAACTTAACAACAGTGCATGTCAGCAGCTTTGCCTTATTTCTTGGAGCACTGGGAGTTACCTGATTTATGAAAATGAACTCTTTATGACTTTGAAAATGCTGCTTTAAAGTGGTACATCTTGAGTACGTTTGTCCAGCAGCACTCTCCCTCTCCTCTCCTCCCTTTCTCCTGTCTCTCTGGAACTTTGGTGAAATCTATCACGAATTAAGGAGGCTGGTTTGATGGGAACAGGAAAAGTATGTGTACAAAACTGTACTCAGTTTCCAGTAAATCTACAATATGGACCAATAAAGCTGAAAAGTTTGAAAAAAGACTGAATCTATCCTCAGCTGGCATCAACTTTTGTCATAACTCACTGTCTAAATACTGTAACAAAGTGTAAGGAACAAAGTCACACATCAGAAACTGATCTCATTCTTCTAAATATTTCAAAAGAATGAAATAACTAAGGTCAAATAAGTGATGAGCAGAAGAGAATATTTTTCCTCTTCATCCCCTCCACAATCACTTTCAAACTTTTTAAGTTTAAAAAATCCTTCAGTACAAGAATCTTTGTACAATCAATTGGCTGGATCTGGCCAGAAGTATGTGTGTCATTCTTGCTTTAAGTATACTTTTCTATTTTTTAAGTCACTTCCTCCCTTTTTCTACCTAGTTTATAACCCAAGCATGAAACTAAAAATCCTTCAGGTCATGATGATCCATTGCATAAACTTTCTTCTAGCATTTTCAGAGAACAGTCCCAAATGTAAGAAACCTGTTAATACCTCAGAGTTTATTTTATGGAGAATTTTTATGCTGATTTGGTAAGACAAAGTCAGAATAATACCTTGAAAAACCATTTGCAATCCAATATTTTCAACACTTCTACTTCCTAATATTTAGATGGTGCAATTATTCCTCCAGACAGGAAGAACCTCCTCCTGTGGGTAGCTTCATTAGGATGAACGCACAGACAAATGCTTGCCAAGCACTTTAACATCAGCTAAGCACATTGGAAAACGTGCTAATTAAAACTAGCGTTTAACACAACTCAGCATTTGGCATAGCCAATTAATATTTAAAAAGAAAAAGTATTGTCAGCTGATCACAGCTGGGGTAAGGCTATCATCAAGCTAACTAAAACTAGTTTATACTATAGCTAAGACAAGACTCAGCCCTTAATGAGCCCTTAGTGCTGTAGTAGCCAAGACTTACTCCTCTGGCCTGGTATTTTGTGCTCAGGCAAGCAGTGTTGGGAGGAATGGTTCCACATCAAGTTCTAAAGATCAATATGAATCAATTTTGCCTGCAACTCCAAAAACGTGAATCCTACTATAGCTTTGTAAGTTTATATTACATCATTTTAGTTAAATTTCTGCACATAAAATGGTATGATAGACACGTTTGAGAGACTGGAAACAAAGCAAGTTTTCCTCTATTTGTCTACAAGAAGTTAGAGTTGCAGCACTATTAACCCACAGTAATGCCTTACTTGAACGGGTTTGTTGTGTCTAACACTGATGTATTGCAATTTAGAAACTTCGGTAAGTTTTTCCTTTAATTTTATTCACACTATTAAACCAGTTTTTAGTAAAGATAGCTCACGATCTGTGTGCATAAGCACATACACTATAAAAGGTAGTGGAAAATATTATCATACCTAAAATAGCAACTATTTTTAGCAAATTACGTTACACAAAAACAATTTGTAAAATATCAGAGTACAGAGTGCATGATGATACAAAAGCAACACATTTCAGGGAAGTTTAAGTACATATTTAATTTACTCATGCTTTCTATCGAACCCAATAGAAGTTAGACTTAAGTTCTAGCGAAAAGTTACGGGCTTTATATACCTTTCTGAATAGATTCTACGTCAATAAGCAATGTGTTATTCTTTATCTTAAGGAGTCTGAGGATATACATATAAATAAAAAAATAATCCGAGGCAAGAAGAAAATTTAAGAAGTAGTACATAGGAGTTTTCTTGGCAAGAGTCTAACTTTTTCATATTTTTAATGTGATTTTACTGTCCATGAAAGGTGTCAGATTAAGAACCCTCAGGCTGAAGTTATCTATACAGCCACAGATACATAGTGCAGCAGCATTGTCACATTTCTCCTTAAAATGCACTTCTGCTCTGAAGCCAACCAGAGTTTACACACTGCTAAAGAAATGTGGTTGTGTTTGGGAGGTTTTTTTCCCCCTTTTTAAAATGTATTTTTAAATTCCAGGAAAAAGAATGGAAAGTAATTTTCCTGAAGGAAGGGATCCACTTTCCAGTATTAAAGGGGCTTCAGATCACAGGTACTTGTGCAGGTAAATACTTTTGTGAAACCCTACTTGAGCAGCTGTGTTGATTTCGAAGGCAGGCACTCGGTGTTAAACTGTCAGCCTCCCACCACGCGTTATCTCACTTCTTTCTGTGCAAAGCTCAGTCTCCTTGGTTAATAGTACCAATCTCCAGGGAGGACCAGAGGCTAAAATGTACAATTCCAGAGGTTCACAAGCCAAAAAAATTTACATGGAAGTGAATGTTTGTGGATTCAGTCATTAATTGCTCCTAGGTAATTATGCTCATCTTCCTTAACATCTAATGAGCCAAGAGGCAAATGGAAGCCAACCTGTTACAAGCTATGCTTTCTACATACCAGACCTCACAGGCAACAGAAGTCATACAGCAAAATGCCTTAGAAGCATGGGAATTACAACAACCACATCTTTCATGTACTAGCACAACCCTCCCCTCTATTCTGCCAAACACAAATCTTTAGGCTTCAAAACGCACATTCTTGAGAAACATAAAATGCTGCCTATGTCCATCTCCAAATCTAAGGATTTTAAAATTTGCAACGCACACCTGCATCAATGTAAGAGCTCTTAGTGTCTTTTTTTGTTCATTAATAAAGGAAAAAACAAACTTTTTTTTTTTAAAATAAATAAAACACCCAGAGTGATGCACCACAGCTTTGTGCAGTTTCTTTTTTACCAGTGCCAAGCAAATTAAAGTCAAGAACTGCTTTACATCTCCCTAACATTTAAGGTAAGGTTTTAATTACCTGTAGTACTTCCCACAGAAGTTCAGTAAGACCATTGTTCCTTTTCCAAGTACCAATACACTTGGACATACTCCCAGACCATGTACACTCACTTTTAAACATTCAGTCTTATTAATTTAATTTCAGCACTTCAAGTTAAGCAGGGGAGTGTTTACTGGAGCAGAATTTACATAATTTTGCAAATGCACTCTTAAGAGGGAAATGTCGAACTGTGACTAAGTTACTGGTGTTATCAATGGGTTCTGCCTCGAAATTAGAACTAACATCTGAAGTTTCCTAATAGTAAGGGACATTCTATCACGTATCTCACTACAGAAACTGAAGGCAACTATAAACTGCAGACAGAAATGAAAGCCACATGTGTCAAAGAGGGGAGGAGCACAGAATACATCAGGCTTGATTTGCTTCGTCATTTCCGAAATTTAGGCAAATCTCAGACACCATCCAGAATCACAGGCTGGAAGGAACTTCTGCAGGTCATTTGGTTCAGCTCCCTTGCAACCTCTCTGAGCAATCTGGTCTAGAGTTTTATGGGAAAGAAATAGGAAGGAACTAAGGGAGTCCTTGGAAGATCAGCTTTTTGACAGTGTCACATATAGAAATGTAGTACAGATGTCAAATACACTCAGAAGTATTTTAATATAATACAACCTTATGACAGTGTAAATGGGCAAGACTCATGACTTGTAACCACATTTTCTAATTTAACTTAAGACATGCCCACTAGCTGTATCATGATTTTTATTTTTTTTATTTTAAATCCATGAAGATCACTACAACTTCTATTTCCAACTATACTTTTATTCAAATGAAACATTAGCTATATTACTACATATACCTTTTATTCAATATATAAATAAAATAATATAAACCCCAGTATGTCTCAACAATAAAAACTCAGGAGCATAATAAAGCAGATTTTTGGTCACATGCTGGCCTTCAGCTATAAGAGTCACATAAATTAATTGATATATACATACATGGTGTCCAAAAAAGAGGGCTGACAAGCAGCAAGGAAACTGCTACAGTCACGTTCAGTAGATCCTAATCTACCCATTCAATAGGGTGTCTATAGAGAACCAGTAAGAATTAAAACAGGTTGAAAATTCACCTGTGGTTCAATCACCATTCAGGCTTTCTAGAAAGGTTTGAAGACAACCTACATAACTATGCCAGGAGTCTGAAGAGCCTACAGTGCACTCAGCACCATGCACACCACCTCAGAACTGGAAGCGTTACCATTATGCAAGCCCAACGCAGCAGCCCACGTGGGTCTTGCTTGGTTCTATGCATGAGCTACAAGGCCTGTAAAGCCACAGAAAGATTTGTTAGTGGAGACATGATGGCATTCAGCTATGACTCTGGCTATTGTCATTGCTGAGATGATTAAGTACACAACGTGCTCTTACGGGCTTGCTTAAGGACCTGCGCAAGATGATGATACTCCTAAGGTTTGTGGAAACCAAGCCATCAGAGAGCTAAGAAATGGATTTACATGCCTGCCTTTAGATATCTGTGTTTAAAATTTGATGGTTTAACAAAAAACAGACAAGTAGTCCTTAAGCTAAGAACAACAGATCAGAAAATAATCCTTTGGAATGGAAACGCTCTAACAGACTACAGTGCAAAGCTTGAATACGTTATTTCAATTCATTTTTTCTTTAATGGCCTGTAGAGAAGTAAGGTAGGGCTCAGACACTGCCACTGCATCAGGAAGAATTTTGTCGTCTGTCTACTTTGAGTACTCTGTAATAGATCAATATAGTTCTGCTTGTGCATACAGTGGGAGCCTAACAGAATTACAGAATCTTTCTCTCACAAACAGGATGAATAGCTTGCAGTGAAAAAAATATCATAATTTTGTATCTGACCAAACCCATTTCCAAAATGTCAGTGTATCTTTCTCTTAAAAAATGGTATTTAAAGTAATAAGCAAATTCATTAATCCATATTTCTGCTACAAATATCATAAAAGGTCTTTCCTTCCTGTACAAAATATGCAATTTCAAGAAGTCTAAACAAAAATCTGTTTGAAAGGTCTTATAAGGTGGTCATAACTTCCTATGTGAAATACATTATATAGGTAGAGTCCTGTAAGTATTTATTTTTGCTTATCAGAAAAGTCAGGATTTGAAACCAACATTACCATTTATCCCAATTTGGTGTTAATAATAGTATTCCAACATGCAAAAGGCAATCAGATCATCTGTCATTTTAACACAAATACAGGCTGTGGCATAGGTATATTTTGCCATGATATTTCAGACAACCCCAAGTGTGCTTTTCTAAAGCCATTAAAAGTTTATACAATTTCTCTTAACAGCTACCACACAAAGCAGACGAGGTTAGGAAACAGGATTCATCAGGACAGCACTGACGTTTATTTATAAAGTACTTTTATTTAGGGTTTTGAAAAATTTCTAAAGGTGTCTCATCACCACTTTTTTTTTTTTTCTTTTAAATAATAGCAGGGACTATTACATTAGATCTATAAGCGAGTTTAGCTTCACTACAGCAAAAGAAATATTTTCCTACACCCATACCCTTTCAGTCATGGGCCCTCAACATGTATGTTAGCAATGTACACTAAATGCCGAGACATATCGACTTCAGCAGGAGTTACAACTCCACGTTCTCTCAATATAACCACATAAAAGTGATATTGGCTGTTGCAAGTGAATGAAGCAATCCTTATAAGATAAAGGCATGGGAGAACGGGACTCAGGGACATAACATCCAGGCAAGCTAAGGCATAAGGAAACTGATAAAAGGCAGACAGCAGATCCAGAAGAAAATAGGAGATTACCCACCCCAGCCCCCCCCGGATGAAAAGTTACATTTTAAAAGAGGTGTTTCTAGTAATAAAAGTACCTGTAGAATTAAAATCCAGTAAAAATGACACTGGTCACCTTGCAGGCATTACTATGGAGACAGCAAGATACCAGACGTACAAATTTTTCCAGACAGGATAGGTCAGGGAATCCTTAAATAGTAAACAACAATAAATTCACAACATTCCCAAAAGACTTCAGGGCCTCACTAAAAGCACTGGTCAAACCTTCTACACTGACTAATATATCAAACCACTTTGTCATGTTTAAATAGGTCTGTACAGTATCTCATATTCCAGTAGCAGCCCAGCAACAGCAAATGGCGGGTCACAGACCACGTTAATCACATTTCTTTTTTTTTTAATATATTTTAATTTTTCCATAACTTTAAGTCAGTATAATGTCATACAAACTAGATATGTTTAATAAGATTATTTAATTTTATAGAAGTACTGAAAAAAAAAAAATCAACCAAAAAAACCCAAAAAAAACCCAAACCAAAAAAAAAACAACCCAAACCCCTAAAAGAACCCAACACACAAGCAAAAAATCCAGGCCCATAAACCCGTTAATCTAACAAAGCTTTCTATGAAGTTTCCAGTCAGGACCTTATGAAGTGCCAAAAAAAAAAAAAAAAAAAAAAAGAACAGCAGTAAGTATCAAAGTCAACAAGTCTTTCACAGATTCCCTCATTACTGTTTAGTTTTGGGTCATGGAAATAAGTTGGCTCTCAGCAGTGGCAGTTTTTGCAAAGCAAATAATTCTTGCAAGTCCTAACAGGGTGGGGGTATGCTAGAATTTATTCTTCTTCACTTGTAGTTGCTTACACAAATCACTGTACCATAACACGTATGCACTAAGTCCTTGGTTAGCTATAAATGATGTTCTGCAGAGCAGGTGAAAGGTACTGGGAACGTGATAAGGCTTATAGATTATTTTTTTTTTCTGGATAATCTAACCAGAATTAGCACGTCAGGATGAACAGAAATGCTGAGCAGATGGTTCCCATATTATTCCAGCTAGGTAGAGCTGCAGATGATTCTTATACCTACCTAGACATTAGATGTTACTTTAGATCTGTCTGACGGTTGGTACTTCCAAAGACACACAAGAGTATTAAACATGTGAAGTCTCTCACTACTTGAAAAAGTTAATCATCCAACTCACTTGTGCTTCTTTTCACAATGAATTTTGGCTCAATACTGCATCAAAATACTCCGAAATGCTGGGAGTTCATTTTCCTATGCAAGCTAAATCCACTGTGCTGTACCAGCTTCCTTCCTTCAACACCAATGAGAAGCATGTGATTTTAGATACTGCATTTCTCTGATAGTATGTTGCTCCTCAGTTCCCAGAGAAACACAAAGTTCATTTTACAGTTAACTTACTGAAATTCTCATTACTTCACCTTTAAAAGGAACAGAATTAACAGTATTAAAAAAATTAAAAATAAAAATTGTGTTTAAAGCCAGTAGGTAAATAGATAAATTGAATTCCTTTCCAGAAATCATTCTTCATAGTGAAAGCTATATGATGACTCAATATCTTTTTCAGTAATAAAAATAATACAAAAGCAGATGATAGGTGTAATACAATACAAGTTTAAATAAAGCTGAAAGAAAAACAACAACAAAACCAGAAAAACATGCGGCTCAACTGGAGCAGCAGTCACCTGGTCCAGGGCTAAATTTTCTGTAAAAAAGACAAATCTGCTTTCCTTTACACCTTTGCAACTCCCATTAAATTCGCTGAAGCTGAAGATAAGTCAACTACAGAATATAATTTGGAGGTCATGTGCAAAGGGTCTGCATTCCACCCTTCCCATGAGTATTTTTTTAAAATCTTGTAATTACAGCAACACATTCTCCTTCATAACCCTGACTTTGATATCCCCAAGAATATGAAAAGAAGATGGATGAGAGCTGATTACAAGTCCTACTAGAATAATCAAATTTTAAAAGATGACACCTCATAAGACCTCTTCAGTTGTACCAAGGATCTTCCAATTCCCTTTAGGAAAGCCTTAGAGCTCTAGAGGTGCTCAGCCTCTGCCACTAATGATTATAATTTGAGTCTCAATGTTTTCATAAAATGTCAGAATTCTCTTGTTGTATCTATAGGACATATTTGCATTATGCTTAATGTGAGGCATTTACATCATTCTGTGTCTGAATTAGGTAATGGAAACAGTATTACATATAGAATCATGTCTATTATGTATTTGTTAGGCAAATAGAAAGATGGTATTGATGTAGACACCAAAATGAGCATCTACACCAAAACAAAGATATATCGTGTACACAAAATGTCCCAGTGGATTTACATATGAAGGGAAACCTCATGACCTATCAAAATTAGAATCTCTGACTACAAGAGTGAACATAGGAGAGGTGATAAAAATTCTCTAGTTGCTAGGCATTTTATGGAAAGAGGACACATTCACTCATCTTATTAAAATTCATGGAAATTGAAAATATCCAAAAGCCCAGGAGGGGTGGGGTCAGAACACCTATTTCACAGAACTGGGAAGCTTACTCTAAACTCACCTTGAAAGCACTTTCCCCATCACAGACTTCTTGAGAGCCTTTTGATTTCTTTTCTACTTAGGGGATAATTATAGAACTTCTTTTCCTCCCTGACTAATCCATACAGAAGGGGGTCACTTCAGCATTTTATGCAGATTAACATGGTTTGTTCCTACCTAGATTTTCGTCGGAAAATATTTCTCCTTTGCTCTCTTCTTCAACTCATCTAGCAAGCTTTATTTTTATTTCCTTCTGTTTCCCATATCTCATCCCACATCATCAAGTGACTGTGTCATTTGATATCGTAACTGATTTAGCATTAAATACTGTTGAACTCTGCACTTTTTCCCTTCTTTTTCTTTGCTTTCTCCTTTAATTTTAAATTTACTGTTGTCAGGAAACAATGACACTCAGGCTTGGGGACGATGGAAGAGGTACATTAATCAAAGGCTACACAGCACATTTCTTCCTTGCGTAAAACTTCCAAAAGGTATAAATCCAAAGGGAAAAACTAAATACTTCCTAAAAAGGATTTCTAAGGTCGCCAGAATCATATGAGACTTTTTAAAATCACCATAGTCGTTTCAGTCAGGAAGAATCTGACATTATGAATTTAAATTTCTGGTGCTGGACACTTGGCTCATGTGGTCTGATCTGGCCCTCGCAGCTTCTGCTGCTTTTAATTTCTTGTACAAAGTAAAACCAAGAGGAAAATGTGATGTGCAATTCTGCACCACCCCATTGCCACATCAGGGAAATCCGTCTCCTCCTAAGGCTACGATGTTAGTACAGCTGTATTTCTCCATTTCTCCATGCTCTGGTACCTCCCCTGTCTTGAGAACTTCCTACGAAATCATTAACAGCTAAGAAGCACAGTGTTTTCCAGATTAAACCAAGGCCCAGACAGCAATCAACAACAGAAACAATGCTTCAGGCAAGTTAGAAGTAGTGTCAAGACCTCTAGCCTTTTTTATTTTTTTAATGCTTTTCTAGTATTGGATAAAAATTGCAGGACATGAGTAACAGCATTACTGCAGCAAACAGCTTGCCAAGTATGTCCCAAAGATTTCGCCTTCCAAAGAGAAGCAGCAGACTTCTGCAGAATTAATCACACGTTTTTGCAAGTGATATCGATGCTCAATAACAGACCAACAGTACTCCCCTCTGAATTCACAAAACATACATAGCCTCTAATAACGAAAGAGAAAAAAAATCTTCTTTCATCAAGGAGCTTTCAGTATTTTTCTATTAAGAAAAAACACGAGAATAAAGACTTTCTACAAACCCTCAGAACAGTGGACCACATTGGCAACTGTCGCAGTTGTGACTAAATCAACCAAATCACATGTTGCCAAAAGATTTTCCCTTCAAGGTACTAGGAAGAGATTTTCCTCAGCCTAACTGCCCTGCCTTCTGTATCACTCACTCAGCCAGCTGCACAGCCATCTCTCAGCCTCCTGAGACAAAATGTTCGTGATTTCAGCAGTGGTTGTTGAAGAAGCTTTTCTACATCTGATATAATATAAACACTAAAGGCTATATGTACGTTTATATATGTAAATGGCCTTAAAAGGGAAGCTTTATACTCATCAAGTTTAAGGACAAGCTACTCCCTACCCTGATGAACAACATTTATACCACCAAGTTCTAAGGAAGCGAAAGCAGCACCCAGCGTTTTCCTCTTCACTCCTGTCTGTCCCCCTGGCTTTAATTTCTGTCTTAGAATCCTATCTGACACATGGAGAAGGCTTTTTCAATAAATCAATACTGTAATAAAAAATTACTGCCTCTATGTACTCCACATATTAAGCAGGTTTCTCTTATACAGATAGACCCATTCACCTTATGCTCTATATTTGACTTTCATTTTTAATAACAGACCTTTAATAAAAGAAGCACCTGGCAAAACCGTGAATCCAAAATAGCACAATGATAAAGCTTGTCTGCTTCGACAATATTTTCCTGATGAGGCATAAAAGCTAATAAATTCAATTTGATTTCAGAAATAATGATAGCATTCTGCTCTTTTAAAAGTCTACTTTTGAAAAATAAAAGCTATCTGAAAGAACTGCTATAAGGATAGGCATGTCAAGGAATAGCTATCATCATTTTGTCAGCAAAATGGAAGGCTACTCTTTTCAGCAAGAATGAAATTATCAGCTTATCCACAAAAAAATGTAAAACCCAAAACCAAATTATATGTTTTTTCCTAAAATTATTATAGCATAAATATCCCTTGTCATGTTTTAACTCCCAGTGGCAACTAAGCACCACGCAGCCCCTTGCTCACTCCCCTCCCTGCGGTGGGATGGGAAGAGAATAGGAACAATAAAAGTGAGAAAACTCATAGGTTAAGACAGACAGTTTAATAGGCAAAGCAAAAGCCACGTGTGCAAGCAAAGCCAAACCAGACATTCATTCACCGCTGCCACGGGCAGGCGGGGGCTCCGCCATCCCCGGGAGCGCAGGGCTCCAGCACGTGTCACAGTTACTTGGGAAGACAAAATGCCATAACTCTGAACGTCCCCTGCTTCCTTCTTCCTCCAGCTTTATATGCTGAGCACGGTTTGGAATATCTCTTTGATGAGTTAGGTTCAGTAGCCCCAGCTGTCCCCCCCTCCCAGCCCCTTGTGGCCCCCATCTGCTCGCTGTGGGGTGGGGGGAGAGGTAGAACAGCCCTCGGCTCTGCTCAACGATAACAAAACCATCCCTGTGTTATCAACACTGTTTCCAGCACAAATCTAAAACACAGGCCATACCAGCTACTACTGAGAAAATTAGCTGCCTCCTGGCCAAACCCAGCACATCCCTATAGCACCTATATGGAAAATGATACATACATGCTCAAACTGCTGTCCCACGTACACACAAAGAATAAATTTTCTTCCTAAGTGTTACGTTTAAGAGCAGATTTTTCAGAACTATTTTTGTGTGTCACATTTACTCCATGCAATTAGTAAAAATAAACAGCAGGGAAAGGAAAGCCAAAGCACAAGACTGACGAAGGACTTACTACCAACAAATAACCGCATGTTCTGACAGTTTCAATCATCCCAAACAGGCTTTGGTAACCCAGGGGCAGGCTTCCTGACAGCAGCTCCAGCTTGAACCGCTGCATTTTGAGCCAAGCTCTGCTCTGCTCTCACAAAACCAACACTGAAGAGCTGAACGAGGTGCAGAGTTGCCCAAACCACAGTGACCCAACAACATCTGAACATACGCTTCCATTTGTCACCAACGACTTACCCAGATATTTCCATCTTGGTGGTACGGTTTCCAGTTTCTCCCTGTATCGCTATAGAGCATCCGATACTGAGTGATCCAGTCCGAGCTGCTATACCTGCCCTGAGTGGCAACAGCACTGAGCTGCTTCCTGCTCCCGAAATCCACCTGCAGCCACTGGTAATGGTCACTGTCCGACGGTGACCAGCCTCCTGCACCTGTTGGGTTGGAACAGAAGAGACAGATTTAGACCTCAAACACTCCCTGTGAAGTGAACGTGTTCTGAAGATGCTGAGTGCTAGAGGGCAGCCCATCAAGAGGAGCATCATACCAAAAAACGTGAAGATATACAAGAGAAATATGACTGAACATTTCTTTTTAAATTGTCTTTAGCACAGGCTTCAAATGCATTAACTCTCTTGCCTTAATCATTTTATGATATAATTATAATAATTTAATGGACTGTCTGCTAACAAGTCAATGCCTCTATAATGCCTTAATTACAGTTTATTAGTTTTTGCCAAATTATAATTGTTCAAGGGTTGACCAATTTGCCATGAAATCTTTTGTCGGAGTAAGCTGGCACAAATCAGTAACAATCTTTGGATTTCATATGCCTTTTCCATAGCATTTCACATTAAAGGGATAACATAGCTAAAATGGGAGAAAATAAGAGCAAGCTCCCTGCTGTCCTGTTTCACTATAGTGCACAGACTGAAAGATCTACCAGCAGAATTGAAAAAGGAGCAGGTACCGCAGGGCTGGATCCAGTTTTGATCTGCTGGGTATACAAGCTGTCACAGATGACTTTGGCAGATGCCTCACAGAAGCGTTATTGCTTTTTATGGTTCTACGAATTAACTTGACAGTAATACTATTAACAATATTCTTCTCAGCCACTAGACTACATTGAAGTGTTCTAAATAAAGGTGGCCATTGATGCATAGATAAATGTAGTATTAAGACGTTAACGCAATTTCTAATTCTTCTGAAAAAAAAAATATTAAGGGAAAATTGTAGTTGGATACTACAGAGAATGATAGAAACTCTAAGATAGGTATGATAATGATAAGTTTTAGGCAATACAAGAAACAACAAAAATAGATCGATACAGAGAAAAAGTGGAGAAACATTCTCTCTGTATTCATAGCAGATATTAAAGATGAAGAAAAAAAATTTACAGACCTGGAGTAAATACAGGGAAGTTTTTGGGTTTTAATTTTTAACCAAATAAATAGCCTGGCAAACCATGAAATCACGTCGTCTGGCCCATGGGCTAATTTTTATTGCTTTTAATTTCATTTATAGATTTCAATTGATGTTACAAGCCTAGCCTGCTTGCCAAGCAAGAAACTCTTTGCTATACTGCATCTTATGTACTCCCATCATTAGGCGGCAGCATTGCCTCAGTCTTAGACAGCTCTAAAACTCATTCAGCTGCTACAGGTGTTCCAGTTTGCAGGTCACAGGACAAGAACCTGTTGTGGTATCAATGGCATCATCCGATGTCATAAGTAGTTGCCTTTCATTGTAATTAAAAGTGTAGAACTATGC
Organism: Microhierax caerulescens; assembly: GCA_035590215.1. Classification (NCBI taxonomy): domain Eukaryota; kingdom Metazoa; phylum Chordata; class Aves; order Falconiformes; family Falconidae; genus Microhierax; species Microhierax caerulescens. The sequence goes on along the minus strand of JAVJGJ010000047.1, from coordinate 86,413,156 downwards.
CAATGACATCTAATTTGTTAAAATTGTAGAGATTTACAACAGATGCTTTGCCCTTGCAATACAGGTAATTATATCCAGGAATATAAACAGGATATTTTAAGGGTAGAAAACAGTTAAATAGTATTAAAACAACAAAAAAAAAAAAACACAAAAAACCCCACCCCAAAAACAAAAAAACCCACCAAACAAACAAAAAAAAAAAACCCCGAACAAAACCACCCTTACTAAAAACAGTTGCAGGAAAAAGCATTCCAACACATTCCCCAATTCAAACTAGCTCTGTGTTGTAGAGCAAATGGTAACTGGTTATTTAAAAATAGAATACAGATTCTTCAAGACTACTGTGCAAGGAGATTGAAAGAGTTAGCTCTACACACTTGATGTAATAGCTGAGACACCACTTTGTCTCCCTACCCTACCATCCTGGCCCAGCTGGCATCTCTGAGGGTGATGGCACAAAGGTTAAGAAGCTGCCCCCGTACAGAAGCCACCCCTGTAAAAGGACCCTTTGCAGCTCCCGAAAAAGTAGTTCTAATGTCAGTATTCAAAAATCATTATGAAAGATAGAACTGATAAAATCCATCAACAACATGTCCTTCAGCCACACAATTGTTGAAAAAGGATGATATATTATGGCTGCAAGAAGGCTAAAATAGACATTATGTTTTTACATTTTTCACTTATGCAGGCGATTTTGTTACGCAGATTTGCATTAAACCCAGGAGATCTAGTTACACACTTTTAAAAGAAAAAACTATAACACCTTATTTTTTCTTTTAGTACATTCATATGACTGAGCTGAGATTTTGGCTGCCTTTAACTGATAAACAGACTCATGCAACGTAAATTGCAAAAAGGCTTCAGAAAGTCTTTACCTACAAATCCATTGAAAAGTTTGCAAAAAATGAATGCTAACGTTCTTTTTTTTTTTTTTTATAATGTAAGAAACAGCAGAAAACATTCTTCATATCATGCAAGAAAAAAGTTATATGTGACACAAGAGTCACGCCAAGGCCAGGCAATGGAAATGTGTATTGCAAGAAGCCTGCCCTAAAACCATTGCATAAGCGAGAGACAAGACTTTTAGTCAATATCGCAAACAGCAGCAAACAATATTATCCCATTGGTTTCTTGACCTAATTCTCTATCTCTGTTTTGCATTTGCCTTCCAGCTTTTCCAAGCGAGTAAAAAAAATAGTCAAAAGGATGAAGGGGAAATGTTGTGTTCTAGCCAAATGTGGTGCTGATCAGATCCATATGCGAAGAGAACTGGGACCAGCCCCTGCAGGAGAGCAGGCAGCAGCCATCCACCAGAGGCAGCTGGTGGGGAGCAGTTAAAAGTTTCCCCTTCCTCCTCAATTCATCAAGTTGTGACATTGGGGGGAGCCTATTACTTCACTCATTTCGTTTGTGATACGTGTAACCTCTATTCATTCAAGGATTAATAAAAGTCCTTCTTTTTTTTCAGGTGCACGCTCCAAATAAATTATAAAATAGTTGGATTATATAAAATTGTCCCTGCTGTGAGATCCTCGCAAAGGCCCTGAATTCATCAAAGGAATTTAAGTGCCTCCATTCACTCCAAGGAGGTACAAAAATCTCACCTCCCCAGAAACATGCACATGCTCACAGCTCAGTGTATCATTAAATATTTTGCTGAATAAAAACTAGCTTCTTCACTGAAATGAAGAAATTAGTTTGATATTGAACTGAGAGTAGATGAGTTAGTGACAAAATATTTAACAAATTTTGCCTTTTTAAAAGAGTAGCAAATTTGGAAATCAAATCTGATTTCCACAATTTGGCATTATTTTCAAAATACACTTATTTTTATGGTCAATAAATTATGACAGACTAATAAACTATCTTTAAGGAATAAGCACAATGACAGCATGTTAGTAGTTTTCAGTGAGCATTTCTACGTACTGAAACAGCAATGCTATATTACGTTTGTTGAAGAAATGCTATTCACAGTATTATTCTTCATACCATGGTGTAAACTGTTTATTTTTAATGGTTACAAGCTATATTCTGAATTTTATGGCATGCATTATTTGCATTTTTTGTTATGGCAGAAAAAAAAAAACATTGGATAAATGTGGGTGGTTTTTTATATGATACATCGTTTTATTTCATGTACTGCTTTTTAAGGCCAAATGCCACAATATACTATGAAATTAACGGGAGTTACAAATTTTTAGAAAGATATGACAACTACGAAGTATTTAAAATATATTAAGCACAGGCATATAATATATTTCACTTCTTTTAAGCAGGTAAGGAGCATTTATGGGGTTCTTTGGTAGCAGAGGTGCAATAAATACAGTCGCAGAATATATCTGCTTCCTAATTTTGTTTTTATACTATTATAGATTTTGATGTGACTAAACATATTCACCTATGCAGTGGCCAAAATAATTGTCTCAGTGGCATCAAGAGAGTCCCTGAATACTTTTAGTTATACTATATATAGCACTACACATGACTCCACACAAACAGGGCAACTAATTTCAAGTTGAGCAAGGATGACTGTCCGTGGACCATTGAGAGCGGACACCAGAGAAGTGCAAGGGCAGCAGCACTGAGCACGTGGCCAAGAAACTTGCCTGCACAGAAAAGCCTTAAAGTCTTATACAGGAAAGGCAGCAGGAGCATTCCTGCAGTAAAAGGCAGCTATGAAAGGTTTCATGAAGCTTTACTTTCACGACAAGCTACAAGAGGTCTTGTAGCTCCTGCTACAGTCTACAACATCTGCTGCTGCAGTTGGACCGAACAATGTGTAATGATCTACTACTGAAATACACACTCGCCAACACAGAAGACACATAAAACTACATTCAGAATGTTAAAAACTTCTAAAAGTTGGAGTTTTCATTTTTGTTTTCACCAAATAAAGACAATTTCTAAGAAATAGTATTTTCATCATTACAGCATTTGAAGTGCAAAGTATTTTTTTTTTTTAATTATGAAAATACCAATGCCTTTCATGTTTTTATTGGATTTTATTCTCCAGGTTCATTCTGTGGAACTGAAAACAACATGAAAGGCATAACCTATCTCTAAATTACACGTGCAAAAGATGGCGCTTTATATATCTTGAGGAGTATAAAGAATTCATGTCAATGTGTGTCTATTTTTGCAAAATTTCACTAATTAACTATACATTTCAGCTCCCTATTCAGTGTTGACTGAGCTAGCTCCCATTTTCTGCACCCAAAGAAAGCCTGTGTGGTGAGTTACTTACTTTCTTACCATTCCCCTGATAAATCATCAGTAAGTAGCAAAGCTGGGGTCTGCTTATAGATTTTAGGTTTTTAACTGAACTGTCACATGCTACTGAGCTTACAGATCTCTAAGAAGTGAAACACTGATGGCTTTTTAAAATGTCTGACTTTTCAGTTAGAAATTTGTATTTTTTTTTAAAAAAAATGGCACTTTAATCTTCATTCGTGACTGAAACAGGACAGATTAATTGGCACTAGAAAAAAATCATTCCTTTTTGGTCACACTTGCTCATCATTCCCTACTTCAAATCAAAAAATAAAAGATATCAGTCCTGCAGCAAGTCGAGTTTTCTAGTCTTTTCTGATCAGTAATATCAGGTTTCAATGACATGAATAAAAGAAGGAAGGGATCATTAGAAAAAAAAAAAATCTATGAGAAGCTATAGATAGAAGATTTAGGATTTCTGGTAGTTATATATCAAGGAATTAATTTATCTAATTATAGAAATTTCTATATCCTTTCAGCAAGGAAACCTAAAATATGCCTTTTTAAATAATTTTCTCATAATAACCCAAACCAGTCTGAATGTGCTTATTTGTATGGCAAAACCACAAACCAATCCGTGAATGACAAATAACACTTTCTAGGTCACTGCAATAGCATGAAATCAATACTGTTTGATACCTTGCTATTTTCCAAGACAGTGCTTTTGTCATTCCTCTACATAAAACATAAATGAAGACAAAAAGGAAAACTTTGAAATACTGAAATCATTCATTCACTGCACTTCAGAGAAAATACAGGCAGCCATTTTCCACAGCACTCTAGAAAAGAATATATAAAACCCCCCAAACTTCTAAGGTACATAAATGTCCCCGCACTGTTAGTCACATGATGCTTAAGTAGGACATCAGTGGCTGTTTCCATTTTTCGTTTGTCTTTGTGTCGGTCCGTTTTAGCGTTGAGGTACAGACTGCATACGGACAGTAGAACGCCTGACTTCACACCGAGCACATAACATCATAGCACGAAGGGGTCCTGTCACATGAGAAACGTTATGCATATGCAGACATCTCAGGTGGTTAAACACTTTGCACTTCAAGCTGCTTTAAGAAAGGCTCACTAATAGAATAAATCAAAATAACAGAATAAAGGTTGCTAACAGAGCAACCCTCTGATGGGTAGAGCCCTCTAACAAAGAGACTCCAGTCCTCATATAGGGCTCCACTTGCAATTAAAACAATCTTCTCCAGATATTGGCACAGAGAAACATTTTTAGATTTCCTCATCTTTAACAGCATGCATTGTTACATTTCTTGAACCCATCTGCTGTTCTAGCAAAATTTGGATTTGTAATCCAGCTCCTGTCTTCAAGGGTAGGGATTTGCTTTTGCATGTTTGAAGAACTCTTCTTTCCAGCATGTAACAGCAGCCGTGGAATTGCAGACAAGGCCATGCATAATGATGGTGGTGGGCAAATAATGAACATTCTGCTTCAAAAGAAGCAAAGTTGGTATTTAGAAGGCAGAAATACTGAGGAAAGAGCAGCATGATTATAATCACCCTCAAATTACCAATTTTGTTTTGTAAAAAGTTAAATACCACAAAGAAGAGGACAGAAAGTACAACTAGATTTCTTCTTCTCTAGAATTCATTATTAGAATTTACCTGAAATCAAACTACATTTACTAAAAACTGGAAAGTCAGACCCAACCTTTGGCCTAACTCCCCATGAGTTTCAACTGCAGCTTTCCAGAGGTGCAACAAGAACTGGGCTCCAGTAAGCCTCAGAGCTCTAGGTTGCCTACAAAGGACACATGATAAAATTTATTTTGAAGGTGTAGCAGAAGACTGGAATGATCCAACATTCATTCCCCAATGTAGCCTTTCATCTTAGCAGAGAGCCATCAGTTTATGAAGAGGCCAGTATCAGCATCAACTTTGACTTCTGAAAGGCTGAGGTAGCATACCAGCCTACCCAGTGTCAATTATTACCTACTGGGAATGTTTTTACTGGTTTCTAGTGGCATTTACCAGTGTCTTTCCTCAGTGTGGCTCAAAGCCTCTCATAAAGTACAACCTTCGTTTCTTCATACTATGGAATACTTTTTTTTTTTTTTTTTTTTTTTTTTAGGGGGGGGTGGGGGCAGGGAATAAAAAATAGCCCTTATTCACTTT
>JAVJGJ010000047.1:86375321-86407653 GCA_035590215.1 Microhierax caerulescens | reverse complement strand
ACAAAACCCTGCATCTTAAAGGATTAATATTAAGAATAAAAAGATTTAGCTACAAAAACTGTTCACTACTTACATGGTTTGGTTAAATACTGAATATAATGGGAGGCTGTTGGTCATGATGTATTGAAGAAAACTTGTGAAACAAGAGAGCTATTCCAAATTGCAACAACAGCAATGCTTTTTAAAAGGGATAAAATATGAAAAAAGCTTAATTTCTGCAGCAAAAAAAAACTCAAGCTAGAAACCCTGCAACAGCTGAAAAACATGTCTCTAAATAGTAGAAGTTTGTCAGAACTTCTATTCTTTTACAGATCATAGCAGCTACTGAGAAAATTGCCTCCTTTGTTTTTGACAGCTACTATACCGGCGCTACTGTTGATGAAACTATACAAAAGGAAATATAGAAAAACTTGTCTGGAAAGAGTATTAGCTTCTAAATCATCATCCCCCTGTACAGCCTGCCTTGTCTCTACTTCACAAATCCATCGTCTTGGATTCAAGAGAATAAGACAAGAGAAGCCCGACATAACAAAAATAGAAAAATGAGATCCCACAGGGAGTATCACTCTGTATTTGCCACTGCAGTCGCAGTTTTTACAGACAGTTATTAATGTGTTTTATCTGGTGTATATGGGCTTTCAAAGTGTTGAACCTGGACCTCTGCTTTCTCAGTTTGGTTGGAATCACCAACGCTGGATAGAACCAAACACAGTTGATACAGCTTTCCTTCACTGTTGTTTAGAACAGCATTTGTTTCCTATACCTGTTTTGAGATAGTGACTAATAAGCTGAAGAATAATAAAAAAACAATCTTCACTTTCCAATTATTTAATAAATAAACTCATCCCCCAATCTGCCCACTCACTTAGGTTTCACCATAAAATATAGATTCAATGAATGGTTTGGGTTGGAGAGGACCTTAAAGATCATCAGGTCCAACCCCCTGCCACAGGCAGGGACACCTCCCACCAGCCCAGGCTGCTCCCAGCCCCGTCCAGCCTGGCCTTGGGCACTGCCAGGGATGGGGCACCCACAGCTGCTCTGGGCAGCCTGGGCCAGTGCCTCGCCGTACTCATGGGAAAGAATTCCTTCTCATACATGAATTATAGGTAAGGATTATACCTCAAATGAATAGATATTAAAAAAAGATATTAAATGTCATCAATAACTCATGACTTTAGGTCCAATAGAACAAAAGTTAAAAGACTGCTTACATAAGCTAATATTTCTAGCCCTGTATGAAAGTTCCCTAAATATATTGTGCTACTTAAACTTCCTTCATAACATGAAATGCTGTTATGCCACAGATTTAAGAGGAAAAAAAAAAATTCTTGGGAACCTTTGGTTCTTTCAGCAGTTTTAGTTATTTCCCACAGAATCCAATTTTTTACTTACTAAAACCAGAATCATATATACCTTCCTGTTACTGAGATATAATAGCTTTCCCCATATAAGTCAATGTACTGTGCCCTGTTAATCAATTACGGAGCACACTCTCCTGCCAGCATCTTAGCAGCAGAGAAATAAACTCTCCTCCATCCCATTTATCTCTGTGATGTATTAACATCCAAGACAGCTTAGGTCCATTTAAATGTTAACTTCCTGAAGCAAAACCACACTTCCACTCAACTCTGTTCAGACAGAACAAACTGGTAACTTAGTCATTGGTACTATGACATTTGCTACTCTGATGACCCTTTTCAGAGGGAAATTACAGTACCTGTCCATCAGAAACAAGTTTCCTTGAGATTCAAATAATTAGATCAATAGAAGAAAGGTCACCCAGTGTCATCAAATACAAAACCTCTGCAAACCACAAGCTTAAAATTCCTCAAGACCTAAAGACTATGGAAGGGGAAGGGCTATGATGACCTTACTCTGTTCTTAAATACTTTCTCAGGCATCTGGCTATTAGAAACCAAGTACCAGGTGAGACAGATCTCTTGTCCTACCAAGTACAGCCTCTCCTATGTTCTGGTGTTCATGCCTAGCAAAACTAGAGAAGTATACCTGTCCTTTTCTGTTTTCAAGTCTATTTATAGTTTATAATTTATTTATATAGACTTCCCATCATGATAGATAGACTAAGAAAGCATTGTCTTCTACTTTACCTGCAATTGATTGAATTCCTACTCAGTCCATGACCTATTTGGGGAATAGGGACCAAACTATCAGAAGGGACAGGTCTTTGTAGCACAAAGCAGACCATACACACACAAACTCTTGATTTATCACCCCCAGAGATTATTAAAGCTTAATCCTCCCTATACCAGTGGCTTCAATGATTTCTGGTGGGCAACACAAAGTAAAAAGACCTCGATGCTTCACTTCACAGAAGTCTGTTCAAATGCTTAGCATCCTGATCGATAAACAGGTCACCTGTAAAGTTGCTGACATATCTTATCAAAGCAGCCTGAGCAGATGAAAAAGACAATCTGCAGTTCCTCTGTATCTTCTTGTCATTTTAATCTAGTAGTATGTTAGAATGCATACGAACAACTATTTGTTTGAAATGGGAAGAAATGGGAACAGCACACAGTCACAGGTAGGTTTGATTAAGAATTTGAAGTTGCATTGGAAAATCTCTCAGAACCTCTTGCAAAGATTCTGCCATCAAAGTAAAAATAAAGCCAAGATGTGTACAGTGTTTCTAAAAAAGAAAAATATTTGAATAATGATAAATAGCACTCATCAGATAAGTGATGGTGGCTTACTAAGAAGGCTTTTGAAGAACAAAGGCTTCCCATCATTATGGTCCAGTGTGCACTAAGGAAGAGATCTTCAAAAAAAGCTATCAAACCCAAAATCCACAAATTCACACTTCCTCCAAAACCTTCAGGCAAGATTTCCTATCAAAGTATAAAACCCTGTCATCATTTTGCTGTAGGATACCAGCTCTAAGACATAAACATGCTGCCAGTAACTGTACTAAAAAAAACCATAAATGACTGTCAGAAATTAAGAACTCAAAAGCTGATCAACTTAGATGCAAAAAGGCAAATGACTGCAATATCAATGTGTTCTGAGTCCAGAATTACTCACTAACAATATAAAACAGATGAGTCAATCTGAAGTAGCATTTTTTAAAAAAAAATATTTTGGCAAAAAAATACACAAAGCCATGGCTTTCTGACCAAAAAACATTCTTATTCATTTCCCTTTTACACAATATTTTCACTTTACAAACAGAACATGTACAATACAAACCCCCAAATTGTAACTATTACCAGTATACCCAACTCATTAACTATACCACAATTCCTGTCAAGTGCAAGGAAAGAAAGTTTAAAGCAACTTCTAATCTTCACTTGTAATGCAAAAGATTCCTGTTTTAAAATATGAATTCTAATGTAAATGTTGGGGAGCAAGGGAGAGAATCATATCATCTGGGTTTAATTTGTACTGTGCACTAAATGCTAGTTATCCTAAACACATTTCCCCCCTCCAATTTGAATATGTAGAGTGATTTCTCTGTAGCATGCTGAGGAGAAAGAATAAGCCACCAAACACTTCTGAAAAGCAGCCGTGAGATTGCAAGGGCACTCCAGAACGTGGATGAATACGTATGGGAATTGGCATATCTCCAATGACAACCAATAGGAATATTAATGCAGCTGTTTTGGACTGCAGCATATTACTATGCTGAAACAGCCTTACTTTTCATATAGCATAGGCAGGTTTTATAATCTGAAATGAATGCTAGAATCCACTGTGTTTAATTCACAAGGCTGTGTGCCCCCAAAGAATAGGAATAAATAAGCATAAATTACTAGAACATTTTATGCGCTGTTTCAAATGAACTTTTAAAGCAATGCTAATTGAAAAGCAGGAGATACTACAAACCAGCTCATGGTCAATGGTAACCCCTTCAAAAAAAAAAAAAATTAAATCAAATTTAGAAGCAGAGTGTTATTGAGGACAGCTTATCATGGGTTTAATTTCAATGACAAGAAAAGCAACGCTGGCCCTATGTCACAAGCCTGTTGCTCAGTATGATAAAACACTACATAAACCTCTCATCATGTATGACAGGGACACTGCTGGAGAAGCCCTCTCTTCAGAAGGGCCACTAATGAAAACAATACACACTGATGGCAATGGCTGGCAAATGCCACACAGAGTATACCTCATGCTCCAAGTTCTTCAGTCAGCAAGAAATCAGTAAAGAGATTCTCAAGGAAAACCTCTTACATGGAAAGGAAACACTTCCCTGTCAGGAGGATTTGCTGAGCATACCAGCCTTTGGTACTTGTGCGGGGTTCTACCAACTTTTGCCTTATGCATATTCTGTTATGTATTTCTTGACTGTGGAAGATAATTAAAAAAAATTAAAATCCACCATTATACCTTTTTTCTTTCTTTCTTTCTTAAGACAAAAAACTAACTTTACTCCCCAGAAAGCTTCTTGGGCTGCTTAATCAACTAGATAAGGATGACGATTGGTAGACTGGAAGCTTCATCTCTCATTTGGTACAGTAGGTGGGACACACAAGTGGGACTTTTTTTGTACCATGCTTACATTAGAAGGGTAATGAAAACCGACACAATTTTTAAATAACTTAAGCCGCAACAGAGCCACCCATACTCCACCTATGCAGGCAGGGTAATACTCCGCACACCCAGCAGTGACTTTCCCAGTTACCATCCCATCCACAACTCCAAAGGTCAATCCAAGTCTTCCATAAGACTCACGTGGCTTCTTGTTGGCTATTCCCACTAGCCTTCGTTGCTGTGACCTGTTATTTCTCACTGCTGTTGTGAGCATAGTACTCTTCCCTAATTTTAAGAAATTTTAGGAAGTTCTCCATACTGCAGAAGCCTGCTGCTTCCCCACCTCACTGCCGGTGCACAGGGCAGGCTGCTTGGGAGGCCAAGGTCACGTTCAGCTCCACAAGCCAGTGAGTCCAAGTGTAACTAAAGCTTGTCTCTTAAGTATCTCTGGAGCTCAGCTGTAATCTAGAAGATTACAGCAGCTCATATTGATCAACTGCCATGTTTCATACTCCAAGTTGCATACCACCAACAGAGATAATGCAGCTCAAAAGGGTGCCTGCTGCTGAAAAGGAACAAAATGTAGCAGCTATTTTGCCCCCTCTGAGGTGAAGCCATAAATTATGTTAATTTAGCAGCCTACACACAACCCTTACCGCTCAATATTACTTGTTCTGAGGTGTATTTCAAGCACTTATATACATCTACGTAAGGAAAGGAACAAGTCTCCAGTAATGTTTTTTATAGCAGTTCCTTCACCTGCAGCAGAGTGCTGGCCTGTTTCTTTGTTCTGGTTCCAATTCAGGAATTAGCGTTTGGGCAACACTGGATGTGCCACAAGGGCCACATTTCTAAAAAAAAAAAAAAAAATCTGGATGCACAAATACAGATTGTAGTTTACAAAATTTTCCAAAGTATCTTTGTTCCTGGTATCTATTGACTAGTTCTCAGAGTAGCCAAAGCTTCATTAATCCAAAAGGTCATGGTACAACTACATGTTTTGACTCCTATAAATGAGCACCCTAGTCCATCCAAGCACCGGGTTACTAATAAATAAGAAAATTTTCTTGTTTTGAGAATTTATTCATAAACATTTGTAAGCAATCCTGGGAAACATTATAAATGTTAATATAACATTAGCACACACGTGTGATATGACCACTATCAGACATTACTGGCTGCACTGCCTATCATCAAATGACCTACAACATGTTCCACAGCAGTCTCCATGCTTCTGTCTAACTATTGAAAATGAAAAAAGGTGTGAGGTAAACATCATTAATTACTATTACCTTCAATTTAACCAGAGATATTAGGATTTATTTTTTATTTAAATAATTCAGTTTGGAATCGTTATGAGTATAAAGGTGTATAGAGCAGCCTCTTGAAATTCATATTTATCATAACTTCAGCATTTCACAAAGGGAAAAAAATGTATCAAAAAATATGCACTTTAATTTTTCAGTTGTGTCAATATTTTAAATTCTGAATTGACAATAATATATTTTTTATTATTTTTCATTTGAAAAGAACAGAAATCCTTAAAACTAATTTATGTCTTATTTTATTATTTAGTAGCATTCAACGCTGGATTAATAAAAAAAAAATTAAAGTTATTTATTTATGCAGGTTGTATCTACAGTAAGAGAAGATTTAAATTCTTCACAGTTTATCTTGTTAACTCTCATTCAGCTTAAAAAACCCAACGTATGTTCTTCCTCAGTCAACCTTATATCAGCAAGTATCAGTTGTTTGATTTGTTGGTGTGGGGGTTTCTTGGGTCGTGGTTTTTTGGGGGGTTTTGTATTTTTTTATCTGATTTGTTTTCCAGAACTCAGGCATAACAAAATAACACACAACTAGTTTCCTGAATAACATTTTTACCAGCGAGTTTAGCTTTTCATCATGGCTTCAGTAGGTTTCCATCTCTAAAATTAAGCATTTGTCTTTAACAACACATGTACTTTTATCTTGACAATACATACTTATTTTATTTTTTTTAGCATTTTACTTGACTTTTATCAGTTTTAAATCAACATAAATATTCTCAATTCAGAGCTGTTATTCCATGTTTAAACTAATTTAAGCAAGGTCAAAACAGCCAGTAAGGGAGCTTATAATTGCTGGCCATTTGACTATAAAAGCACACCCACAGAAAGCCAAATATTAACTATCAAAACAATACAGCAAAGATATTTTAAACTCGGTGTATAGAACATATACTATGGATTTCAAATCATTTCAGAACATCAAGGAAATTAACCTCATAATAGATAACATTTTTATCAGCCAACCTACAAATAGGCTAAGATGCTTATCACAGGTCTCAAAGTTAACTCCAAGCACAAGCTGTAGCTTCCCATCTTTTATCCTATCTTTTATCCTAGAAAACTACCCTCTCCCTATAAAGCTAGGGAGGAAGCTCTGCTCCTTCCAGACAGACAAAATATTTAATACTATGAAGCATGTAAAATACGTACCATGTTCAGTTAGATGAGAAAAAATTAGAAATTAACAGGGTATACAAAATGAAGCAGAGATTTCTCAACTTTGCACAGCAGAAAGTAAACATCACTTAAAATTAAGTTCAGTTCTTTTTCAAAGGCATTATTAATTCCATGTTTATGCATTGTTGTTTACTTTCATCTCCCCTTTGGAGAAAAAAAAGATGTGTCACATTTATAGCAGAAGCTATTAGTCGGCTGTTTATCAGATGCCTACTCTTAGAAGTGATGATACAAGCAAAAACCAAAAGGTGCATGATATATAAATTAAACCGTATTATACTGACAGATATTTTTTTTTTTTCCCCCTGAGGGGAAAAGATAAATAAGGTTGTAACCTTGGTTTCCTTCCTCTTTTACTTGAATCCTCTTTTTCCCCCCTGCAAGTACCTACAAAAGGCACACTTTCCCAGATTGTATCAGTGGAGTACAGAAGGACTAGCTGTGATGGCATTTGACAAACTCTTGCCCGTGTTTCCAAAGAAGTACCAAGTGACCATATAAAAAAATAATAATAATAAAAAAAATTATAATGCTTGATTTCACTGAAAGTATCATCAAAATGTTCCTGAAAAGGTATTTTAACAGATGAAAGAAGAAATACTTTTGAACTTTCTCCTTATGGTTGCATTAATATAGAGTATATATAGCATACATTTAAGATCACGTTGGTCTTGATTTGATTTCCCAAAACTAGAAGGTAAGCTTCTAGAATTTGCTTATATCTTTTGGGGGGTTTAGGGCAAAAATCACAGTTGATTTTTGATTAATAAAACTGTGGATAGGAAGCGAAAAACAGCAACGACAAAAAAGACATTGAGGAACATTGGGTAATGGTAAGATGTAAGCATAGTTTAGATTTCTGAATTTAACCCTGTATCATAGATTTAAAAAGCACAAGCTAGGTTAAAACCAACTTATAGATGCAGTATTCTCAGACTTCTGTTATATGTACTGGGAATCTCAAACCAATTACGTAGCGTAGCTATGGGTTTTGACACTGGAGGCCTAGATCTCTTACACTAATACCTTGAAGAAAGGATACGTAAATCGGAGCTGGCTCACGAATGCTGTCACAGGCCAGCGCAAATTCTGCCAGCTGGTTCCAGTAAGCGTTCAGCATCCTTACACGCACTGGAGCAACAGCATGAGGAACAAGTGGATGCACATTCTGTGGGTATGTTTTACCTTTTTCCCCAAGGTATCAAAGTGCCTAGCATTTAATAATGAAAGATAGAATCTTTATTTGCTTCCCTAGGGACTACAGGAAATACCTCATCTCTATAAGAACACATAAAGATTTGCATCAATTTGTATATCTGAAGCTGAACATAACATTTTTCCATATCCTAGGCTTGCAAGTTGCAAAGATGAGAACGTTTGACTCACAGTTTTAAAGTATTTATAGGACTCCTGTTGCTGATGCAGGGTAGGGCAACCACCACTGCAAGCAAACCCCTTGTCAGTCTTTCTTGTATGTGCAGTTTTCTAGAAGGAGTAAAACTTGGGACTAAAGTCAGTGGTTAAAAAAAGTGATTTAACCTAATCGAAAGCAAATAGGAAACATTTTTAAAAATCTTTATGAATTATAGGTCAACTCTTTTTGTTTTGATAGCTTAAGCCAGAAGTTCCAGTCGAAACAGTGATCTCTGGTTTTGAGATGCCAACCAATCTTGTTCTTTTTAAAAGGGAACAAAATTCCAAACAGGGAAAACCAATGCCAGACCTTATTGATCCTTAGCATGAACACAAAAAGCAATATCAAACAACTTCACAGACAGACACTGATTTAAAATAATTTTATATGTGGTAAATACTGTCATTTGTACACTTGATCAGGAAAATAAATGACCAAATTTTATAATACCACATATTTTATTCAGATGAAGGAATTTATTAATTTATTCTTACTTATTTCCTGTCTAATTGGTGATTGACATGTCAGATTCACCTGGAGGTAGATTTTTACAAAGCAATTTACCATGTGTGTTTCTTATTTGGTACTTGTTCTTTCATTTGTAAGGCAGAACTAGTAGTTAGAGGTCTAACACCTGAATGACATCATTTGGCTTGACAGGGACATGAAAAGCAACCATTATATAGTGTTCTCTGGGTTTCGTTTTGCATTAAAAAAGGCACAACAATGTCCACTGATACTTCACAGAACGCTCAAGCAAGTCATGATGTTAGATAAAACATTGAGATAAACACAACAGTTATAGAAGGTCCCAGTATCTTGTTTTGTTAAGTGTTCCCTGCTTATCTTAGTGCAGACTTTTGGGTTGTGTTTTCTCTTTTGAAGCACTGCTACTATAACAAAAAAGCTTCTCTCATAAGCTTCTCTGTCCCAAGAACATCACAGGAAAGGTACCAGAAAACAGGTCCCTAAAATAAATGAAATACAGTGGGACCCAGAAAGAAAAGACAAAAAAACCAAAAAAAAACCCCAAAAAAAGAAGGGTTTGTATTCTGCTGTACAAACCAGACTGTATCAACATTTTCAAAGAGCTACTTAACTGGAAAATCATTTCTGACCAGACTATAAGGTAGAAGTCAAAGGACATTGACTGCCTGCATTGATCAGTGCTGCTGATTCAGATCTTAATGTTTCTGTCATACTAGTAGACACCGACAAGAACAGATGGAAGGATGGTGCTGCACTGCTACTACATTCAGTCTTTGCATTGCCCCAGGCGAAATTCACTTGCTTTTGGAAGGAACTAAGCATCCTCAAAAAAATCAGGTTTGCCAATCTCAATAAACAGGTTATGCCTTACACACGCTTGCCTGGCATCACTGGGATGGGAGGAGCAAAGCTTCTGTTGGAAATGGAGCAGAAGAAAATGCCAAGTGGGAAACCCAGTTCTGAATTTAATGGGGATCAAAATCAGTTTCAGAAAGGGCTTAATCAAGCAAAGGGTTAGCGTACCATCGCTCCTTTTCACTGCGAAGGTAGTTACAACAACTCCAGGTAGCTTCAAATGCTCCAAAGACTTTTTCATTTGCTTTTTTTCACTTTTTAAACAGCAGCAAATGTCATTACAACAGCTCAAGAGCTGTTTCCTTTTTCACATTTCCTTTTGGTCTCATCATAAAGTCTTGATTTAGAAACACTCAGTGAACAGTAATGTAATTAATAGTCTTAAAAGCTGTTTGGGATGATGCTACATATGCAGTTTTGCAAGACAGATTTTTAGATAGGCTATGTCACTGCATTTCTCTTGCTGATTTAAATTATCAGACCTACCTTATTTTAATGTGCTATGGAAATCCAAGCCATTGTGTTTTACAACTGCCTTAGCTGTCCAGCATATCCTGCAGTTCAGGCTGCAGTTTTTGAATATAAATTGATGGGGTTTTCTAATTATGAAATGCAAATGGTGGACAACAGAATAGTCTATTATGTTATCCTCATTATCATGCACAGGTATTACTGAGGCATTTTTAAGGCCAGGAGTACTCTGTAATTATGCTTGGTAAAGCCTTATTATTACTACACATTAAACATGTCAACCAAGGAAAACAGCACAGTTAATTTAACATTTTTGAAAAATGAAGGTGTCTTATAATTACAGCCCATTCCCTCCAATTTTAATCAGATATTGAATATTAAGTTCCTAATGTTACAGTTTAGTATGTTTGTCTGGATCACAAATTCCCATTACATTCAAAGCAAAGGATACCTGTTGCAAACAAATACGGAAGTCTGTACACATGCATGTATATACAGCAACGCATCAATAGGACCTCCCACTTGTACCAGCTGCAGTGTCCCAGGTCTTGGCAGGGGGCTGCTGGCTCAAGGGTCAACAGAATGCTAGCAAAACACTGCCAGCGCTGAGGGGAAAACATGAGGGGCAGTAGGGCCTGGGCTCCGGCTGCCCCTGCTGCAGGACTTGCCCTGGAGAGCCCCTGGCAGGGCAGGGGGACATATCCTGGGGGGCTGTGGGGAGCCCCCAGCAGGGCAGGGGGATGGTGTGAGAGGGCCCGAGCAGCAGAGAGGAGCCGGTACAGACTGAACAGAGCCCCCCATTGCCCATCCCCCTGTGCCCTTAGAAGGGAGACAGAGGAGTGGGGAATACAAGAGTGAAGTTGAGCCCAGGGTAAAAAAGGGGGTTGAAAAGTCACGGGGGAGGTATTTTAGGGTTTTTGTGCATTTGTTTTGCATCATCCAACTATTTTAATATGCAACAAATTAAATTAACTTTCCCCAAGTCAACTCAGTTTTGCCAACGAGGTAATTGGCAAGCAATGCTCTGGTTTTTACCTTGGCCCACAAGCTTCTGCATCTTGTTTTCTCCCTAGTCCCGCTGAGGAAGGCAGTGATGGAGCAGCTGGGTGGGGGTGGCCGGCAGCCGGCCAGGGTCAGCCCACCACACTGTTTAACCACCAAGTACCAGAAAGTTGACTTCACATTGCTTGTCAGAGACAGCATGTAAGCTCATGGCAATGAAGTTGACTAAATACAGTGTAGAAGAATTAATTTTTTTTTCCCCTACAGATCTATTCAAGAGCATCTAAAGAACACCAATTTGTCTAGTGAGTTCTACCTAGCCAGTGCTCTACTTCCAGGTTTAACCCCGTGTCTTCAGTTTAACATTCACCCCCACAAAGCTGCAAAGGTCTAGCTTTTGTCTAACCTTGACACAGCTGCTTGGAGCCCCACCAGAATGAAAAGTGGGATTCAGAGAGCATTCCTTCTCCATAAAAGAAATTAGAAGATACCACAGGAACCTCACTATGCTGTCCTTTCTGTAAGCAAGGAACACTGGCAAGGCTTGAGCTTAGCTCAGTCCCCCACTAATGACTGCTGCTTGAATAGCTGCATGTCAGGAGAGGAGACACCTCAGGGAAGCCAGGAAAATCTTTTACTTGCCTATTCTAGACAGCAAGTCTTCAAGTCTGAGGTAGGGCTGCAAATACAGGATCCAGCACCATTTGCTGAAACCAACGGCTGTACTGGAGGAGTCACTCTTCATTTCTGTGGCAAACTACTGCAAATGTGAACTTTTAATACTATGACAGCTACCTTGAATTCAGATATTAATTCAGATATTATTCTACATTTCAAGGAAATATTTTAAATTGCTCTTCCCAGGTTATATGTATCAGCAGCAACAACATACTTTCATCAAAGCATTATGACTTATCTGCACATCTGCATATTCAGCAGTGTGCTGGGAACCTTAAACATGCTGTGTGTCAATCACCATAAACATCGCAATAATACTGCTTTGCAATAAGGCAGTCTCGTATTTAGACCTCTAAACAAGATCTGAAAGTTTTCAAACCTCAAATAACCTACACAACACACTGAAGGCACTGCCTTGTCCTTTTACAAATGAGCAGATTACTTCACTACTACTTATTCCGAATTATTCTGTGTAAAGCTCACCAAAAGCGTGAGACTGAAAACAAAACTACTCTATCCTTTCATACAATAATGAAGGACATCCAGTCAGAATATAGAAAGTCTACTACAATATCATTTCTAAAGATCATATGCCCTGTAAAACTGTGCCTTTCAAGCTTGTTTTATCCCACTGCTGAATCCATAAGCTATTAATGAAGGTATGTCTAATCAGGGACATTAAATTCTTTTGTTCACAGAAAGAGGTGTCAGAAGGTGATGAAAACTAATGGAAAAGAACCAATATAAATTAAAAAAAAATAAAGAAAATTACAAAAATGTTAACTGATTTGTGTAACAAACTTCTGATTTTCCTCAATAAATTCTCCTTTAAACAAATTGATTTTGGACTTATTGATAGCTTCATGTTTTAAAAATAAAATAAAATAAAACAAGCCACCAAATACTTCTCACTAGTGTTCATTTTATTCTCAGGATTGCTTTCATTAAGCCACCCTTAATTTAATTTACAAAGTTAACTTTTATGCTCATTGCCCTTTGCTAGGATTCAGTAGGCTGAATGTGTGAAGAATTTATTTTCTCATAAATGAACGAACAAGATGGAGGAAGATAAAATGAATGACTAAGTGATTGTAGTTAACCCAAAACTTCCATTTTGCCCCCTTACGAAGAATGCTGGAATACCATTTTATTGAACTCCATTATCCTAACAAAAAGGTATTCTATGCTTGATCTTAGCCAAAAGACCGGAGAAGATATTTTAATGACTTACTGCTTCTGCTTAATAGGGAGATTTCCCAATTACTGAAACTACATCTGTTTGATTAATGAGCCTTTTCCAGCATCCATGCATCTTCCTTCAGTTTGGTTGACAATAACCACTGGAAGCACATGCACATACAAACTGGTGTTTTACATCCTGTACATGTGTGCAAGTGAGACATTGAGAAGAAAAATAAGGAGGACCACAAACAGTACAGTATAATTCTGATTTTCATTATTATAAGCAAAGGTTTGCAATTCCTCCCCCATTTCTTATAGAGAACAAGTTTGCAATAAACATTTAAAGTAAAACTTGCAGTGAATTTTACAGTGCATCTTAGGATGGCTTGCAATCTAAAAGAAAAAAAAAATCAATACATGAGATACACAAACAAAGGAACACTGATGTTGTGTTATTATAATGCAACATCAACACATAACAGCCACTTAAGAACAGGACAGCAGCTATCCTCAAGTTGGTTTTCATATTTTGCTCAAAAAAAATGAAATTGTAATATGCCTTATGCCAAAATTCCCAAGAGTAATTTCAATTTTTAGGTCTGCTGTGTGATACTTGATGCTCAGCAAGCATAAATAAAGCCCTATTAATTAATCCTTATGCTTAGAGGTGTCACATATAGTATAAAAAAAAAATAAATCACAAAAATAGTACAAGAAAAACCTTCAAGACTGATAGAACTTTGAATAGGCAAGAAGTTAGAGAAAAATACTTTCTAAAGTAACTAATGAACATAACTGGTACCTTATTTCAAATAAAAGAGGATGGTATGCTCATATCTGAATGGCTGATTTAAAGGCAATTTGTATTATTTATCTAATGAGAGGATGTATTGCCCTGACCTCAAATAGGAGTCCATTAAGAGAGTTCTCTGCTGCAAGTGTCAAACCGTTCTTGAAATTATCTCCCTCAGCGTAGGCAAGTTTTACTGACCTGGTTACTAATTTCTCATTAGAGATAATATAAAGTAAAAGGTCTCTTGATTTCTAATAAAAATATTGATTTAGAAGATCTACTGATAAGTTGTATTTTACATTATTCTTAATTAATACGCACTGAATTACCTTTTGCATCACGGTAGCACAAGAATTTGCTATGTGATATCTGTTTGGCTATTTGTAATATGACATAGAAATAGAGTTGTCAATCTGTTAGTCTGTTATTCTGCAAGCCAGCTCTCTCAGAGACACATTTCTTAGATTCTTGCTATTTCTCATTTAATATCTGGTTATCAAAATGATTTTTTAAAAATTTTTTTGGGGGGTGGTGGTGGTGAGATTTTAAATTGTGATAGTGGTAAAACACAGGCATTTAGATCATTTATATACAAAACATGCTGTACTTCAGTATAGGCAGCAAGACAGCCCAGCTACATCACACCTAGGCACTGCTTACGAAATCTGATGTATCTGGGTGAAAAAGCATTTAGCATTTATTTAATGTTTAGGAATGTGTAGCCTTACCATTGAGCAATATGTAGGGTATCAGGCACGAAATGTAATTTCCAGGTCACTGGTTCCAACTCACGAAGCCCACCCTCCCACTCCATGCCTCGCAAACCTCGTCAATAGTTGCACTGTGCATTGGAAGCTGCCTGTAACTTTAGGAGTGCCAAGGACACGACACACACCCCTGAGCCACAAGGGTGGCAGGAGGACATAACAGTTACACCGTCCTCAGGTTACTTCTCTGAACAATTTGTTCCTGAAAGGTTCTGCGGGGTGCTGGGAAACCATATTTCAAAAACCCCAGTAACAATTTTTGCCATCAACATGCCAGATTTTTTACTATCTTCATATAAAAGAAGAGATATTTTTTGGTGGAATTCTCTACATTTGGTGCCCTGCAGGGACTTCACTGTTCCTTGCAGATGTCTGTGTGCACTTCCTTCTGTTTAGGGGGAAGGGTCAGCCACCATCCACTGATGATAAAATAATTCCAATATATATAAACATATAAAGACACTCATTATCTATGGCCTTTTGAATGATAGCAGTGACCACACGCTGTCTTACACGAAAGAACTAGAGCTTGGGATTTCAATTTCCACTGAAGTAAATCAGTCTCCATTAATCAATTTCCTTTGGTGTCTGAATGTGATAGTGCATTGGCTGAGACATAGATTTTGTGCAGTATTTCACATAGAAATTTCAAGTTACAATAAAACAATATGAGAGACATCCTAACTTTTATGCTTTCATTTTACCAAGAGAAAATGCTTAGTCTCGATGGGTGCCTCACAAAACATACCGCCTGCTCGGCAACTGTGTAAGGGAAAAACCTGGAGAATACTGCCCTGTTGTAGGAAAGCCAGGCTGATTGCTGTCCGCTTCCAGACTAACTTTATGGATGGATATGACAGACATGAAGAGCATCAAATTCCAACTGTGATACGAAAGCATCATCATTGGCTTCGGGGAAGGCAGCAGTGCAGATGAAGTGTGAAGGGGGCAGATTTGAGCCTAGTGGCCATATTACAGTTTTCAGTCATGATAACGTAGCAATTGGTTCAGTCCTGATTTTCAGTTCTGATCAGTCTTAATGATAGTTTGTTATATGTGCCTGGGGATACAAGGCAAATGACTTCCATGGAAGGGAAAATAGAAGGCAGAACTACATAAAAGTGGAAGGAGGAAATGGGCCAACAGTAATGGAGCTAATAAGCTCAAAATAATACTAATAATACATTTATAGCCTCTAAAATCAGAGATACTAATTCATATTTATTAAGTCTTGTGGAATCACTACACAGTTTCAACACCTCTAAGAGATGATTTCATCACAGCTGGTACCCTTGTGAACTGCAGAAGAAAAGCACCGAGTGATGAAGTTACCCACAAGAAAACATCGGTGGATACGTGTTGGGCAGTACTGACAAAGTACTTCCAAGATAGTAACTAAGGACCCTAGGCAGTACAGTACATATCATGCCATGTACTCCTGGAAGTTAGAAGTATCTGCTGGTATCATTTGTGCTAGAGAATCACAAAAAACACTAAACCCCAAGTTATGAAGGCTCACACTCACACTCCCTGTGCACAGGACACAGAAGGGACCAACAGGGCATACGTGCAAATGAGTTACAGTTGTGGCAGGATCCTCAGCTGGAAATTTTTCCTTCATAGATATGACATAATTAGAGCCCCGAGGTTGTTCTATTGGCCTTAAAATGACCTGAAAGGACTCTGGAGACTCATGATACTGCTGTTTGAGCTTCACCATGATGGGTTTTCAAAAAGAAGTGGGAACTAAAAAAAAAATAAAATAATTAAAAAAAAAAAAATCACTAGCAGCTGAAAAACTTAGTGACTTGCAAGATACAGAGAAAGACTGATATGGCTAAAGCATTATTTTCTAGAAATCTGCCAATGAGAATTAGAAAAATAACATAACAGGTAGAAGGAAGGGTAAGACTGCAAACGAGAAAAAACTCTACCAAGAATCACTGCATACAAGAACTTGTTCTCCTGTTTGAAAGCCAGTGCCAGGCTTTCCCACCAACTCATTAGCTTCCATAAATCAAAAATAGTATTTTACAAAGACAACACACTGATAATATACCCGTGTTATGCAGTTGTGACTCGTTACAGACAGGTGTAAGAACGAGATTTCATCCTTTTTGCCCTTAGCAGCACAGACGTGTATGGGTAAAAGCTCCCTCTGGTGCCACTGATTGCTCAAGCCAAGGAGAGAGACAACACGTTTGCATGGAAATGTTAGCAGAGCATGGCTTTCATAGATGCTAATTTAGTAGCAACTCATTTACACGATAAAACAAAAAAAAAAGTAAAATATTATAACTTTAGGCTATTATTTTTAATATATATTTATCTGTTCTATGTTCTGCTGTACCACATGACTGTGTAATAGTTTTACTAAATGCATTTGTAGGGATCTTTGATGTGGAAACTAAACATCACTTTTCCTTTAGTTGCACTGCATTTGGCAAGCATAAAAATCCATTGGCTAGACGCACCACATGATGGTGAAAACTCACAGCTAGCATGAAAGAAATAATACAGAAAGAATGTTAAAAGTGTTAAGAGGAAAATAAGTACAGAACTGGGTTTTTTTTCTCCCAACTTCTGTACCGACATCTGGTTAATAAGACCACCAGTGTTCACAGTCCACAAAGATGACACATGAGAAATGATTTATAAGGATGATGTTGGGGAAAAAAAAAACAACCCACCCACACAACAATGCACTGGTGATTAAACATGGATGGAAGACCAACACAAACTGAGTAATTTGTTGTTCACTTAAATATGCATGAAACTCAAAATGGAAATGGTGTTTGTTCTAAACTCAGTCCTGGGAAACTGGCCTGAAAAGTTTAGAATTCAATCAGAAGTGGGTTAGGAGGTTATCAGTAAAATAATCACCAGGAGCAGGTCAGATGGGAGTAGCAGCACTGGGGAAAGATTAGGACAGTGGGAATGATGATAATAAAAAGTAGTCAATGAGATATGAAACCAAGCTAGAATAGAAAGCAAAGACAAAAAAAAAATGATTAAGGAGCAAAAGGAAGTAATTTTAGTAAAAGAAACTCACATGGGATATGAATCAACAAAACTGAGAACCTCCGTGGAAATAAGTTACAGTCATAAGAGAAAATGACTTAAAAAAAGTAGTTTGATAGGTCCATAAATCTCTGAGCTCCATGAGAGTCAATAATTTTGAGGAAAACAAATGTTTGTTTTGATTTGATTGAATCAATATGGGCATTTCAGTGAGTGAGAGGCCACTGGGACTATTAATAGTAAGGGCTAAAAATTATCCAAAGAATATCACAAGCTCAAGAATACCAACAGATGGTAACTTTAATAACATTTTAAGAAGCAAGTCACATCAAGACAGACAGAAACTTGGACAGTGCAACTCTTCTATTGAAAGGCAGAGCTCCACTTCAATAGGAGCCCAAAACCAGTCAGGAATATAAGGATGGCAGTAAAAGTAAACAGAAAAAGAAATGAGAAATCCCACAAAACTGAGCAGATCTAAATCAAAACACTTTAAGCATATTTTAGTTTGTTTTTACACTGCAAAACCTATTCTCCTTATTAAACAGAGAAATACTTTATATTTAAAGCAGTTACCTTTAATAGGTAATGGATATTGTAGAATAAAACAGGGCAGAACACCCCACCACCATCCCACCTGTTTTGTTTTTGTTTTTTTTTTTTTTTTTTTATTATTAATGTGAAAGGATAGGGTTGCTTGTTTTCCTATCTTGTCTTTTGGTTTTTAAATGGTGATGGGAAATCCTTTGTTCTTTCTGGATCTTTCCATTCTAATGCATTTACTAATTGTCTGTTTTGCTATTGTTCACTTGCTAATTCATTTGGGTTAATTCACCTCTATTTTAAGAAGGACAAAAAATAGTAATCAGCAAAAAACCAAAATCCTTAATTAGGTCAGAACTCCCTAACTGGCTGCTTAATGAAAGAGCTGCTTGTAACTCCTTATCCATAATTTAACAAAAAACCCCACCGCCAACATAGGGTCTTTTTGAAGGAAACATTTAAACAATCTTTTCATTATTTCTGTATCTATCACTCCCAGTCATAACAAGCAGACATTATAACTGTCAGATGCCAGGAATTTTATATGATGGAGTACAACACTACCCACACACCAAGCAACAAGTACAGGAGACCCTCATCTGAGTATTTATTATTTATAGTATTACAAGAGAGACTGGTCTAAATCAGAACACTTGAGCATTCTTGAATCATCAAGGCTACACAGTGGCATTGCATTTAGAGAAAATGTCTTTGCACATTTCCTCAAATCATAAACGTGCCTAAACCTAAGGCACTGAAGAATGGCCTGTCCTTCAGTAGACTTACACTGTCAATTCCCAGCCCCGGTAGCCATTAATAACTAATTTTGCCAGGACAAGCAAAGCTCCACTTGAATTCCAAACTTCCGAAATACACCCATGTTACAAATATATGTCATAACTAAAGCCATTATTACTGGCCTTACAAGGTTAATTACTGGTAAATTAACTACAGCTTTCAGTGATATTATTTTGCATATATGCAAATACTAAACTTATTTGAAATGAGAGTTAAGAGGAACATACCACGTGAATCTTAATCTATCAGCAAGAAATTTCATCCTTGTACTGGCAATGAAATTTTGTGTCACTGAAACTATTCATCAATAGAACTCAGACATAATAGCAAAAGTGGGCAAATTATATGGTGGTTTGTTTGAGGAAGCTAAATATAATTTATTTCAAAATTTGTTTAAATAAGACTGAGAAGGGAAGAAAAAAAACCCAGTGTAAATTGGATAGAAGGGTCACTTTAATAGCAGGGTTTGTGTTAGCAAAATGAAATATTTTCACAAGGCCTAAAGAGATTTCATTCGCAAATGCTTGCAAAGGCAAGCATGGAAAAGACCTTTGCAATAAAAGCCCTCAGGGTTCTTATTGAAAATACTGGTGTCCCAGCCCAGTACCTACATTTACTGTGAGCCAAGGCATGCAGCCTACCATTTGCAAACAACAGAATTCAAGTACATTAATTAAAAGCAGAAACTCGCCATGCAAAACTGCCAACTCCATTTCATTCACCTTAAGCTATCTGTGGTAGCGATAATACGTAGTATTTTAATCACTGTAACCACAGAAGAACGAGCTAATTCCACTTTTGTACTGTAAACAAGTCTTCAAATAAGGGGAGGAAACAAAGCTGAACTGGAACGCACTACAAACAAAGCAGTTTGAAAAGCAAAAGAGATTAAAATTTTATGTGAATTTAAGTATGATTATAGTCCAAAATGCATACAAACTGTATCTTCTTATTAAGGGACAGTACTTTCTGTGTAATCTGATAACTTCTACTAGCACTGCAATCTGGAGCATTAGAGCATGACTAGGATGAATATTTAATTTATGCAGTGTGTAGCAGAAACATTAACCAGAGAACAGATTTAATAAGATTCTTATGAACTAAGTTTTAGGGAATATTTACATGCTTAGAAAAGTAGTGGGATAGCTAACATCCTAAAACCAGAGCAGGCAACTTGACCATTTCACCTAGTCAAGCACTTGCTTCTGATTGAAGAATCTTCTATTTTTAGTAGGATATCTCAGCCAAAAGGTTATCCAGTTGGATGCTCAAAACCCCTAGCAATTAAAAGCACCTTTCTTTGCCACTTTCACACAACTGTGTACAATTTAGCATGGAAAAAACCCATACTCTTTGCTTTAATCCCATTGCACCATTTCTGCAACTAATTTTGAGAGAATAGTTACATTTATTGAAGGTGAGGAGCAAGTAAAGCACATGTCCTAATTTCAGTTGTGGTCCAAAATAAACCATCCTCCAGAAACACTGAATTTGCTCGTTATAATAAGTTGCAAAAGTCCCAGAGCCTCCTTTCAACTCTGAATTAGTGTGTCGGAACTCTTTAGTACAGTTTATTTAAATTAAAACTATGTTCTGATTTGGCACACCATTACCTTTTAAAATGTGTTTCCTGGTGATAACAAAGCTGCATTTATAAGTCTGTTTTCATCCAAAATCCCAGTCCATATAAATGATCATGCATGTTATTTATACATAAGCAACACCGGAGTCCCCAGTGAAGCAGAGCCATGGGTGGTGGGAGACACAGCAGCTGCTCAGCAGAGCACAGTACAGCTACAGGTTGGGAGTGGAAAGGAGGAGGAATATTAAGTTTATTTACTTTGACTTATAAATAACAAAGGGGGGCTGGTGGGGAGGGTGGAGAAGAAACAGAAAAAGAAAGCTAATCAGATGCATTCACATTGGCAAAAATTTACATGAGATTGATCATTTTATTATCACTACATAAGATTGTGGGAGAGAACAAAACCAAGAAGCCCACTACCCCTGAAACCTCTACGCTTTATGAAATACAGTATTTGATTCAGTTGTTTCAATGACTTGATAGTTTTCCTTCTTCCCAAAGGTCAGAGGAAGCAACTAAACATACAAAACACCCTGAAGCTATGTAATCAAACGGTGTTAAAAATATTAATAAAAAAATTGTACTACCGGCCCTTTCTCTCTCTTCTGTAATTCAAAGGAGTCACTTCAAGCACCTCTATCACTTAACTCCCAAGTAATGGGATGGAGAACAGCTCTCTGGAAGAGGGATCTACAGTCACAATGATGCCTTACAGACAAGGCACAGAAAACAAGTCACCAAAGGGAACCCAGGACACCTCGACGTCATATGCTTCAGGAATAAGCACAACACATCCCAGATCTTGCCTCCTGAATGACTGTAAGGAATATGTCTTTATAAATAATATCTCAACCACAGTTTTCAGTTCAGAACTGTTATCTGCATTTTTCACACACAAAATAAAAGCCAAGTTTCCCAGTTAGAAGGAATTTCTAACACAGTTTTGTACAAGGAAATAAGGAATATTATTTTAAAGTATATTATACTAAAGATTAGCATAATTTTTCTCTTCTACCCCTCCTGATCATATCAGCGAAAACCATTCTATTTTATTCTACACTGATTTGTATGCTAACTTATGACTATAAGGTCACCCACTGCCATTCTAAAAAACCAAACAAACGAAGCCAAACCAACAAACCCAATCCAAACAAACAAACCCCAACAAAACTGGTGAGCATAAGATTTTGCTTGAGAAACAAGCCTAAAAGAACCTGGCAAAAATGAAGCTGACAGCCGAAAGGAGACCTTTGATTTTAATGCCACAGTTCACTGATTAGCAGTGCATAATCGATGACAGGATAGATGCCACATGGGATGCTCTCTGTCATGGTGTGCCACCTCTAATGAGAGGACTGCTTCTTTCAGTAGCACTATATTATTGACTTGGACTATAGTTTAAGAAAGATCAAATCAGCTCAATTAGGATGGTCATTTGTATTCAGGCTGCACTATCCAGAGTTCAGTTACCAGCACTTTGTTCCTGAAGATAACAAAATGTTTGTGCATAATGTATCTTTTCATCCTTTAAATTGTAAAGGTCATTGGATGGGAAGGTATTGCTTTTCTGACTGCTATTCTTCTACAGCCGTTCATTTTAATCTCTATACATCCATCATAAGCTATTGACATTGGAAAGTGAGGTAAAAGCAGACGCTATTTTTAAATTCACCCTTCCCACTACTTGCATCCAGTCATAAGACATATCATTCCCTTTTAGAAACAAATATGGACTCATTTACAGACATGGTAGACATTTTCTACCAAAAAGTCATTTCCTCTGAGAGAAGTGAATTAAGAGGCCTTTAAATTCACAAGGAGTAATTTTCATCGGTTCCGTTTTGCCTGACCAAAGGCCAATGAACATATATAGCTGTTCTGTATAGGAACATATTCCTCCACGTCTGCACAGTGTTCGGTAGGATCAAATTAAAATCTGCTTGGTTTGGGTTTTTTTTTTTGAAGACTACTCACTGTTCAGTTGAGGTGTGCAAATATCTGGGAGGAGAGCATTGTTTCATCAACATTTTGTTTTAAATCACTCTAAAGTGTTTTTTTAAAAAAATGTTTATCCATGTTACCCTAATATAAAAACTAAAATGTTCTATTCCCTTCAAGACAAGCTGTTGCATATTAGGGGTGGCAGAGCTGATGTTCACAAGGACACACTATTTGCACAACTGCGCTGATTGAGGGCATCTCTTATTCTCCATCAAGTGGCTGTAGGCATGGGTTCAAGTAGCCTTACTATTCATTTCAGAGTCAGGCTTCAAACTTCATGAGTATACTAACCCATTTGAATCAGCCTTTCCACCAGGACAAGCCACATAGACTCTCATGGTACTTCTTGTGAGCTACACTCACATCCTTTCTGCTCCCCCAGGGTGGGACTGCTCATGAAAATCCAGTCCCATGACCAGACATCCCTGCTGGTCATCCAACGGATGCACAGGTGAAAAACGATCCAACCTACATTTTCTTACTTAGCAATGGCTTGCTAGCCCTTGTAGCCCTGGAAGCAGTTCCAAGCAAGCCAAGTGAAGCTTGCTGGTGGAATTTTTCTGGCCTCAGGAGCACTATTTTAGTCAGCCATCAGCACATGTGATTTATCAAAGCACCAAAGCCACAGGGAAAGACAGTATCCAACAGCAAGTTCTCCAAGTAACAGTGTGGTATGCGTACAAGCGGAATTAACAAACAAACAAAAAACCAAACGCAAAAAAACCCAAAACAACAACTCTTCTTCCTATATTCTTTCTGGCCTTCAATGTTTAATCATTTTGAAGCAGAAGGGTAGTTTACTGGTGCTTATTGTTAACTGTCTCAACCTTCTTTGCAAAGTAATCTGTTTTTTTTGTAGCACTCTTAAAAAAAGAGTCTGGAAGTTTCACGCTAAAATAATTTCTTACACAAGAGTTCCAAATTATTGGACATTACGGTGAAACTGGAAATAAGAAAAATAAGCATTTACTTCTATTAGGACCGCTACTTGAAAGGATACACGCGTACGTACCCCAGCCTTTTGGAGTCATCCCTTTCAACAGAAGCTTACCCACTGCCTTTGAAAATTCATCAAATCATTACTGACACTTTGAATTTAGGTCTGTGTTTATTCTGAGTAATCATCCGAGACAAACCCTGTTAGGAAATCACCATCTATTAGCCATTACGTATTAACATTTGCACCACGTAAGCGTGTTATATAGCATAAAGCATGACAGCATAAGACCAATTATGAAGTTCAATAATGTCTGTAATAAAGCAAGATAATGTCCATTCTTCTACTTGGAGTGAATTCAGAAAGTATATATAGATCATAGCATCTAAACAAGGATGACAGGTGTTAGATAAGACAAACATTGGAAACAGGAGCAGAAGCAGCTAGGAACTCTAGAACTAGCTCTTCATATTTCCTGGAATTTAAGTTATCTTCTAGAAGACACCAGAGGTATTTGGTGTCTGAGGACCCTTTACATAAATGGGACTAAGACTCCCCTTGGATGTTATTAATAGATTATACCTCTATTCACAATCTATTTTGCTATTTAATCTATATTATTGTATCCATAGTTTACATACCTGTCTTAATATTATATTTATAAATTTAATTTTAGAATACTTAACAAAAACATCACCTACTCTTGCCACTGAAGGAAATTTAGAATGGCCAGTCTGCTGCCTTCATGCAAATACAACTGAATTTCACTGCAGTCATTTACACTGCCTTGGACTTCTCAGGGGTGAACTACATTTCAGACTGTATTGGTATAAAATACAGCACCCTTCCAAAATATTTGTAAATTACTTAATTTCTATATATATTTTTTTAACTATTTTAAACTTTTTTGTTCCTAATTAGCAGATAGTCTCGGTAGGAACATAATAAAAATATAAAATATTTGTTTTACTACTAATTTTCAATAGCTAATGAAATGTTTAAGAAATAAAAATCTAAGGCCAAACAGGTGCTTTGATACCCATGCATAACACTTTGTCCAGCCTCTACCCCCAATAACATGGTTTTTAGATACACCAGATCTGTAAAAGGCAGCCAATTTGGATGTTTTCCCCACCCTCCAAAAAAAGAAAAGGCATGTTTTAGCATAATACAGGCTATTTTGCCTGATTTACAAGCATTGCCAATTTTAAAATGGTCTGTTTTCCGTAATGATCTGGAAGACTACCACCAAGGCCTGCTATACTTTCTATGAAATCCTATTGGGCATATTCCTATTCTCCCTCTTATCTCCACATTGTTCAGTGATTGTTCTCCCATGGAAAACACAGTTTAAAATCATTATTCATTTGGTTATTAAAGCACTGAATACATATTTTATTAATAACTTCAAACGCTGTATGCATTGTTGTTGTATGCAGCATAACATGGTGGTTGTTTTTTTTCTTACTGGTTAGACCACCACAAGGCCTTTGAGACAGATCTGTGTTTTCAGAGCTTGACATAATGAAGATGCCACTCTAGCACGATGATACATAATACTGAACAAACTGCACTATTGGAATGGACCAAAGTGATAGAAACTGTACAAAGAGCAAAAATATGAGCAAGACAAAAAGGTCTGATCATTTATAGTTACACGCAGTGTTTTATCCCAAATCAACTGGAAATTTTCCCTCTAGCAAAAGGAAAAATGCCTATGATTTAGCTTTTCCTATGCACCAGAAACACTCAAAAAAAAAAAAAAAAAAAAGGATAACATTCTGCATATGATGCTCATACATGTGAGCACTCCTAATTCCTGACATAGATCACATGCAGTTGGTGCCCACTGGGACACAGCAGTGAGTGTTCCAACCCACAGACAGAAAAATCCAGTAATAGATTTACTGAAAGATTGCAATTAGCAGCAATTCTGTGTCTTTCTCCTGACTTTAATAATTTATCATTTTAGACCCCAGCATGGCCTGTGACCAGTACCCCCTGGCTCCTGACCCCTGGTAGTATGGTTAGCGTAACCAACAGCATTATCTAAGGCAAATGGCCATAAGATGTAACCACACTGATCACATATCCCCTGCTTGTCTCTTCACCTTTTCACCACTATGGTTGTCACCACGATGTGGCAATCCATGTTATGGAACAAACCCCATCAGCACTGCAACACAACTGTTTAACCACCCAGCATCGTCACCAGGATACAGCGACACCCCTCCAAGAACAAGGAAGTATAAAAGCACATGAGATATTGCCTATAACACCCAGCAGCAGCAAGTCCCAAGGACTCAGACCAGAACTGCTGCTGGGTGGCAAAACCTGTGATCCCCCCCCGGCACTGGTCAGGGATGCCTCTGCCATAGTCATCTTCCTATGAGGAAGAGTCATTCTCCTCCTCTTTTGGTCTGAGTTCATATTACTCTGTCATACACCGATGATTCAAAAATTTTACTCAATCTACCGAGGGTCCAGATGACTAAGTCTAGGGAACTAAAACCTCCAGATAATAGGAAAGCTACACTACTTAGTATAAGTTATCTTTAACTGAAAGCTATGATAATTGCTAAAAATTCTGTGCAACAATAAAGTACTAAGCTAACTGCTAGCAAATGTAGATAAAAATAACCTATGCTGATTATTGAAATTTTACGTAATAATAAAACTCTGATTATAACTACAGCCCTGTGGCCAGGCTTATTCTACCTAAAAGAACCTGCTTGTCCCTGTAATATCAGGTGGCATGGGGTGAGGATAAGAATCAAGCATCATGTAGGATTCCACAAAATCAGTTAAACAGCTTACTATCTATTTTCTGTTAAATGTTTATTTAAAAAACAATAATGTACCTAGTTAAAAAGAAAAATGTGATCTCTGTATCAAGAAGTAGCAAAAGAGACAAATGCAAGAGATTTTAAAATTATTTTAATATCTGACTGATGAAATCCTAGATATAATACTTATTTTTAAGAAGCTGTGTTAACAGAGTACTAAAAAGATATGTGAAAAATTTGACATGGTACTTATATTTAAAAGGGGATAAAAAAATGGAGGAGTAAAGGAATGATGATCTAGTAATTTTACCTTCAATTCCTAGAAAAATAGTGGCAAGTATTCAAATAGTTTTCAAGTTCCATATAAGCAATGTGACAGAAGCCAAACTGTATTTGTCAAGAACCAACCCTACAGATATATATTAAGACTGCATTTTTTTTAACGTATGACAGTATATCTTTTGTCTTCCCTTCTAGAAGCAGTAGAAAAATGCTCTAAATCAAGACCTTAGTACAGCTTTGAGGACTCATGTAATATCCTCGTAAGTAACCTGGGAGAACAGCAGGAAAAAGCAAGCAAAAAAAAAGATTATAGGTGGTGTGCACATACACCTCTGTGTGCATCGTTAGTATGGACAGATAGCCTAAATGGAGTTTAAGTGTCCCCCCTGAGTTAAAGGTATGCATCATCACGACCGATGGGTAAGGATAATATAAGGAAAAAGATTGCTATTAAGCCCAGAGGTGATGTAAAGCTGGCTTTTGCAAGTAAGTTGGAAAGAACCAATTTATTGTTATCAAATTGGAGAAATTATCAAAGAAACAAGATGGGTATAAGATTTATACATATAGGCAAGATTAACCAGCTGCACTAACATAGAATGAGGAAGGATTGCTTAACATCACTTGGCCAGAAAACAACATAATCAGAGGCTGAGTAAGAATTAGCACTTTCATGCCACCAGGGAAAGAAAACCTTAATCCAACTGGGTTGCACGAACAGGAGGATGATAGCCTTTCCTCTGTCCCTCAGAAGTGGCAAGGCCTCGGTGGTACCCCCACATTTCACTGTGGTCATCACACCTTGAGGAAGAGATGGAACGCGAGAAGAGCAGCTCAGGACAGAGGACTAAGTGAGGCTTTCTTAGCTCTGAAGAGGAAAGGCAGTTACATCCTTCTTAAACCTTAAGGAACTGCTGGAAGAGTTGTCATTTTATGTCCATGGTACCAACTGCAAGTAGTTACCAGCTTCAATTAGGGTAAGGAAAATTCAAATAAGGAAAGAGGTTGAAATACAAGCAGTGACTGACTTCACTATCTGGGAAGCTCTGGAGAATCCACCACACAGGGTGTCCAACAGCAGCCCTAGGAAGCAAATGAGCAGCCCGCCCCAACAACAACAAATTACACACTTCATAAAAACCAAGGCAACAGACTGAGATAACCACGTAATTTTACTTAAACCAGCTCTATTTGCAAGGAAGATAGCTGAAGAAGTGATGGAGTGTAGAACACTTTCCCTTTTAGTAATTGTAACAGAGCAAGATATGATCTGCAAAAGAGCAGGGCCAACAGTGACATAAAGCACCTCGATCCTTGTGGCATAGTGCAGTAACCTGCTGGTTTCAGTCTCATGCCAAGGGCAGTGTTGTCACCTTACCACTGTTTTTACCTCCTGTTGGCAGCTCCAGCAGAACCGTGCAGGTCCCATGAGCTGGTTCCTCTGCTGTGCCACACTGGAGACGGGGCACATGGCATTCACCTTGGCAAGCGGCAACCCTGTGCCTTTCTCTAGTTCCCTAATAACTTAAAAGGAAAATAAGCTCCAGAAGGTTTTAGTCCTCACAGCTTGAAGCAGCCACCTATCTGTGAAACTGCCAATATTTTTTTCTAGGGGTGTGTGTAATGAACCAGGCAGGAGCTGAGCACAGCTGCCCCTGAACTCACTGCTGGTATTCAGTATGAACCAACAATAATTGAACTTTGTGTTAAAAAAAAAAAAAAAAAAAAAAAAATCAACAAAGAGGTCTAGATGTACAAAAGGAGACTGTAACACCAGCATTGATCTCCCACTGCCTCACCTCCCAAATTCCCTTTTAAAAACCTGTGGCCACAGCTGGATGTTATTTACAACTAAAGTTGCTTCTTTGATTAGCACTCACAAAAGCTGCAGTGAAAAAATCTGCCTCAGCTCTTCCCTTTTACATTAAATTGTCAGGAAAAAAAAACAATAGTAGTTATATCTCTTCCTTGTTTCAGCATCATTGCTTCAGTTTGAATTAGAGTACTCAAATAATGCAAATGCTGAAAAGCAACGTGAAAAAAAAGATAAAACAGAAGTAGTAAATGCTTCTACAAAAACTCTGCAACCCATCCAAAATTCAACTGAAAGGTATGAGGCTTAAATTTGCCATGTATCTACAACACAGTAATTTCTAGGGGTGGGGAGGGGCGGATGTGGAATAATCAAATACTAGAAAGACAGACATTTCTGTTTGCAATTACAAGAATAGCCTGTCACTAACAAATTAATGAATAAGCTTTCTGTTTGTCACACAACAGGTAATAATATTAAAGCAATTCAGAGAAGAATCAGACAAAAGAAAAAAAAATATTGCTTTCTTATCGAGGGATAAGACAAAGTGAAACATGTTTGTATAGAAAATAAAATCCAATTCTTCCACAATATAACCTACCACAGAAAGCAACCTCCTAAGCAAGGAGCTCAAAAAGAAGTACACCAAAACAAAAAAAGATTTTACATAGAAAGCTTCTATGACTTATTCACTTTTATTCAGATTGTATAGTCCCCATGGGGACAAATGTTAGCAGGTAATTAATTATAAATTAAAAACAGAAAGGAGAAATATTTGTGAAGACATTCCCAGCAAAGGAGGAACAACCAGGCAATTGAATTGTAACTAAATGCTTGATCTACTTTCCCTGGTGCCAAAATCTCCCCTGGATTCAACGTCATTGGGAACAGAAGACTCTCAGGTAGGAGTCAGTGTAAAAGCACCCAAGTATTTTCTGCTAGAGCTTCACACAGAGCATTAGTGATTCTGAAAGTCCCTAAATTTCTGATTGCAAAATCCACTGCAAGACACCTTGGTATGTGCAGAGAAGAAAAACAGCATGTGTCTTAAAACAAGTTTCCCTCCAAAGAGTTTGCCAAAAATACACTCTGAAGATGTTTAGTAGTTTTAGTTTGGAAAAAAGCACCTGGAGTTTTCATGACATAACTATGTCACTTTTCAGATAAGCAAAGCACCCCAAGATTATGAATTTTCAAGGGTGTACACAGCAACAAAGTATATGAGTGAATGTACATTTATGCTTACTATGAAAAGGATATCGAAAGTCTTGGTGAATTTTGATAGACTGGTAGATATTACCAAAATTAAGTGAAGTAATAATGCAGTAGGAAATAAGATGCTCTTTCCTATGAACTTCCATATTGACCCAGCAAAAATTAACTTTAGAGAACTCAGGCAAGAAGACCCTTTGCCTCTAAGCTTAAATATTCAAAATCATTTTCTGAAGAAAGTGCTGCTGGCAAACTTCAAAATGACAAGGGGGTGTACTACAGCACTTCTAAATGAGTCTATGGAGCAAGTAATGAAAGAGAAGAAATGGTAGAGAGAACATTAAATACATTTTGCAAGCCACAACTCAATGCTGAGCAACATCAAGATGATTCACCAGGTCATCTGCCATTCTTACACATCTCACTCCAGCTTTCCTGCCTATTGGTTGCAGGCCAAGTTCCCAATCAGACCCCAGTATGAGACCCACTACTACCCACCAGCACTGCCAAACTGATCAGCTTCATTTGCCTCAGCTGAGTAAACCCAGGGCAGAGAGAGTTTCCAGTAACACACTGATGCGTAAGGCATTTCTTAGCACATGGTGATTTTATTTTCCTTTTAACCATTTGCACATATTAAAAATGAACATTCTATGGAACAGCAAAGAAACAGCTAAAGATTGTCTAGTAACAAGGCAAAACAGCAGCCTGCTCTTGGGTGAGGTGGGCTCCTGATCCTGCCTTTCAGTCTCTCACTCTGTATCCTATTAGAACATAGTTGGCACAATTACATCACTAAGTTTTAGAGAAAAATATTATTCTTGGAAGAAAACCAAGCAGTGGGTGTGTTGGGGTGCGGGGTGAGTGGGAAACCTCTTAAACCTGCAGTCTTTCAAGGGAATTACCACTATATTGAGAAACCTTTCGTTTTCAGTTCTTAGTGATCTAGTTTTCCCAAACAATAGTGGAAAAGACAACCATTTTCCATACTCTAAAGGAATCATAACTATGTCCATGTTTGTAATATTACATTTAAATTGTCTGTAAGACCCAGTTAAAGTTTATTTCTCTGTACACATCCATTATTTTCCTTAAATGAATTCCTATCATAGAATGATGCAGACTTGATACTAGAGCATAGCATGACACTGCCCTAAATCCCCAAAATTCACGTTGGATGAGATTATTCTGCTGAGATCATAGCTGTCATGGTTAGTGTTTACATTGAAGCACTTTAGAAAACTTTAATTAAATACAGTAGCACAGAAAGGTATTAGTGCCATGCTGCATTCACATTAACTAAGGAATTAAGTCTGCCCTGGTACCATGTGGTATAAGCAGCTTTTGCTGCTCCAACTGCAGGTCAGAATTTAGTATTCTACACATACGCTACTATTGTTGGCACCATGCGAGTTGCTAAATGGAAGTGCAGACTTCTGCCAACATACCCTGTACAACACCGTCGCGAGCAGCCCAACTGCAGCCCCCGTGCCCCGGGCAGCCTAACGCACAGAAGGACATCACAAGCCTGATGAATCGTTTTAAAAAAGTTACAGAGTAAACAAAATGTCAGAGGGGTAAAGCTATTAACTGAAATCTAGTACAAATGATAGACTACTAATTAATAACTACAGCTCCCTGTGAAGAGGCAGTACCTCCATTCCGCGTCATTTTACTCTTTTCGTTCTCATATGCTTCAGTTTTATGCAAGCTTAATTTTCCCCCACTTGCCATCAGACCAGGGGAGCCTGCCTTGCTGCACTGGGCAATGCCAGCCCCTCACCTAACACCCATAGTCACTCTGGTATTCAGGGGGTTTTAGTGCCTGAAGCTACTATTTGAGCTTGAAATACTAAAAATTTTAAAAACCAAAATAATATCCCATCACCCAGTTCAAGTCTTAGTTCTTCTTTTGAAGAGAGGTAGATGCATTTTTAGTGCAAAAAGGTTTCTTCATAGATAAATGTGTGCCCACAGAAAACCACAAAGAAAAAAATCACAAAAAAAAAAACACACCCCAAAACCCACAACCAAACCAACCTGCACTACAAGTAAAATTGGAGTACACAAAGAGAAATAAAAAAATATGAACACTATTCCAAAATACTGATGCTCTAAAATGCACTACTTCTTTGAAAAAAATAATAATAGCTCCAAATTTCATTTAACTATGACAGAGATAATATAACATAATATTCAAAACCTATATTTCCAGGATTACTTTTTTCATGATTTCTAAGGTGAGATAACTATTACACATGACCTTTCATTTCAGCATCCCTGTCTTACCTGGTGCTGTGGGCAGGTGAGTTACCCCACTGTTTATAAAAAGAAACTGTAGCAACACATTTGTTAAAAATCTTTTGCTAGGTCTGAAAGGAAGAAAAACAGGCCGAGCTGTTATAAATGCAGTCCCAAATCAGTTCTGACATGGCCTTACGAACAGTGACACAGCAAGAAAGAAGCAAGCTTTTGCTTCCAGTCTTGTAAACGTAAGCAGAATACATGTCACAAAATCAGATAACATCACACATTTCTTAATACCGCTGGCACTGCTTCTGATGTCATCATTGCCTATAGATATTACATGATAAATCTCCTTAAGAACTGAAGATGTAGTTCACATTTAGCTTTTTCGCTCCCCCCCAAAGAGAAAGTTTCTAAGACAGGAGAGAAAAAAAAAAAAAAAAAAAAAGGCAAAAAGA
>JAVJGJ010000047.1:86357571-86375221 GCA_035590215.1 Microhierax caerulescens | reverse complement strand
TTTTTTCCATATTAAAGTTAATTTAAAGAAAAAAAAAAAAAAAAAAAAAAGGCAAAAAGACTTGAACCAAATCAAAAGCAGTGCCAATATGACAGGGCTGGGCAGGCACCCATCCCAGAACTCTGCTAGTCTGGAGGGAAATGGAGCTGCAAACACTTCACATTCATGAGAAGAGAGAAAGAAATCCCTCATCTTGAGCAATTCCAGCATGCACTTCCCATCACACCAGTACCATCATTGTGACCTGAGGAGTTGTATCTTTGAAAGGAAAAGTTTTAGGGAAACCCGAGTGACTTCAGCCAGATACCACTAACAAAGTATCCCTTTGCATTATACACTTTGTTTGAAATAACCATTTTAAAAAAAAATATCTCCTTGCTAATTAGGTAGTTGCAGATATTTTACTCTTGATGAGTGTTATGAGCCTCTGTCCTTCTACAAATGCATTGTTACAGCGGGTAACATAAACACAGTCCTCAGGTATGAGCGCCACAACTTTATTTTTGTCTCATAAACCCATCAGCCTTCAAGTTGAGGGAAACAAGTGCCATAAATCAAAGCTACTGATGCATGTATAATCCAAACAGCCTCTTTGTATCACCGGCTGTCAGCATGAGCCACTGGGCAACTACTGTACCTGCATTCACGTGTCTCATTTAACAAAGCTTCGTTTAACCTGATAGATTGTGTTATCTTTCTAAAGGTTAATTTTAAAGTTATTCTTCACTTGTTAACACCCCTTCCAAGTAATTTGGCTCAATATTATAAACATTTTACTCTTCTCACTATAAGAAGGAGTTAGCAGAGCTAAGAAGTTGTCTATAAGAAGGTGACCATAAGTAATTCTGGTAGCAATTGTGACTTTTTTTTTTTTTACTCAGAGAAAGTGGTTTTGATTAATAGGGTTTTTTCAAATTTTTTTAAATAGTCTTTTTTTTTTTTAAAAAAAAGAAATATATTATTATATATCTATAACATATATAACTGGTCTCTTCTGTTAATGCATAAGCAGCTACATGAAACATATTAATGTATAAGCACCCACATGGACACCAATACAATAACAGCTGTTTGCTAGGAAACAGCTCCCAAAAGGAACATCCCACCCAGCAGGTCATCTGCACCTTCTTTTCCAACTCGGTCCCATTTCAGATACCCTCACAAACCTTCCTGCAAGGCAGAGTGTACATCAAGGAAAAATATGACACACCGATATTATATATTACTGGTAAAGTAGTTCCATTCCCATGCCCAGATTTTTTTTTTTTTTTTTTTTTTTGAAACTTGGAGCACTTCCTGTGGAAAAAATTTTCATAAGAAATACAGACAAAACCCACATATATATACTACCTATCAAAGAAAAAAAAAATTGCTATGGGAAACAAATTAATTTTTAAACATTTGCTAGTGCTTTTTCCAGATTTGATTCCGAGTCCGCACTGGCTGGCAACCAGATCAGTTAAACATAACCGACCCCTACACAAAACACTGAGCTGCAGTTGCCTCCCCAAGTCGGTGGCTGCAGCCCCTTCTGCACACCCACCCCTGGAGTGATGCACCAGAGTGATCGCGGGGTTTGCTGCTGCGCTACAGGCACCAAACCCGCGGGCAGAGCTATCCAGAGGGCACTTTCACTACACTCTTATGGAAGTAAGGCTTCATAGCTGTTCATTTATGTGAAATCTTCATCAGCTTTTGGCGGTGTTGTTCACACACGTTGGATTTTAGGCTTTCCCAAGGTTATAATGTCAGCGTGACTCATTACTAGGTTAATTCTTACTTATAGAGCTTAAATCAAAGTGCACATATTTAGGAATGAAGATGACAGACTAGATGTAGTGTCTAATGTTTAAGTAGCTAGCATCTAAGAGAATCATGGTTACCTGATTTTTTTATTATTATTATTATTTATATATATATATTTAGATACAATGAATTTTCAAGTCTTCTACAATAGGTTATTTTTTAGCTGGTACCTAAGCCCTTCCTATAGGGTCAGGCAGTACAAACAGAAAGGAAAGAGTGATTCATCACTTCTTTCCCTCTGTCCTTTCAATCAATTCTGTGCATCTGCATCACCTTTAGATTTTTGGGGAAAAGAGTCTTAAACTGCAGACCCATTAAGAGGGTGGGGGTGCCATTGCAGCACTAAGCTCCTCTTCCCTTTCAGCTGCACAAAGATGCAAACCAACAAAGATTTGCTTATGCATTTTGCAGATCTCCCTGCACTTGTGACCTGGCCCCTCGCCAACCTGTCTTGGGGAAGATGAAAAGAGCTGACCTGAGCAATGATGCTTCTCTCAAAGAGCAGCACAAACATCACTTTTTTTAACAAACCCACCAGCACAGAACGGGGCAGTCACCAGTTGGGTGTTATGATGTACAAGTCCACAATGCTCGTGTTCACCAGCTACATCTAGCAGCTTGGGTTTACGGTTGGCAGATTTCCTGAGAAATTAAGACGCTCACTTTC
Organism: Microhierax caerulescens; assembly: GCA_035590215.1. Taxonomy (NCBI): domain Eukaryota; kingdom Metazoa; phylum Chordata; class Aves; order Falconiformes; family Falconidae; genus Microhierax; species Microhierax caerulescens. The sequence continues at coordinate 86,372,748 of JAVJGJ010000047.1, read as the reverse complement.
ATTGTGGCTGGCAGGTTTCTTAGGCTCCAAAGGGCATTTAGAAGTGATGCAGGTACACATATAGCTCACAGGGAGCTCTGTGCAGCAGTCTTAGATGTGCACTACCGGTCCGTTGGAAAGTAACGCTCACAAAACCAAGGAATGCACAGCTATAATGCACAGAGCGAGGCAACTTGAAGGGATCAAGGTCTACGATCTGACTAGCGTATCATGCCATAGGATATTGTTTTATTCTTGTATTTTTTCCTGTGACATGCACACTACATGGCCAATAAAACTGCTAGCGAACCAGTTACAACAAACTATCATTTCACTGAAAGCTCAGTTAAAAAATACTAACACAACAAAAATACCACACAACAGCTCAAAATGAAATTATTGGTAAAACATAGATTTTAATAGGAATATTGCAAAATACTGCTACGGGTGAAAGAAAACACCTTTTGGTTACAGGTAGGAGTCTTTGGATAGTTTACTTAATGTTGTAACTGTCTAATAGTTTGAATTATCCAATACTGAAAAATTACTTTATTATTAAAGTTAAAACACTACCAGGTTTATACTTCTCCTCCTGGTGTAAGCTCACCCTGTCGGTGTCCATCTAGGTCCTGTAACTAATAGCACCAGTTTTCTCTTAGGAAAGACTGGGAAGGACAGGGTTATAAGTTATCCTAGGGTCCTTGCCAGGATGGGGGGGGTGGGGGGGTGTTGTCTGTTTTTGTTTTTTGTTTTGTTTTTTTTTGTTGTTTTTTAAATAAAATATATTTTTCCACCACATGTGGCTGCTTCTCCTTATTTCCCAGGTAAAGGTTGGGAACTGCCCAGCAGCCCCCAGTGCACGCAGTTCACAAAAAGGACTGCTGTCTTCCATGCAGTGAATACTGGGAGTTGTCAGACCTTCGCTGCCTCTGGGATTCACAAGTTTTATAGCTCATCTGATTAGGAAAAAGAAGCTGGATGCATTTCAGCCCTTCAACCAAGATGACCCTTTACCTGTTACAGCCACCAGCCTATGTGAGCCCACAGCCGGAAGCGAGGGCCTGGTCCAAACCTTCCTGATGAAAGCAGTTAGTTACACTCTCCACAAAAATCTGGCTTTGACAAAAGTTTCTGTCAGTTCTAATTAAAAGTAATAATTGCATATGAGCACTGCTGGGACTATAAGGTGACGTGAGCCTCAGTCAGCCTGTGCTGTATGCTGAAGACATCACCTATGCTTGTTCAATGACCCTTCACGTCCCAAGTAGCAAGCCACTGCCCCAGTACAGGTGCAGGGGAACACATCTCTGACACACAAAACCTGTCACATCTCTAACAAAAGGGGTGTCACCAGACCTGGTAGGATCACAGCACAAGACAGCAGCCTTCATGGGCTGTAGCCTTTTAGCACTGTGCTGCTGTGGGAAACTTTCCTCATCAGTGACTACAAAAGCTGAACAAACCTTACAAGGACATCCAGACCATTTCCTTTATGCACCAGCTTTCTTGAAAGACATTTCAGTCCAATTCAGACTATTTACTTTCCCAAAGAGACAAAATTGGAGAATGACACATGTTCCCTTGTTATCTTTATTCCAATAATCAGAAACACTACAAGATTAAAAAAAAAACCCAGTAACAACCAACACTCCACCTCACCATGAAACCAAGAGACACAGGGATAGGCTTTTATCAAATTTTATTCCCCCTGAGCTGTGGCCTTGATGTGTAGAAGAAAAACACAGAATAAGTTAAGCATGAAAGACTGAAGCTACTAACCTATAATCCAAGCTTTTCCTCTTAATCTTCCTGGAGCTTTGGACAAATAAACGAATACGCCTCATCTCATTTTCTCACATTTGCAAATTGGGAAGTTATTTAATGTAATTGGATTTTTCTTAGAGATATATTATCTGTTTAAATAAGCAAATCATAGATCAAGGATGGAAGGATATAGATTACGTGAACACTGTGCATAGTTAAACATACCTCCCATCCCATAAAGTCTCCAATGCCTCTCCTTTCCATATCCTGGCACTACATAACGCCTTTGCTCATGACTGCATACCCTGTCATCCTTATTTCCATGCAAGCACTTGTATTGCTCCATTTTTTAAGTAACTCTGCAATATTTTAGGTCTCGGTCAGCCCTAAATTTCTGCCCTTCTCCCCTTCTTTTTTATTGTAAACTGCAGGCTGCCATTAAAACAGATAGCCCTCCAAGAGACACTCACCATCACCATCTCTCTCCAGCTCTGCCTCTTGCTGACTGGATTTTATTGCATTTTCTGCAATTGCTTTTTCACTGGCCTCCCACAGTTTTTTATTGCAACTTCTCCACTACACAACATTTAAAAAAAGTTGAAATTGTGGTCCATGTGTTGTCTGGGTTTTTTCTAAGAAACGGTATTCTTTTCTACGTATAAAAATATTTATTTGAATATGGTAACCACATTTATCAGAAAACAAACATTTTATAGTTTACGTCAGACAATTAATGTTCTTCCCCCTTTCCAACCATAAAAAGTTCTTTATAATTTGGTTTCAAAAATCCAGTTAGTAAACCACCAGAGACTTCTGAGGGTCTTAAATTTCTCTAGAAAGAGACAGTCCTTCCAGAGACTGCTCAGCTACCTTCGAACCAGCTTCCCACTTCACCTATTTCACTACTAAGGTGCTCACTAGCATACTGCTTCAATCTTTACACAACCGGCATTTTTGCAGAGAAATTATTTCTACTTCATGCATTTCAACAGAAAATGCATTTCTGCATTTCACAAGCTCTCGCTCTTGCAGTGATACTGCAACAAAACAACTCTCAGCATTAATGCAGCTGTCTTGCTCCACATCCTCCATTAAGTTAGAGAGTCATATCCTGCATCATCTTACCTGTACCTTTCTCTGGTTTTATCATGTTAATTAACAAATACAGTTGAAGAGAGACACTGCTTGATGCATGCTGCCTCCAAATTGTTTTCCAATAGCCTTTACCTGCATTGTCACACCTTTTTTACACTTCTTTTTCAACTATCTTCCTCTGGGGTTCTCCATTCTTTCTTTAAAAACATCCCTTTTAGGGTCACACACATTGCAACCTTTGATCAAAGACACAATCTACTGCCAATGTGACTGACAGTAACGAACCTCTGCATAACCATGGCTATTTTGAATGCTCATAAGCGGAGAAATAACATTCCATTTTTTGCTTTACTTGTTGGTATGGTTACATTAACAACACTTGCTCTTCTTTATAGGTCACAGCTCTTTTTTGCAGACTTCCATTTCATGGGCCATGTATGTGGTCCATTCTCAAAATGAACCAGAACCATTCTCAAAGCACACAACAGAAGATCTCCCATAAGACTTTCCAAATTCATTAAAGAACACATCTGTTACTTCACTTCACAAGCCTTTAGTGGTAAAGTCCACACTGATGACCTTCATCCATAGGTAACAGCTGCCTCCAATCACTATCACTAGTAGTTTTAGATGCTAAAACCCCTCTGCTTTTATTTATGGCAGTCTCTCCTGTTTTAAAAACATCGTTCCAATCCCTAAAAGCAAGAGTCTTTCAAAGTTCTCTGAAGAAAGTAGTTATATGCTTCTTTTAGTGTATCCCTTGGGGCAGCACCAGGTTTATAAACTCCAGTGTCCAACACTGTTAATTTTCAGCTCATTTTCTGAAGGGAAATTGCTTGTACTTTTTATTGTCACTGCTTTAAGGAAAATAAGTTTGTGTCTTCCAAAAAAGTATTAACCTTATTCCCAATACTCCACTTGAGAAGGTAAAATAAAATTACCATAAACAAGCACTTATTCTCACCTAGTATTTTTTCCTCATATTGAAAGCAAATTGCCCATACCCCTACCATTAAATCACCCTCTGCTCTCATTCGAGGAAGAGCACTGTAGTTTGTTTTCCACACAAACTAATCTGCCCCAAAAAAGTTAAAGATTAATTCTCTTTTCCTAACATTCTAGAAAAGTACCATATAAGACCTTATCGCTAAGAAGAATTAATATTAAAAGGCATTAAAATTATAAAAGGAACACTGCAATATTCTTCCAAAGGGCACACCTGTAAACATCCATTACAAGGATAATCTAATTACATAATTTACAATGAAAATATCTTAATCATCAATAAATCTTATAATTTAAGAGACACTATAGACATGATAATCATTCATATCACATCTGTAAGTAAGATTAGTTTGACTGAGATTAATTCCTTCTCCCAGGCTGTATTTTCAGTCCACAATATGAATTCAATAACATACGGATGTATCCGCTGGCAAGAACGACGCTATTTTTAATATTTCCCTGGATGCTCAACAAGGAAGTGCTTTGACATAAAAGGCTAAATCAAACAAAACAAAACCAGCTACTGAGAATTCCAAGTGGAAACCCAACAGGAAAATAAAAACCCTATGTACTCAAATACAATAAAGTGTGCATTACTGCCAGATTAATTAATCCCAATAAATAGCAGGAGTTTGCAGGATGCTAGCACTGCTCTTCAGGAGCAGCCTTTATCAGCGGTGCTGGTAATCAAGGGACCACCTAACCTTGGCTGAAAACACTCATGCTTCACCCTGTGTCGTATCCTGCTATTGAGTGGCTAGAAAGGAGGAATAATAAGTGGGTATTCAGGCATACAAATCCTTGTTGTCTTACAAAATTGTAATTTTATGGTTATAAGAAGAAACGTTTTAATTAGGCCTTTAGCAAGAGGAAGGAGCTGGCTCCCAACGATGCCTGCCAGCCCTCAGCAGCACCAGCCAAGGCTGCAGAGGCTCCCAGGGTAACACAAAAGCCGCACATCAGGCAGTTCTTTTCCCAAGCATCTTCTGATGTCTGAAGCACCACAGATACACGGGATGCATCTGAAACAGCGCATCCTTCACAGATTGGTTACATCCTTCCAGAAGTTCAGCTGCAGGACCCAGGCTTGGAGTCTGCATATCTACTTCCTTGATCTCAGGAATGGTTTCCCAGTTGTCAAATTAAGTTTTAATGGCAAGCCTTCATATCTAATAACTAAAGGTTTATTTCATCCCACCCACAGAGAAATAACATATGGCAAATAACACGTTACACAAGTGCCACTGAAGATCTATCACGTACTTTAAACAGCAGGTAGGCGATACAGAAACCTTACAACTGTACTCTACAAACGTAACCTTCAATGCTAATTATTTAAGCCTATATTCACACATGGGTTTATTTCTAAGAACAAAAAGGCAATCAATAGCTCCATCTGAGCTGAAATGCTTGTTGACACTTTTGTAATCAAACATGCTCAGCAGCTTTCAAACTGAATGTGTTTTTTAAAAATTCAAAGTACTCTGCCATCACCCACCAGATGACAGTGGTTTAGTTCCAAGGTGGCACTTCTGGCAGCTGAAGGAAGCTGTGACTGCTGCTATCTTGCCGAGTCACCCTGTACAAAGAATCTTAGTAACGTTGGGAGAAACTAAAGTTCAAGCCATTCCACAGAAAGGGTCATACTTTGTTCCAGTTTCTTTAGCCTCCTTTGTATGAGCAATTTTGGAACCCAGAGGCCCCATATCGCGACCCTAATAGCCAAGTTATTAACTACGCTCTGAATGCCTAGCTCATGGCTTGGTTTTGCCAGAGATGTCTTTAAAGGTCTTTGCTCTTTGAAGGCTCTCTGTGGATGGTAAGTCCTCCAGGGAAACTGATGTTTCACCACCCACAGACTTTGCTCCTCACCAAGCCACTGCCTATAGGAGAATCTGGTCCCCTCCAATGTGAGGGAATGACCCAGTCCTCCAGGCCACCCTGGATTAGCTACAGCCCCAAGCCCTCACCTCCTCCCCTCTCTCAGAACTTCCTTCCTCTAAATCAGAAGATTCAATTCTGACTTATTAACCAGCACACACCATCACTTCTATCGCTCTAGACATCACCTGGATTTTTGTGTCGTTCTTCAGGCTCTTTCAAACACAGCTTCTTTGGGACCTGGCCAAAACTGCACCTCCATCCCTCACATCAAGCAGGTCTCAGATGCAGAACACTTCAGAACCCCGTTTTGAAATACTGTCATCCTACCATCCATGAATGAAAGCTGCCAATCATACTAATAATTCCCAGTCCTGCAGACAATTCAGCAAGCACATTAAAGGAGGGAAAGGGGTGACTGAATCCCAGCAGCTGTGAACATCAGGCTGAGCACTCCATCATCCTTTTTGCTATGGAGGTACTCACCACCCTGTGTTCTCCCTCTCCCTGCTCTCAAATATCTCTCTCTCTATAAAATATAAATAAATAAAAGACGACACAGAAAGCATGAATAAGTAGTAAACATATCAGAACCTTTACAGAAATATAGTACATAATTTACTATCTGCAGTGGCAAAGAAAAAAAAAAGAGAGATATAACATAAAGAAGCATTATTCATTTATGAGTGAAAGTGAACATGGAAGGAAGAAACATTAACTGAAATACTCCTCATACAACATTACCTTTCCAACAGAGGATATCTTTATAGCCCTAACATACACTAAACCACAGCTCTGGTTGCATGAGGGATTGTTTATTACACCTGAAATAGTCTCTATTACTTGGGTTGCATGACAGAACAAAATAATGAAAACCCCATACTGTACGTTGTGGCAGTCTGCACCGCATTCTTCTTGCGCTATGTCAGCTTAGCACTACTTCTCACCCCCACCCCACCCCCAAATATTTCCACTTAAAAGAAATTCCCTTTCGCTTTTATGTAATTAGAGGAAAACAGAATAATATTAAAAATGTCACCAATAGAGAGATGTTATTCTTGCAGAGATGCCCAAGGACCTGAAAGTTAAAGATGGGAAGTGGTGGCATGAAGGGTGGAATGAAAGGGATGGCGTACCACTCGGTATCAACAAATACTTGTGGCACTATGATGGTAAGGGAACAGAAAAGCATTATTGCTTTTAGTTCTGAAAAAAAGTAGCATTTACTGTTCATCATAGTTAAATTCTGAGTTAGCAACTTCTTTAAACAGTTATAAAAATATTGATGCAGGAGAGATTTTTTGTGATGCAAACAATTTATTAATCCTGATGCGAATAATACAATTTTAATCCCATTAAAGGAAACTTCCTTGTTTCTTAGATATGATTACAAATTCATTGCAAATTGTCATTTGACAGTAGGTATTTCCTCAACTTAAACTATATTCATTTTGGAAGGAGACAGAAAATTAGACTCTACATGATACACATTTGTTTCAATGTCCTTTGGTTGTCGACCTTTTCTATTGTTATTATTAATAGTTTATTAGTGCTCCAGTTATGCTCAAGTTATCCCAATTCCATAAAACCATTAAAGTTTTTGTCATTTCCCCCCACCTCCATCCCACATTCATGATCCGACACTGGATAGTATGAAGTACAGAGGCAAAAGACACAATTACGACCCCCCAAAATATTTCAGGTAGCTGAGATCACCACATTAATCTAGCTGTGATCAGCTGCATTTACAAAGACATCAGAACAAGTACATAAGGAGCCCAGCTTACCTACATAAAAAGACAGTAAAAGTATATTTATGAATGCTGAATAAGGTCAAAACTAAGCTCTGGAAACAGTGGATTGTCACATTTAAGGACTGCGCCAAGAATGGCGAGGTGGAGACTTTTATTACTGCATGGTGGGTTTGGAACTATTTTCCCAAACTATTTTTCAACTAAAATTCTATATTACTTCATTCATATTTTAGGACATTCCATATAAGTCAAACAAGAATGTTTTAGGGTTTTGTTGTGGTTTTTTTGTTTGGTTGGTTTTTGGTTGTTTTTTTTTTGTTTGTTTGGTTGGTTGGTTTGGGTTTTTTTTTATTGATTTCTTGAGATTAACTTAGCTGAGTGGTTGACCAAAATCAAACTATTCCAATTTTCATTTCCTGTTCAATGGTATCTTATACAGAACGTCTGAAATTCTGTTTTCAAGAAATGAAAACACCAATCTGTAGAAGTTTTAACCAGCTTCCAAACAAAAACTGGACAAGAACATATCTCAGCACGGGAAGACACATCAGGCTGTTAACAACGCTAACTTCAGGCTAGTTGTGTAAGACAGTGCCAACAGTCTTAAGAAGGTTTGATGCTGCCCTTCAAAACCTCAAATGTATTAGAACATCTACCCTTGCCTCAAAGAGAAACTTATGAAATAGAAGATGTCTCTTAAGAAAAAAACCCTTGTCTTTCTTTATGGAAAGAAGGAAAGGAAGTTAAAAAGAATACCATCGTTACATGAAACACTGAGAAACATTTTTAAAAAAAAGTGAAATGCCAAATCCCTACCTAGGAATAAAGAGTATAACCCAAAATTACTCAGTGGAGTACTCACATTGTTATCAGGTTTCCTTAACTGCTTTCTCCACCCCTTTTGCAAACTGTTTAATTCCAGGATTCTGCCCCCTTTCCTTTCTACTGGATTTTAAGATGCATTTTCAGAGTTTTCATAGTTCAACATAGGTTTGATTCTCAGATTGCTGTAAAAGTCCCTCACATCTTTTTGTCTTTCACCTTCCCAAAGCAGACTGGCTGTCCATATCATCTGCTCCAGTTCTGTTCCACCTGGGTACTACTTTACCCATCAGCACAGATTCAGAATACCAGCCACACAGTTTCTGCTATTACACAGCTGTTCATACTTTAGACAGATTTGAAAAAAATTGCTTTTTGTTATTTTTCCTCTCCTGTTCAAGTCACACTTAAGATGATGCAAGGACCAAAATTTCTCCTAGGTTTTAACTCACATAGTAGAAAACCAGTGGATTCTGCAAAGAGATTGGCTTGATTCAAATGTTTCAAATACAGGGGGAGAAATTAGTCTACCATCCCAAATGAAATACTTTAAAACTAGATCACTAGGCTGTGATCAAATGCAATTTTAAGACATCACTATATTTTCCCAAGAGAGATGCCTTCACCTGTGACATTGAGAACACTATTTCCAAGTATAAGGTAAATCATTTCTCTTAAGTTTCAGATCTTTGAGGGCAGTGTCTAAACTCATGTGTACAGGTAGTACTTGTGGGCTTCCAGTTCTCCATACGACAGCAGCTGGCATTAATATTCTGCTACTGCTGCAAGATACTCCACAGCACAAGGCATCCACGCTTTGACCCCTAACGATACATCAGACCCTCACACACGCATCCGTTCATTGTAATGGCAGAAATATTTATCTCTTTATTTGGTTGTAATCGAGCAAGCCGTCCCATCCATCCAGGTGGATGAATGAGAATTTCAGATCAAAAACGTGCCTGGACTGGCTTTCTGAAGCTCAAATCCAAATCAATATTTTTCAATTTCCCACTACAAAGACCAGGGTACTGTCATTTTGGTAACCATCACAGGCAATGCTTTTGTTTGTGCATTGTATCACTTTGAAAAGATTCCTGGACAAAGACCAACCCCCCTTAGCCACAACCCCAAACAACTCAGCACTCACCATAGCCAAGTTCCTTACTTACTGGTCAGCCAAGACCACGTAAAATATATTTTTATCCAAAGACATGAGAAACAGAGGGAAGAGATGATTATATTTTTTCAAAGTCATTTTGCCTTGCAACTCCTACTGCAAATGAATCCTCCATCTCTTTTTATTTTTTTTCCCCTTAAAAACAAGTAATCTAAACTTGAAATTTGTTTAGTAGTTAGTCCAATTAAAGTTTCCTTTTTGTCTACGACTCCTTGCATTCTGAAGTCTTTTAATTAATACCGAGCAAGGGCTTTGTTTACCCTTCTGGATTACAGCCTCTAGCATGTCTCTGCACTGCCTTTGTCACTCAAAATGAAGAAAAAGCTGATGCCCTTTATTTTGGCATTATGTCTTTCCTTTCCTCAGAAATTAAGTTCCTTTATAGTCAGCTTGCACTCATTTTGAGAGGCATTACAAGTTAACACTAGGTGGGAATGTTCCATAGATAAGTAAGTTCATTACCATTTATCCTTGTGAAATTCAAGTTGTTAAGCATTGTTGTTTTTCCTTTTTGTGTGACATGGAGGGTGAAAAATGTTTTCCCTCCTCCTCCTAATCCTCTCCTTTCTGTAATCTTTTCCTATTTAAAACAGAGGACTGAAAGGTGTCTAGTTTTAACTAGATGTGCATTTGATGATTTCCTGGGTCTTGTGTTCTAGCTTTCATAGCCTTGATGAACTGAAGCAATATCTACAGACCACAAACAAATCACTACTGGGTGATAGCACGATATCTGTGATTGTTTATATGTGGTTTGTCAGTTAACCAGTAGTGAAATAGTTCCAATATTCTCTGTGATACTTCTTAATCAGAAAGAATTAGTGAGGAGCCTCCCCCCTCCCCCCGCCACGCTTTGAAAAAAAAAAAAAAAATCTCTTTAACAATTGATTCTATTCCTATTTTTCCTACTGTAGGAAAAGTTTCTGTTCTCACTGCTCTTCTACAAAACATGCTGCACTCACAGAAAAGCTTCCTAGCTTGCATTATGAGTTTTTGCACTATTTACACCAATGCTTTACATTTGTGAAAGACAGTGAGACAAGCCTTGAGACAATATAGATCAGTCTCAGTTTTCAAATGATTTAGATTATAAATTGAAATAAACATATACGCTGGTAAAATGCTTTGCACAGTAAGATCTCTTCGTAAGCCCTTGTAGGGTAACTTGTAGCCATCATCAAATTAAACAAAAACAAAACCAGTCAAACACAAATTGGGAAAATTTAAGTTGATAACAGAAAGGTCAGGGCTTTATTGTGTGTTTAACTACACTTAGGAACCCAGGACAGATGTAGTTATGACCTATACATGATGAACAGGGACCCAGACACACTCTCATCATATGGTAAATACGAGAGAAAACGCTTGCAGGTAAGATGCAAATCTTCTGTCACAAGAGTAAGTGAAAGTAACTAGTTGGATGCTTAAGGTTTCAAATATATGATTCTACCAGGTATCCATTATACTGCTCTTCAGATGCTCTGATCAGTAAGTGATAACATACAATCACATTTCAAGGGAGCAATAGGGAAGACTCTGGGTGGTTGCAAAGAAAAGACTGATACAAGAGAGGTACATGGGAAAATTTTAAACCCAGATTTAACAACCCAACCGCCTTTTCAGCAACTTGTAGACTCAGTGGCTTGTAGCACTGGTTTCAGTTGCTTGGGGAGAACAACAGTCAAGCTATGGAGATTGTCCTAAGGTAACTTATCACTCAAGAAAGTTACATTTGGCTAATAAAAACTCACAAACATCCCCACTGTAAGGATGAGATGCTGACTTTGACACACACAGCAAGAACACCGGGAAGACAAAAGTGTTAGATAAAATGCTTTTTAGTATAGCAATATTAAATATGAAGAAAGATACTCAACTAAAAGTGTACTCTGGATACAAACCACATTGAACAGAACTTAAGTATAGGATTAAGACAACTCTGCTAAAACAGCCTTTAAAATACCTTTTAAGATTAGACAGATTGTAAATAGCAGTAGTCATCTTTGCCAAAAAACTTGAATCCTCCATGTATCCAACCTTATCTTAAGTCTCAGTTGAGCTGATAAATTCTGCTCAAGAGGCTGCTCAAAATTGTCAGCTCCACCATCACGTTCTCATAGCTGCATCTACTATGAGCATTTAATCCAAACATCAAAAGTTGAGGTAAGAGTCAACCACTAAGTCGCTACTTTCATGTTAAAACAAGGTCAAAAATAATGCTTCAGAGCATCAAGGTCTCAGAGTATAATCCAGCCACATATCCTTGTGGGGAGCGAATTATGTGCAGATCTCAGACACATCCTGGTTCCTACGACACAGACATTTGGATTCACGGACCAGAAGGGAAATAGCACAATCCACTTAAACAGCTAGAATAACCAAGCACCAGGATTTAGAAGTCTTTAGGTGGAGACTGAGTATTATGAGAAATTCAAAATAGCACACTGATCATCAGAGATAGCAATTCCTTTGAACAAACATGGAATTTCAACTTCTTTCAGAGTCACAAGATCACATCAAGAAATAATGAACAGGGTTAGTTTAAAACTTATAGAGACAGTTGTATAAAACCTAAAAAAACACTGGAAAACTGAGTGTGGAAGGCACAATGTAATTCTGCAATGTCAGATTAGATTAACCTCAGCACATAAGGGGAAAATAAAATTATATTCTGCTTATACATACAATAAAACATTGCAGAATAAAACACCACAATTATGGTTTCTAATGGCAATCATCTTGTGTAGCAGTCATCTGACTCCATAAAACAAATTCTATGTACTCCTATCCCCCATATTATAACCTGTTTTCTACAACCAGGCAGACAAATCTCATGCATATTGCACATACATAAACACACAAACTGTTAGTAAAGTATTTCAAGTAAATCATAAGTGACCTTGCTGTCATTTAAAAAATGTTGGCAAATATAATGCACATTTACATTCCAGCCCTTGACTATCAAGATTAACCTTATAATTCATTCCTCCTCTGTCAGGAAACAGGAAACGATATCCTTTTATTAAAATCAGGCTTTTTTATGCTAGTCCTTCTGTAAAGTCAAATTGATAGCTATGCATTTAGACTTTGTTTAGAATACTTCTAAATTCATGGATATGTTTTATGTTAGCAGTAGAAATCTATTATTTATTAGCACAAAGTAGACTGTGTATAGAGCTGAAGGTTAAAGATGATCAGCACAAACAAGGGAAAAAAGAAAAAGAGTTATACCAGAATAACACACAACAAATATTTATGAGAAAAAACTCTGCCAAAATGCAGTAATTTCCTTTGATTTAATTAAAGGGTGGGGAAGAAAGAAAACATTATGAACATGTATTGGAAAGATCTGAAGAAGTTTTCAGTATAGTTTCTCATGACAAGCATTTTGTTTGGAAAGGAACACTGTGACACAAGTACAAGACTGATGCACACCAGAGGGAAAATATGTTAAAATTCACGTATCACTAAGTGACTGAGAAGTACCATACCCAGGTAAGAACAACGCTGGAAGCAAGTGTCCCAAGATAGTCTAAAGAAACTCGGAAGCACGCTGAAGATTTTAACATTTAATAAATAAATAACAATTTTGGAGAGAGTGTAACTATTGCAAGCAACAGGCTAACCTTGGAGAGGGGTGAATATAGGGAGATTAAAGTTCTGGGCAAGTTTTTTCAGGGGGTGAAATCCATCGTGCATAAATGATATATGTTGCACATACAAAACAGTACCATAAAGAAAAGTTTAATATTATTTTCATATAATGCTTGCCAGGAACACAAGGACAAGATGAACAAGCACTTGGTATAAGTGCATCTCATAGCATAATGCTCTAATCAAGCCATGGACAGAGCTGTCATTAACAATGTAGGAAAAAAACTGCCGTTCTTACAAACAAGAAGGTAAGATCGATCTCAGTTCAGTTTAAGATTTAGGTTTACTGGAGTGGACACATGGAGAAAGACTATATAAGAACTTACTCTTTCAAAAGAAACACCAGCTTGAGCCATTCTTGTCTCCACTAAAGTTGTAGTAAAATAACTTTGGTTGCTTCTCGTTTTACTTGGAGAATGGAAAAGATATGCAAAACACCACCAGTATAAGTCTGTAAATGGACTTTCCGCTGTCTGAGAAGTAAAGCGTACGCCCATCCGCCTCTCCCCCTGCCCCTCGCCTTTTTTCTTTTTCCACTTCAATATGATTTCCAGGACTGAAAATGGAAGTGTTGCAGCCTGAGGAAGACAATCTTTCATTTTTCTTAGTGAAAGAAAACTAGAAAATGCTATAAATCTTTTGAGGATGCCTTTTCCTGGCATTTTTATACCCTACTGTCAAAAAAGCTGCAACAACCACTTAAACATTTCAATGCCGTTCCCAACATAGCTTCTGAACTTGAATTACCCATTCGTTGAAGGGAAAAATTATCTGAGACTTCAGAAGCAGCTAATATGAATTGAGATGTTGCCGAAACTGTAATCCAGCAAACAACAGGGCACCAGCTGGGGACCTCTAGCCATTATCACCAGTGAAAGATTTATCTGCTGAACTCAAGAAACCTTGGGAGGAGTTCAAACATGGAGCTAGGACTTAATATCTGAACCAAAAGAGAGAATCCAGCTCCCTTGCTCATGCCTTTATTTATGCTCAGGTTCTATGGTGAATACAAAACAGCAAAAGCTGATCTGACAAAAGAAAGGAAACTGACATCTGTCCTTGTTCTGCCCTTTAACAAAAATTGGAAAGCAATCAGTTTGATAAGGAAGTATGTTTTATCTAGCCTGGTTGTAGGCTCAGCAGTATGCATTCAGATACAGACTCATCTTATTTTCTTTACATATAATTAATCTATTACAGCATAATAAGGTGTATAAATTAACATTAATGATATTAATCTAACTCACAAATTAATATGCCATAATTTTCTGAATAAAGCACAATTACATGAAAAAATGGAAAATATCCAAGGGATTTATGTTAAACTATTCAGTAACTACTTCAGGGTGCAAAAATAAATTAAAAATCAACATTTCTTTCTAACCACATGTGTTATTATGAAAGTTATTTTCAGAGTGCCTCGAACTCCCTCCAGAAGGGAAAGGAAGAGGGAGAAGTTGTTTATATTTGTGTGTTCATGGGTTTATATGTGCGCGTACAATTTGATGTTAACTACAGTCAGCAGAGTTTATTTAGATATACTAAATGGGGAAAAAACAACAACACCCAAACCCATAAAATTATACAAGGCAAAACCAAAAGCCAGCTGTAGAATATACCTTAACAGCAGAAGGTACTTACACTAATCACCGTAAAACTTTTGAGCAAGCAGCAAGCTGGGACAATGCCTACATGGAAACCCCCCCATCCTTCCCCCCCCCCCGCAAGGGATTGTGAGGAAGAGGAAAAGGAGTATTGGAACAGATTTCCAGTAAAAAGGATGAACATAGCAAGGGGAATGACAGAGGGGGATGTGGCAGTGTAGTCACTGCCCCCACCCTGATCTTTATACCTGTTACAATGCTCGAGTGATACCACCAGGGCGATCAAAATGGATGCGTCTGGTCTTGATGGCTGTATCCAACCCAAAGTGGATTTGGGGGTGACAGGTAACACCGTGATAGCCAAGGGCTCATTTGAACAATGCACCCACCGAGCAGTGGTGGTCAGGGTCCAACTCAAGCCAAGTTTGAAAGAAACTAA
>JAVJGJ010000047.1:86346706-86357471 GCA_035590215.1 Microhierax caerulescens | reverse complement strand
TTAAAATTAATATTTATTTGTTTTTTTTAATTTTGTCTTGCAAAAAAAAAAAAAAAAAAAAAGTGCTTTTGAATTCATATTCCCAGATCTGTTTCGTTATAGTCCAGGCTACTGACCAGACTGCGTCCCACGTAAGGCACCCCAGGACCCCCTCAGAGCACTCAGTGATGTGATCTGCATGGAGTCCAGCCCACAGGAGAAGAGAGAAGCCTGGCTGCTCTGCACAAGCAGAACATGGCTTAAGATGAGACTAAACTGGGTATTTTGGTCACTGGATAAAGCACAAAGCATTTCACCTGAGTTCAGACTGCCACTCCACTGCTTCCCACCCCCAAATATTCAATATAGAATATAAGAATTAGCAAGCAAAACCCAGCATCTTTTCCTGCTTGAAGTTTCTGTTTAGAAAAGTTGTTTTTTTTCATCATAAATACTTTTCATGTGCTCCCAACAAGATTAAGGACTGATTTGCCATTCAACACAGCTTTTTTTAAGGCTTATTTCTATTTAAAACAAACCAACACATGGTTAAATTCAAAAGCTTTCATGCAGAAATCAAAAAGAAAAAGAATAAAAGAAAAACTAACCTTCTGACCAGTCAGATATAAGAAAGGCCTACACAATCAATAACCCTCCTTCATTAATATAATCTGTCTCAGTCTTAACTCAAAACTGTAGAACAAAAATGCCTGAAAGCTGGTTTTGAAGACAGACAGCTTCAAGTAAGGGAAGGAGAAGAGAATTCTCAAGTCAAGTGTCTTTTCCAGACTAGTTCTCTTCTCTACCCCAAGACCTTTTATTTGTTTCTTGCTTTATTAGAGTTCTTTCAAATTCTGGTAGCACCAATACAAAAAGGAAATTAAACTAAATGTTACTGTAGACTATTACTACTTTAAAAGGCTATTTTCCTTATAAATTTTCTTTTGGAATACTTTATAAAGTAGATCTGGACGGTTTTTCTCTATTTCACAGTGAGGGAACTGGGGGTTACACGTCAGGTGAAGACCAGCTGGGAAAGGAGAAAGCTTTGAAAACTAGTCTCCTGGCTCAAAGTCTTAGAATCTTTGAAGTTAAATTCTAAACTGTCAACACTATTCTAAACTTGCATAATGTCAAGTCAGGACGTTTAGGGCTTTGTTTTGCTTTATTTTTAAAATCGGTCTTCATAACATTTGATATAGCTCTATACAATGCCTGCAGGTTGTATCCATTTACATAGAAGTGACTGCAAATGCTCTATTCTCTACTACACAGGAAACAAACTCAAATATTTACCCTACCGAATTATGTAACCATATTCAGGAGATGTAATTTTAAGTGATTCAGTTTGGTGTTAAAGAAACTAGACAGCTTTGTTGGCTTTGTATCTTATCTTAGATTTGGTTATCCTAAGTCGTTAGAATTCAAAAAGATTGCTTTCCTTTCCCCAGGGAAAAATATCACTCTGTTAACAATTAAAATGATAATAATTATACAAAAGTTCCACAAATTAAATACAAAGTTTGACGTAGTAATGACAAAACATAATGAAAACCACTAAGAAGTACATACCCTCATGTTTAATGTCTAATTTGAGAAGTTAATATATTAGGAAATTGGAGTTGAAATATTTAATTTTCTAAAATAATATTCTTTGCAATTCATTTTTATTAAAGTGTAAACTTATATAACAAGAAAATGCTAGATAAAAGGACCTTAGCCACATAAGATAATTTTTCTCAGGGTTCTTTGTCACATCTCGGTTCAATGTACTTTGGATTTGCTTGGTTTCAAAGCAGTGTGCCTGGGTTGTCTGTTCTCCTGTTTCCCCCCACGACTGTCTGAGGTTAACTAGTTGTTTATTGATTTTCAAGTTTATGTAATATTCTCTTATGTTATACAGGCAAATTCTTTATCTCAATGAGTTACTTAAGAGGTTTGCTTTTACACAGTCCACAGTTTTAGTTTTGCCTACAACTTTTTAAACCTCCCATTCACCACAGAAAATTCTTGTGTTAGTATAAAAAATACAGGTAAAGTCATATAATTTCTTTTTAACTGAAAAGCAAAATTTAGGATTATTTAGAGCTCAATATTGTAATATATCATTCTGTCAAAAAAGAGTTATAGATTTACACTTTATAGAAGACAATGCTCTATGCACTACGTGCATATGTATTATACAAATCTGAACTGATTTAGGATTCCATGTAGGAATAAATGTGCCTAAAGGGCTACATGGGATCATATCATCTTTAATGCTGGGCTGATTAGCAGACTTTTTTAACAGTGTGGGATTTTAGCTCAGAAGCAAAATTTCTCCTTGTGTAGGGCATGACTGTAGGAGTTCCTATTGGCTTGTTTAAATTAAATTTCTATAAATTAAGTTTCCTCAAAGTTGTCAAAATTGTTACCCTACCCTGCCCTACACCACCACCACCCCCATTCTAATGGCTTTTTATTGCCTGGAGAAATCATGAACATTTCCACGTTTACAGAAATGTTTCTTAAGGTGAAAAAGGAATTCTTCAAATACAGATTAAAAAGTAACTGCCTGAGGCCTTGAATAATGGAGCAGTAATGCTGAAATCAGCATTCATTTCAAAGTTTTTAAAGATGTGAAGAGAAATAAATCCACATCTCTTCCACGTTTACTGCTAAATCACATACCGATACATCGATCCCTCTACCCGCTGCAGTGCAATCACCACAACCTATGGAGATACCATAAATTTAGTACAGCAACACTAAGAGATGCTTCTCTTAAACAATTTGTCCAGATCTTTGGGTCTCAACAAAAACTCACTGGCCTTAATGGAATGAAGTAACTTATATCATCCAAAGACCCAGCCCTGCGATATAAAACTTCAACATTTGTACTTTTATATAGAGACAATGAAACAAATGCCTAATAATATGGTTACACTGAAGAGGCAATGACTATTTGCCAGCCCTCAGCTAATCAAGTAAACCATCTCAAGCTTCTTAACATATCCATTATTATAAATCGACTCGGCAGTGAGTCCAAATACTGTGATTTTCCTTGTCCTTGATCTACCAAGGCTTTATTATAGTCTTCTTCCTTCCTTTATACTACAGGCAAGGATATATAATAAAAGAGAAGCTTGATGTGAAACAGAGATGAAGAAGAGATTTCCTCCATGCAGGGCTCTATTCATACAAATAGGCAAGTAACCACATTATTCAGACAACACTGAAAACAGTTTCCTGCCAAATCATAAAGAACACCAGAAGTTGCCAACACGAGGACAGCTGAGATCAGTTTTGGATAAATATTCTGACA
Source organism: Microhierax caerulescens (assembly GCA_035590215.1). Lineage (NCBI taxonomy): Eukaryota > Metazoa > Chordata > Aves > Falconiformes > Falconidae > Microhierax > Microhierax caerulescens. Next base: position 86,354,188 of record JAVJGJ010000047.1, on the reverse strand, counting down.
CCTGTACGCTCTAAATGTCAAAAAGATTAAATAGAGAAACTTAAGTGTGAGAGGCAGAGAGAAATTTGGAGGAGAAAATAATATTTTCAGAACCCAATAGACACCACTGGCAGACTTGCTTCTGGCATGACAAGAGTACATAGGGCACAGTTTTCTGTGGACCCTCAACCAGTTTAGAGAGGACACCAAGTTGGGCAGGAGTGCTAATCTGCTTGGAAGGCAGGAGGCTCTGCAGGGGGGCCTGGGCAGGCTGGAGTGATGGGCCAAGGCCAGTTGTTTGAGATTCAACAAAGCTCCGTGCTGGGTCACACCAGCCCCACTCAATGCTACAGGTTTGGGGACAAGTGGCTGGAAAGCTACCTGGCAAAAAAACACCTGGAGGTACCGGCCAACAGCCAGCTGAACATGAGCCAGCAGTGTGCAGAGGTGGCCAAGAAGGCCAACAGCATCCTGGCTTGTGTCAGAAACAGTGTGGCCAGCAGGGCCAGGGCAGTGACCATCCCTGTGCTCAGCACTGGTGGGGCCATGCCTCAAATCAGTTCAGTTCTCAAATCACTGGGTTCAGTGCTAGGCCCCTCACTGCAAGAAAGATGCTGAGGGGCTGGAGCATGTCCAGAGAGGGCAATGGAGCTGGGGAATAGTCTGGACCACAAGGCTTATGAGGAGCAGCTGAGGGAACTGGGGGTGTTTGAAGAAAAGGAGGCTCGGGGAGATCTTACTGCTCGCTACAACTACCTGAGAAGAGTTTGTAGTGAGGTGGGCGTCAATCTCTTCCAAGTAGCAAGTGATTGAACAAGAAGAAATGGCCTCAAGTTGCATCAGGGGATGTTTAGATTGCATAGTAAGAAAAAAAAAAATTAACCAAAAGGATTATCAGCGTTGAACAGGCTGCCCAGGGAAGTGGTTGAGTCACCATCCCTATAGGTATTTAAAAGACCTGTAGATGTGGCATTTGGGGACATGGTTTAGTGGTGGATTTGGCAGTGCTATGATAATGGTTGGACTCAATGATCTTAAAGGTTTTTCTAAACTTAAGTCATTTTATGATTCCTCTTCCGCTGCTCTACTTTGGTCTTGGCAACCTATACAATCCCAAGGTGTCACACAGCACTACAGCTTCTTTCTGGGTATCCCGAGCCTGTTTTTGCAGTCAGTCCTCATCACTTTATCTGATTTGAGGCATAGTAGCACCTGTCCATGCCTATAATTACATACAACCAAAGACCGGACATATCAGAGCAACAACAAGACCCTACACTACAGCCAAGCCGATATCCTCAAGCTTCTTTTACAAACATCTGAGATCGTGTTTGTATGATTCTTAACCCAGACACCAATGTTTATCTCATCGTACTGAAGATGTGTTTCTTACCTCGATGCTCACCTTGTTGCCACTACAGTGACAGAAATTCACATAATTTCAGATATTCTGTACCGCTTGTGCTACCACTAATGCAAAGAAACTCTGGGCACATTATGCTCATTTACATTGTTGGGTTTTGCCTGGAGAAGATGACTCTGTAATATGGTCTTCCTGCTGAGGGGCAGTGTTGGAATCACTCACACAAGCTCTAGACTTTCCTGAAAAAAGACATGTTTGGAGCAGTCCCTTCTGCCCAGTATGCAAGTGCCTTACTCTCCAATGCAACCCGTAACAAGTAAGACTTTGCAAATGGGTGAAATGATGTAGAACATTCATTTATGGAGGCTCTGCATGAACCAGTGGCAGCTTCTCAAGGTTTCGGTTTGCCTTGAAGGACACCCACATTTGACACCCTTTGATAGCTCCATTCTGAGAGACACAATACAAAGGCAAATGCTACAGAGCAGATGTCCTACTCTGTACAGAGCCACTGGGGAAAAGAAACTATGTGTATCATGCAGTGGTAGCCTGTGGATGACTAAAGTGCTGAAAGAACTCAAAGATGACTCACCCAGACAGCCTGGACAGAAGAAAGGGGCATGTGAAAAAGGGTGAAGAAATATAGCAGATACATGTTGGAGAATAGGGAAAAAAGGGCAGATAATTTCTCCGTAATGGTTACCTGTAACATTTCAGGTACCTGTTTTCACCACCTGCTTATCATTATGTAAATTCTGTTGTAACTCTGAAAAAAAAAAATATCTTTTTTTTTAACTTCAAAAGTAAGGAATCTCCTTGTGATTGTCAAAATACCATGTACCATGACAAATCACAATAACCACTCCAAACAAAAGTTAAGTTTTTAAGAATAAGCTAAAGATACAATTTTTAGACTCTCACTTGGCCACTGTACCTATCCACTGGTACCTTTACCATGATATTCACAGCATAAGAAAAATAATTAAAAAAATATTTATGGCTATTATTTTTTCTAGGACTAAAAAACTGAATTGGGTTGGGAACGGCAAAACATCAGTCCAGTAGTGTTAGCGTGTTTCCAAGGATCAGGTGCCAGATATCCATAAACCTCAAAAAAAAGCATTATTCTTGACACCTTTAACGAAAAGGTAAATCCAGAGCTTAATTTATCTGTTCTGCCCAAGTAACAGGAGTTTCAGAAAACTGGTAAAAAATACCCAATAACATCATCAAAGGTAGAGCTTGTTCATATAATAAATGTGTCCAGTGTTCAACAGTTTCTAAAATGTTATAGTTTTCTGATATTTCAAACACAATTCTAATGATGATTTTAAGAAAGGACTGCATAAGAAGAATTTTTTTAAAAAAGTAGATTATTTCTTGTTAATTTCAGACAGAAATGTTTTGTTTTGTAGGGGCAAAAATTATAATTTAAAATGTATACATATCTACTTATAATTACATTTTCACCATAACATTGAAAAAAAATGCTTTTCCAGGAAGAAAATTAATAATATTTGAAAAATAAAATTGTGTTTGTTACTGTCTGCAGTTTTGTTGTTGGGTTTGGAGGCAGTTTTTTGAGGAGGAGGACAGGGTAGCTAGAAAGTATTTTCCTCAGCTTTTTCATTTTATCTTTGTAACCTGAAGTGCTATTATTTATACAGCTTTACAAAGGGACACTTGGCTTCCATGCTAAAAACTAAAATGATTAAAGGTCTTCCTTACAAGGTTACCTCCAGCTCTTTCATATACACTGAAGTCAAGACTATTTATGGATGACAGTGTCAGCAAAAAAAGAATATAGCTTTTTTTTTTTCCTTGTAACTGAAACTCTTAGTTTATTTTACCTTTAAGCAAGATAAATATATAGCTTTGTTTATGATACCACTGGTTACAATTTAATGCTCTGCAAGATCATTAAAATTTTTATTTGCAAGTCTGCATCCAGTTTTTACTGCTTTCAACTGAATCCAACTTCCAAATAATAATCTCTTCAGTTCTGAATTTTGTATTTGAATTAAGTAGATGTGATTCTTTCTTAAGTGTACAGGATATTCTCTAAATTAATGTATAAACATCATAGAAGTGCTTGAGGCTCACAAAGGTACAGTTAGTGTATGGATACATTAGCAGAAATTATTTTAACTCATACATACTGGAAAAAAATTTAAATGCTTAATATGCCAACAGATGATTAGTAATAGTCCTGAATCTGGATTAAATGCTAAAGGATAGTAGATACAGAATAACTGAAAGTGATTTATAATAAAAAAACCCAACATTATACAAATTGTAAAGATTATTAACATACTTTCCCAGGTAATAAAAAAGCTTTATCTTCTAAATAATGATGGTAGTAACTTATATAATTATGAAATTATGTGGTATTTTTCACCCCAAGTACTCCCAAAGCAATGCGAAAATGCAATAAACCAAAAAAAGGGTTATGCAAGATGTTCTTTCTGTCCCCCGCTGAACATCACTTTTCCTGAACTAAGTAACAGTTGATTGAAGAAGCAATAGTACATAGTGTATTGCTAATAACATGACCTATAACTAAAAGGTATAGATTTTAAGCCACTTAATTTACACTGTTAGAAATGTTGGCTGTGACTATGAAGTTACGCCTAGAGGAGGTGTCAGAGAATCTTCTTTGCAAATGATTTAAAACATGTCATCCTATACTACCTTTGAGTACACAACTTCTGCAAACATTTTTCTGTGCAGATCTTAAACCTAGAAATTCTATATCATATCTATCATAAATTAACATTGACAAAATTTATCTTTAGCTGTAAGGTCTGTTCACAGGGATACATTTTATAGCCATTTTCACCACCTTCAATTGCTAGGGAAAAAAAAAAACCAACAAAAAACCAAAAACAAAATAAACAAACCATAACAAAAATCAACCCCCTCAACATATTAAAAATTATTATTGTGTTTCAGGGCCCAAAAACTATGTGTCACGCAGAATGAATGAGGCCCATCTATATCATCTGGTTTAAGGGCCAGAAATCAGTCCTTGGCCCTGTTTAATTTATTAGTATAAGAATAATCAATGCAACTTTCACTTGGTGTCCCATTTCCAAATGCTATCTTATCTACTGGGCCAGCTCTACTTATTGTATTTCTATTCTGGATGGTATACAAAACTCTCATCTTATATAAATGGAGTTGCATTGGCTCCTGAAGACTTCTCTTTATGTTTTAATTTTTGGGTTTTTTTTTCTTTAAAAAAGGAAAACAATATTAATCCATGAAAAGTTATCCAATCATTGGACGTTTCAAAAGATATTTTGTTAGATGCATGACTGATTAAGTAATGTTTTCTGGATGAGGCTACATTAGGATACATACTTTTTTTATTAACATTCCATACTTTTTTCATAGAAACCAGATTCTTGGCAATTATTAGTCCCTGTTTAATACCCAGTTTGCTGTGGGAGTATTTCCTTACATATTTAGGTATACCCATGCTTTAAAGAAATCCACACCACAGCTTTTCAAGAGTACTGATTTCTATTTTCATTTTTATTTAGGCCATGTAACCATAACTGCAAAAATGAATTTCTTTGGCAGTTCTTGATTTTTTTTTAATGAAAAACAAAATCTTTCCAGATACGTTGTAAGCATCAGGCCAGCATTCAGATAACTTCAGCAACTGAAAAGCAGAAATATATCTTATTTCTATTCTATAGTTCCTGTAGAATGGTACAAGAAGTAACATGTAACTGACTGTAATGGAGACAAAAATATCACCAGGTATCAGCCTTACATTCACTCTGAGTTACTGGAGTAGCTATTGTAATATCCTGGATGGCACCCTTATGAAATTGTTCCTGATGTCTTCCTGCTCGCTAAATATGTCTATCAGATAACATCACATTTTCTAAATATCCCAACTTTATGAATAAAAATATATTTTTTGTTAAGTCAAATGTTAATGTTCTATTAGGTTTCATGAAATTTCTAGATTTATAATTGTCAATTAGTTTAACACTATCTATTAAGACTATTAACTTTATGCAATTTATAAAAATTCCTTCCACCCTCACTTTATTACTTTAATAGTTAAATAACATTTGGAAAAGTTGTATAATTATAGTGCAACAATCAGCAGTATATATATTCAAATGTTTGTTAATGTTCTGTATTTCTTCAAATCTCAATCATTAGAAAAGGAAAAGGAAATAATAATGTTTGAAGAAATGTGTTACACTGGTGACATAAAATACGAGCAACACACAGTGTTCCTTATCACAGGAGAAATCTTAACCAAGCTGATCACGTTTTTCCCCGTTTTCTGACTGCTGAGAAATTATAGACTGGAAACATTATTCAAGAATCTGTATGCTTTGTTCCATGTAGGTGAGAATGGGAGAAAAAGAGCACTGAAAGATTAAGGTGAAAAAAGAATTGAGACTAGGCAAAATTAAAGTATGCTGACAGAGTGGAAGCCCAGAAACCAGCAAACCACTCCCCAAATAAAAGAAAAAATAAAATATAAAAAAAAGAGAAAGGAGACAGAGAACTATCCTTACCCACCCATCCTCAGTCTGTTTTCTGGGTTTACATACAAGACATCGGAAAACAAATCTAAATTTAAAAGGCCCTAAACATCAGCATTTTTTTTCCAGGCAATACAAATCCCTGAAAGACATGAATGACCAGCATGACAGAGTACCCGTGGGGCTGGCTCACTCAGACACTTCTCACCCAGCATCCGACAGCGCAGTGGCAACCAGCACAGGGCTTTCAGATACCCCATGGAGGAAAGCAGGCTCTCAGTGGCTCCACGCCAGCATGAATTTGACCTTTCAGTCAAATTCCTCACTTGAAGGAAGTATCAAACACTTGCACATGCTGGTGGAGTGGATAGATTGAGCATAAAATCATATTGAGCAAGTGGAAATCAACAGTCTTCACTTATGAGTCTGCTCTTTACTTTTCAAGAAAAGTTTTCTTAACTGAGTTGCTGAGTTTAGACATTAGAAGTGCCTAACGGCCTTCCCTGTGATTCCCACCTTGTGCTAGCTCACACTGCCAAAATGATATTCCAATTAGGATTGTTTTCTCCAGCAGTTTCACTTACAGATGTGGATGAAAATGACAGATGGTTCCTATGGGACACATTATAAAAATAATCAAAGAAAGAAGTCCAAAATGAAAAAATGGCAGGACACGTTCCTGCTGTTCTCCTGCCTTTCCCATCATACAAGCCATCAGATGTGGAACCACAGAACAGGCAATAGAAAAATATATGCCACAGGAAGCAAAGATCTATAGTACTTCAGTGATTCCCGCTAATATTGTGTGTATTATAAGAGCATTTACATGATGTCAAACATGCTGCTCACAAATGAAACCACCCTCTCTGAACAATCTTTCATAAGAGCTGAAGGAAATGCTGGAAAACACCTCCACAGCAAGTTGAGTCCCAGCCAGCTGAACACACTAGGGAAAGGTGCACAATACCTTTTTAAAGCTTCTGTCTTTATTTCTACACCAACTGCCTGAAACATGGCCGCAAAGGGCTTTAGAAGGAAGACACACATGGAATGTGCTTGGTCAGACACTTCAAATGCCACAATGAACTTTGAGAAATCTGAACACACGGTGTGAGCAGAACTGTTGCTCTTAAGTACAGCAAACAGCACTTGCTTTATACTGAAAATCATCATACAGACACACACTGTTGTATAACAGTAGTTCATAGGAAAACGTTTCTAATAAGATAAAACAAAGATCAATGGCCACTGATGACCACAGTTAAAGAAAATACTGAGGTATTGTTAAAGAAAGAAAAAAGCAAAGTAACACCTACAGTTTTTTTTTAAAAAAACAACTTTCCATTGACTTTGGCTAAAAGCCATGACCTTTCCTTTTTGATGTGGCAGTCTGCATAATCACCCACAAATTTCTTACGTCCAGTCTGGATTGTTCCTAGTTACAGCAAAATACAGGAATGCAATTATTACAACTATAGCTAATTATTTCAGCTTTTGGGGCTCCCAAGGGGCCCCCAGCGTGGCCCCCGCGGGTTGCTGCTTTTCCTCAGTAGCACTGAGCACAGCCCCTGGCCAGGGCTCCTCGGGGACCTTTCGGCCACGTTCTTGCCCGCTGCTCTCGCACCC
>JAVJGJ010000047.1:86314463-86345103 GCA_035590215.1 Microhierax caerulescens | reverse complement strand
GGCAGAGCGCGCTTCCAAAGGCAAAAAGTGTGCCTGTCATCAATGCGGGCCATACTTTGGAAAATACCCCATGGCACCTCCAACCACCTTCTTTGTGTGGTGAGCTCAGCATCTCCTTCTCCATATGTCCTCCTCAGGCAGCTCCAGAGAACAATGAGGTGGTCCCTCAGCCATCCTCTCTCCAAACTAGACAAGCCCTGAATCCTCAGTGGCTCCTCACAGGACTTTCTTCCAGCGCTTGCACCATTTCTTTGCCATCTTTTGGAGGCATTCATCCTTAACACCTTTTTTAAAGACTTAAAGTTCTGGTGGGGCCCAGTACGTAATGTACTATTTTATAATCATACACCATTTAATTTTCAAGATCAGCTTCTCCTATTCTTACAAAGAAACTGACAAGATCCAGATTCAAAACATTCATATTTTCAAATCAATAATAAAATAAAGCCAGGGTCGGATTTAATTTTTTGAGGAAGAAAATGCTATAAATCAGTAATCACGATACTAGAGAATTTAGCCAAAGACTATCACTTCAATCCCTACTTCGTTAGCCAATCATTATCATCTTTGAGAGAATATCCATACAATAGAAAAGTTTGATGGTTTTTAATTAACAGACAGAACAAATGTATACCAATAAATGTGAAGTACCTAATCTACTGAAATGCAGATACTTCTGTAGTTTGCTATCACTTCAATTCTGTTTTTAGCAGTGGGGACAATCTGCTTTATGTGTGTTAGTCTGGTGTAAGATTCCTATCTCTGACAGTAATCAGTTATTATATAAAAATACTCAGCATTCAGCAGCATATTAATTAGTCTGCATTACCCAGATCACCAATTTCTTCAACAAGATGATGCATCAGATTTAATAATGACGTTAAATTAAAAATACAGGAGGGGAAAAAACCCAACTATTTTTGTAACATTGGAGACCAAATGGTCCTAAATAGTGTTGCAGTTCAGAATATTATTTAGCTTTCAAATGTGAAGAAAAGCTTAGCAAAAGAATCTGAAATGTATCACTGTCTTCATCAGTTAAGCACATGAAGAAAATAACCAGTCAGTGGAATGGGGAAGACAAAAAAAAAACAAACCAACAACCAAACCCAAAACCAACCAAAAAAAAAACCAACAGCAAATAAAACCCCACAAAATTGTGTTAAATAGGGAATGGGTAAAATCAATTTGCTTTATAATTTAACTAAATCAGTGAATCAACATTGTTAACTACCGTTGAGCAGTATATTTATGTCCACGTATACGTATATACATACACAGTCTGGAAATAATACGTTGCACATTAATACTTTGCATGATTACAATATATGTCTCTATTGGCTTCTGGTAGTGTGCTAGGTCTGCATAAGTAGCAGTCTCCAGCACAGAAATTATTACTACAGATACGTACCTAACAATTCCAAACTATGGAACCAAGATGGAAACAAAGATCATCTAGAAGAAGGTGAACCAATTATTATATAAACTAAAAAATATATTTTTTCATCAGTAAACTTTAGTTAAGTTTTATGAGGTACAAGGCTCAAGATCACATGTGTCCTCTTTGGAAACTTAGCACTGTATTCACAAAATAATACTTTTTCTCATGTGTAAACAATCAACTATGTGCATGGTATTAGCTGACAGAAAAAAATGTCAACATATGCAAAAAACTAACCATCACTAAACAAAGGTCAATACTAAAAAAAAAAAATTAAAAAACTGAATTATACCATATAAAATACAATGGTTTCAATATACTGCAGTTACATTTACACTTAGACTGATGACACAAAAAACGGAGGACGCTGAAGCAACATCAGAGAATCATGACACTAAAGAGCAGAAACTGAGTGTAAATGTTCAGAGTGACCTTTTTTCCAAGATGGCCTGTAGTCTGTCATTAGATTGGCAGTGTACTTTGTGCCTGATACTTCCTATCTATTCACTAGGGTAACCCATTGCTAAAAATAGCACATTTCATGTAGAAAAATAGAACACTGGTTCTCCTGCTTCCCACAGAAAGCTTTGAACTGTCTTCAAAAAGCATTCTACAGCCAAAAAGTATTCAGTCAAATCCCAAAAGTTTTTATATACATATATAGTTTCTTCAGAAAACAAAACGTCTAAGTAGCTCAATTAGACAATCTAAAGTATCTGTTACATTTATCTGGGTTTTCCCTTACATCCTTTCCAAGAACACAGACTAATTGCTCAATATCCTGCTGTCACCAATTTGTCCTAGGTTAAGTATTTTCTAATAGTACATGTATTTCTTTTGCTAATAGACGCAAATGTCTTCAGGGAAACTGTTCCTTAGTCTTAATAAGCAGAGAGTTAAAAGCAAAATAATCAGTTTCAATAAAAGAGTTCTGAATTATTTTAATAGAAAGCGTACTAGTTCTTATGAAGATAGTATCAAAATCAGTTGAATATATTAAACCAAACCAGGGCATAAATTATCTTATATAGCTCCCTTTTCCATTTTTTAAAATTTGTTATAGGCTTTGAGTTCTATTGCTTATTCACTTCGTTTCACAGTTTCTGCAAAAGTTCTTACTTTCCCTGAAACCTGATAATCTTTCAGCTTCCAATTTCTCCACCGTTCTGTGAGAAAAGAGAAGTTCAACTACAGATGCTGCTGGAAGTTAGCTGCTAGGGTGCCCCTTACCTCTGTTCCCTTTGGCAAAGATCTGCATGAACTCAAACGAGGTAACAAATTGAGAAACAGAACCCAAGGCATAGAATACAACCACAGCTGTTAGTAACCAGCCAGATATGAAGCCTCTACAACACAGCAGCATTGCTATTTAAAAAGCGATGCACACCCACTCAGTCTAACTCCCTCTAGGTTTCAGTGCTAAGCTGTACCACTCAGACCAGCCCATCCAAAACTGCTTCAGCCAGGCTGAGATGATACTACCGTGTTATCTCATGGCTTACTTTCCAAACTCAGCAACGTATTAGTGCTTACTTCATAGACAAGGACCTAAAGAATCGATGCTGCACATTTTCAAATGCCCGAGGTCAGAACTGGCATCCAGCAAACACTACATATCCAGAGCTTTCATGAATAAAGACTAAATGCTAAAGTAACTTTCTTCCCAAACTTCAAGCATGGCTATTCTTGAAGAGCATTCCTCTTCCCATTGTACACAAGCACCATTACAAACCTGCTGCCTCATTACTTCAAAATATGCAACAGTGACACTGTGGTTACAATATATGCAAACATACTACACTGGCAACTGAAATATTTCAGCATTTTCATCTACAAAATATATGCAGGAGCACCAAAGGATCCAGATTCATTGATTTGGAAAGATGAACTTGATTATCTCCCTAAATTAGCCCTAAAAAACTATGTACATGCACACTTTAATACAATGCTTAGTAACTCACAAAAGCTTCTATATGCAGATTCTCTTTTGTTGGCTAACAATTTGTAAAGAATATGATTGTCAAATCTTTAAAGCTGATAATTAACAATTGTTTTTCACATTCTCAGCACTGAAATCTTTCTTCCTTAATCTATGCTCGAAGCTATAGCAAAATGTTAAAAAAAAAGGCTTCAGAAAAATATCAACTAAGTACAAAAGCAATCCAAAACAAAATTTGATTCAAATGTGTTCTCAAAAATTCTGCAAAAGTTGTTCATGAGAAAAAAATAGTTAATGTTAAAGTGACATTCATATTCAGTTAATAGCCCCAGGAAAATAACTCTCATTTAGATGCTATTTTACAGCTTAAATTTCGTTTCTCAGCGCTTTCATTCACTTCCTAGTAAGCATTTTGTGGAAGCCGATATAATTTCTTCTATTTACCTGTTATAGCTTTAAATCCAAAACAAAATTGATTTAGGTAAGTTTGCAATACTGAAAACATAAAATGAGATAACCATATGAATAAATTAAGATATATTTAACATGAAAAAGATACATTAATGTAGTCAATGCTTCTGTATAACCTTAGCCCCAGGACCATATCCAGTTATATGTTAATAAATAGTATATAATATTTCATGTTGATGTAATGGAGTCTTTAGAAAAGGACACACAGCTTTATTTAGTAATTTCTAAGAACAGAACCTAAAATTTGAATCCTTGGAAGCTGCTATAATTTTCAGTGAAAATTATATGTAGCAAAAGTGATGGCACAGGAAGAAAACAGACAAAATATATTGACTGTTGTTCCACAACTAAGATCCGTTTCACACTGTAAGTTTCTCCCTGTGTCATGTAATACAACACAGCGACATGACACATATATCAAAGTACGTAATTTTAAATGTAAACATACCCAGTCATATAGACTTACATTGAAATGTTAATTTCTATTAGAATAAAGTTATACAGTATTTGTAGGGGCTTGTACCTTACCAGTAGTGAATGTATGCACACCTTCTTCATAATATCAGTTTTCTGTATGAAAACGAATGAAAAATAATAGTGGTCTGTTTTCCATTGAGTACAAGTATGAGGTTAATCAGTTCTTTCAGGTATTTCAAATTTTCCTATGCAAAAAACCTACCAACAGTAAGTATAAAATCATAAAATTCAGCTAGGTTATAAAAAAGAAGTAACTAATATTGTAAGTGCAAGATTAGAGGTGGGACAAATGTTATTAATAATGACTAAACTCCCTTTTTCCTAAGACAGCTAAGTGAGAAATGAATAGCTCAAAATTAAAACCCTTTTTTCCTGTCACACTATTCACTTAATTATGAAGGCTAAGTAAAATGGAGTATTCATGTGATCATTTCATAATTTTGTCTGGATTTTACACGACCAGCATTCATCTTTAATATATTGTGCAAAAAACAAGTAAGCTTTAGAACGATAAAATATATAAAAAGACATTTTAAAGGACAATAGATCTAAAAAAAATGAAACTGTTCTGAAATAAAAAACATAACAGCATTAATATGTTTTATTACGGTTTTGTTTCAGAAAAAAAGATGTTCAAAATAAATTAATAGCAATAGTCCCAGCCAGTAGTGTACAATGAGGATGATATTGCTAGAGCTGATAGAAAAATACATTGTACTTTAAAATCCTAACTAATCCAGAAAATTTATTTTGTTATAGTTGACCTTTTACGTAAAATCACCACATACCGATTACAGGCTACAGTGGTATTACTTGAACAAAATACAGTCTTGGGATTAAAGTTTCTTAATCACCTTCTTCCATATTATTAAGTTTAGCTTCTATAGAGATAACATCCACATTAAATTCTAAGTTTATTATTCTGGTTAACGTGAAGATAACGATAACATATTCAACTTCGGAATAGTCTTGGTTTGTTCATTTTAAAAATTTAAGGCTTCTTTACTATTAAAAAAGCCACTTTAATAATCAGATAAGATGCTATACAGGGAATTGAATGCATCAATTATCAAGTTTCTTTTTGGTCAAAATAAGCAATTTTTCGGCAGGCCATGTATGTATATTCCATTTTATTTCATTCTCAAGCAACAATTTTACTGTCTTCCATTTATGCTTCTAAAGTGACGACGATTTTGCCACAGACTTACAGAAATAAATACAGCCTTCTGAAGAAGCATCCCAGCATAATAGGAGCCTAAATTCAGATTGGTTTACTCTTCATTTTGCAACTTGACTGACTTAAAATGGAATTTCAGCAGCGCTGAGAAAAAATATAATAATAAGAATCCCTGGAACAAATTCTGCTTTTCTTATCTAGTAATACCAAAGGTGCTATTACTTTTAGACTGAATGATTACTAAGAATTAGGCCTTTTCATTTATTATGGTTGCAAGCATCACAGGGCTAGGAGGAACGGTTACAGGACCGCCTAACACTTCCCTAGAATGCCGCTAAAGTCAGCGGAGACATACTGAATCAATGAAGTCTTACATCAGTATGGTCAGAGATCAGAAAACAGTATCATTACATGAATATAGTTCTGTTGCTATGTTATTAAAAGGAAGGATGAATGAATTTAATAAAGAGAGCACAAATCCATTTGAGGTGACCATGGGATGGAACTCTAACCCACACACAGTCTTCTGCAGAGCAGTAGCTGAGTGCTTGTAAACGCTTAGACTTCTTCAATGGCATTAAACTATTTCAAGACAGTTTTAATTATAGTTTAGTATCATTAAAACTTAGCATGTATGAGAAGGGTTCATTAAGTAATATCACAGGCAAAGCACATCAAATATTTGATGCTTCCTGCGGTGTTTGACTACATATAAACATGGCAAACGTGGTGGAGTCAATGACAATGCAAAGTTTTTCAGGTCTAATTGCTGCTCTGAAAAAAATGAAATGTGAGCCAAATTTAGGTGAAATATAGCAAGTGATGTAACATTTTTTGTCTTTTATACTGCATGAAACATTTAAAAGAACCTTGATAAACAGTATCGTACCTGTGCAGAGAGGCATGAAATTTGCAATTGTACCGGTACTTATCTAAATGGCCTTCCAGTGTCCTTTGTCTGACACAAAGTTTTATGACTGCACAGAAACTACCCAGAACAAAAGGTCTCTGTTCTTTAATTAAAAAAAAAAGAGGGTGAAAAACCCAAACAAACAAACCTTGCTTACCTCAGGTGCCAAGTCATTTTTTCCCATTATGCTACAGATTCAGAGACATAAGTATTTTTTAATGTAATAGAAATTGTGAGATCCAAATGAGCCAAAATAGCTTACAAACTTTAAACACCCTTTAAAACAGAAAGAAATCTGCTGTATTATGTGATTAACAAGGAAATACATCAATGCTGTCTGAGGGCCATAGCTCTCCACCTGCATAAACCGCATCATTGTAGTATTTAAGGACTAACTATGCTCCCCAGGAGATGGAGAGCTTTTGAATGGAAGTGATGAAAAAGTGCCATGCCTTCTGCGTGTCAATGCCTCTCGGGCAGCTTTCTCACAATGCACAAGAAGCAACACCAGACCAATTATTTTGACCTCCTGCTCTGAGATACTGCAAACATATTTTTTACAATATTATTATGTCTTAAGGTGAACAAGATAGCTGAGACTGCCTGTCCCCTCCCTCTAGCAAAAAAAGAGCTTTTAAGTAAGACAGAGCTTTAATTTGTTTGGGGATAGGCAGGATAAGATGAGGAAAGTTGTGCAGTTTGGGGAATTGTGTTTTTACTGGGGATGACAGAGATACCTGAGAAACACACAATTTAACCAATACTGTCTGAGGGGCTTCCCCATTCCCTATGTCCAGCTCATTACAAAAGTGGCCTCAAAGCAAAATAGGGAGGCCAGAGAACACAATATTAATCGCCTGCCACACAGGACTTTGTTATTGAAAGCACTGAAGTCAGCTGCAGCATAAGATTTTTGCTACTTCCAAGATTCTCTCAGGACATGGCCCTCAGACACTTTGGCCTGCACTGAACTACTTAAAGACTAGTGTATGAACTCTTTGTAGCATCTCAGCCTCTTAGTAAAGTAGAAAGGTATGCTAATATTTTACATTTACATAGTGTTTTACATTATTAAAAAGATTTTAGATATTAACATAGTCATCCTAAAAGCAGCATTACACACACAGTTCTCTATTTTACAGATGAGTGAACAAACATAAAGAGGTTAAGCTCCTGACTGGTGCTACTTACTGTCTTTAGAAGCTGGGAGAGAAAAATCAGCTGCACTGGAGAGAGAACTCAGAGATACAAAGAAATGTCTATGGTACTGTGGTCTTTTCTTCTCACTGTCCCTTCGGATTTCTGCCTTTGTATACACTCATCACTTGTGATTTTAGATAAGCTACAGGAACTGCAGCTCTAAGCACTGCGTTTTGAGGAAAGTGGTAACCTTGTCAGCAGTACAGCACAGAAGAGGCAGAAAAGGCAAAGAAATCCCCAACTGTAACAGCAGGATTTGCAGGAGTGAATTCCCTCATCCTACCAGGCATTCTATGTGAGAAAAATCTCTTTAAACATTCCATTAGCTAATTTGACATGCAGGACAGTAAAAGTTTTGGCTGATAACAAAGCAAGCACCAGAGACTTAGGCTTAGGCCCTCAACAGCATTGCCATATCCTTTTTTTATTCTTCCTCCAACTGCAAAGCAATACATTACGAAACATCTCCACAGAATCGCAGGGGAAATAAAGTAATATTCCAGTGGAAAGACATATACAAGTAACCTGCCACAAAAATTCCCATAGTCCACAAGGGTAAGAGAGGGCAATGCCTGGGACTGCTACCCAGTCAAGTAAACTCTTTTCTTCTGCTTGTTAAAAATAACACACAAGTGTGCATACATGTGCATAGGCTTTCTATGCTGGGCATACATCTGCTCTGTGCACAATTAATTTTTGAGGAGTAGCGATCAAACACTTACTTCTGAACAGTTCAGTAGTTCAGATCACAAGTTTTAAGAATAAAGAGGTCCTAAGACATGTTTTGTTCAAACTCAAGTTAAACTCTGGACGCTCTGGCTGATCTTTGCTTCAGCCAAGGAGATGAAGCGTCTACATGAACAAAATTTAAACACGAGCATTTTTTCAGCATGTAAGTTTGAGAATATTAAAGTAAAAAACCCAAACAACCAACCAACCCCCCCCCAAAAAACCACAACAAAAAACCCCCACCAAAATCAACAAACAAAAAAGTAAAGCTATATCTCACACACTTTTTTTCCTTCTTTTTTTACCCCTTTTGCATAACCCACATACAGTTTTGGTTCTATAGTGTTGTTTCATGTCTGAGATGTAAGTTATGGTTACACAAGAGCATTACAAACTGCATAGTCTAACTCTGAGGATCATAATAATTTATATTAAAATATTTTTATTTTGAACTTCCCTGGTAAAACATTTTTACAAAAAGTTGAAAACCTCCTTGCACATTGAAATAAGTGCACTTGAATACAGAGCTTGAAATTCTAGGATCCAACAGAGTTTGCGCTGGAGGTTTTAATTGTGTTATTCAGAAAAAAAAAAAAGCATTCCAGAAGTCAGTGAATTTGAGCATTGGCAAAATGACAACATCAGTCCATACATGAATTAGGACAACAAGCGATACAATGTTAGAAATCGAGATTATAAAAAAAATCATGGAAAAGGACTGCCTGTATCTTCACTCTTAAGAGCGGACTGAGCAAGAATTAAAGCAAGAATTTGACTGTTCCTCATCCCTCTTCAAAATACTTACATGTTGCACCTCAAAGACGACTACATTCCACAGTGTTTATACATTATTAAATAAAGCAATTGTGACCTGCTCCAGCACATGAGAGCAGCTATGCGCTTTTAACGTGTGAAAGGAACATTTTGAATGGTACAATCATTGAAAATATGAACATTTTTTTTTTTTCCCCAATTGAATCATATTGAATTTCGGAGTAAGCATGAGGCCCTGAAAAGGAGGTCCTCAAGGGGAACTACCCCACCACTACACTTTTACTTCTTTGAATAGAAGCAGGTATTTACGTTAGCTATTTTTCAACTTGGCTTTCAGTTTATTTTCTGTTAAGTTTTATATTTTACCAGTTTCCCCAGTGAACAAGAAGGAATTTCTTCACCAAAGTATGCATCTAAGGAATTGAATAGAAGCATAAACTATTTGTCATCCATGTTTCTATTAAAAACCAGAAATATTTTGGATGGAAAAGATTTAAAAGAAAAAAAAAAAAAAGTCAGGCGTTTCTCGTTTATGCATGCATTTGAGACTTCATTCGTAGTTGCTGTCATGACACACAACAATTTTCAATATTTCAGAATTTCAACAATATTTCAGAAGTGAAGCAGTAAAGTGCTTAAAACAGGCTAAGACCAAATGTCTTACCTGAAAATGGCTGACAAAACCATGCCAACTACAGTAACAAAACACTTCTGTAATTTCAGAACAAATGACCATTCTTTTCCATTTGTAAGTTTTTCGTTATATGATGTTGCTGCTCAGACCCCCTTGACATGTCGTTGCAAAAGCTCCTGACAGATACAAAAGGGGACAAAGAATTTAACTGGAAAATACTCCACCAGTGACAGCCTGTATTTGTAGCTCCCTGTATGAAGTATATATAAATTCTGATCCTGTGCATTTTGGAAAAGCAAGTATTTTATTTTCTAGTTATTCAGTAGCTTTTATACTTTGCACAGAGGAAAAGCAACAGCAATTCATTGAATTCTGTCACTTGGGGGTGGGAAAGGCATCTTCTCAAATTGCTGCGGATGCTGAGCCACATAGTGCCCAGAGGTACAGAAATGTGAGAGGAGAATTTCCTCATTTCACACCCTTCTGCTCAAGGGCTGGCAACTGCTCCAGGTCCTGCAAGGTTTTTTTCCCATTTTTTCTTCCCTAAGCCACTCCTTAGAGGACAAACCCGGCTCACCCTCTGATCTCCCCCACAGCTAAATATCTGCAAGCCACAGGAAAGATGTTATCACAGAACAATTACTTTCCAGCTTATATTCCTAATTGCCACTGCCAGTACAAACCTGATCTCAACACATGCTTAATTTGTTACTCCTGAAATCAGCTGTCAGCAAAAGCAAAACAAATTTCATTTACCTGTACCTCTCTTCATACACCCAAAGTTCATTCTCTTCAAAACCCATCCATTCAATTCTACTTTTATTTTTTAAATTATAATTGAAAAATTTTTTATATGAAATTTGATACTTATTATAAATAAATTAAATGTGAAATAATCTATTAGAATTGGTTTATATGAAAGACTTTGACTGGGATATTTATGACCAATTTTAACATTTATTCCTAGGCCTGCCTGTATCAAAAATTCTTACACAACTTTCTCTAAAAGCTGTTCATACCTTTGGAAATTAAGCAAATAAGTCCCTAAGCTACATATTAACATGGTACAGTTACAGTAAAACATATCCTCAATTGTTTTAATTGTGGAAAACTTCAATAGGAATTCTTGTTCTGGTTTGAAGTAAAGGTTTGTAAGATGAACAGACCTTCAAACTCGTGTTTCATTTACAAATTATTGTAAATTTTGAGTTGTGCTCAAAAACAGTGACAAGAAATACTGACTAGTGCC
The DNA here is from genome assembly GCA_035590215.1 of Microhierax caerulescens. NCBI lineage: Eukaryota > Metazoa > Chordata > Aves > Falconiformes > Falconidae > Microhierax > Microhierax caerulescens. The sequence continues at coordinate 86,334,102 of JAVJGJ010000047.1, read as the reverse complement.
ACCATATGAAGTACTGCATAACAACTTATCACTTGTAGAAATGAAAAATACTGATCTTTGCTAGAAAATCCCATTGCCATAAAAAATATATAACAATAGACCACAAACTGGATCAAAATTATTCTCCCACTACAACTGATTTTCAGTCTTACTCCTGATTATATTACCCACTATTAAGTGCATACTTGCAGGAATTCTGAAAAGCAGTGGCTGATATCTACAGCATAGCCACTCAGTTCATTCCTATTGTGAAACTGAAGACAAAAAAGCAGGAATCTTAACTTTGGACCTGCTTTATAAAACATGGGAGCCAAAAATCTACCAGAATATGATTATGTGAAATACAGAAGCCATGACATCAGATTTTTATTTTTAGTTCATTTTCTTTTTTCCCTATATTGGTAAAGGACTACAGTTGGACACGTCTGGGTTTTTTTCTCTGAGTCTTCAGATAAGTCACATGTACCATGTAAGTTTTGCAAAGAGAAAGCATACTTCTAATTACTGTCAAATTCATATAGAACTGAGGAGACTCACTTGACAGAACATTAAACATGCCTGCAAGCTTGTATAGTTAGCAGTACAACTGTTAACACCTTGGCTAGAATTTATATAATACTGAATTATAGTGACAGCAGGGGTTTGGTTTCCTCTCAACCTTTATTTGCACTCTATTAATTTCAAAATTTTGTTTTAAATTGATTCTCATCACAGATCATCTATTTTCTCTTGCATTTCATCTTTAATTTTAGGAAGGAGGTGGTGATCTTTATTGAGTATTCTACCTCCCACAGCAAATGCAGCTTCTCTTCTTGTTGAGTCTGTTCAACATCACCCCAGAACATCACTGATGCCAGAAGTTATCTGAACTGCTTACTAACTTTGTACTGTTGCATTTGTGAATGAAGATATTAGATGTCTCAGTTCCATGCCTATGATACACGTCTCTAACATTTCTTCTGTGTCCTTATGTCTGACAGCTGCCAAGATGGATACTGCCAATGTCAGTTACATATACCTAAATGCTTTTGTGAAGGTAGCTGTTTGTACTCTCTCAACCTATTTTCCTCTAACAAAGAGCCCAATTCCTTTTTCCATGTCCATTATAGTTGTACAAGGCCTCCAGTGCCCATTTGAAAAGGACAAGCTTATTTTTGCACAACCTCCCGCTTGCATAAAATTCCAAGCATGAATGTTTTGGCATAAAGTTTGAGATAACCTATTATCTCCAAATCTAAAAGACTGCATTTGCTTCTGCATGCACGCTTGATCAGCTTGAAAGTGTCTGGGTTACTGGACACTGGCCTGCCAACATCCAGCTCTTACACAAACATCTTTCTGAGAGTATGAGAAAAGAGTAAGGGAAACTGTTGAAGACATGCCTTGCTGTTGCGCATCTGTTGCTTACTGCACACTGCCCACATACCCACGCTGACTGTAAATTGATCCCAGAACTGGAAGCACTACCAGTACGTCCGTGCAGTGCTAAGGTCAATACAGCTAGACTGCCTGGACTAGACAGGGTCCTAAATTAATAGCTATAGATGGTACTACGCTTCGACGTGACCTCATACCAGACCATTTGGAATTACTGCTGCAATTTTTAACATGATGCTTCAGGGCGAATATTGCTGAGGACCACAAGTCCCATTTTCAAAAGGAATCTGCTGTCTAGAAAATGATGTCACACAATATTAAAATTCCTAAATGCCCAAGACCCTTAGAAAATTACATATAAACAGAACTTCGTAAGTACTTTTGGAAAAAAAATAAAATCTTTCTATTTCCCATCTAAAATGGATAAAATAGTATATATAGGAGGCAGAAGATGAAGTCATGAGACAAAAGCTGCTTCCCAAATAAACTGAAAGGGCTGCTATATTTTCTGACTTAAAAAAACCCAAACAAACAAAAAAAACAACAACAAAAAAAACCCCACAAACCAGAATTTCAGAGCAGATCAGTCCAAATAGACTAACTTGCGTGTATCCAACATGGCTTCTCTATTTTTTTTTTTTAAATGAAATGGTGTGACTGGTGGTGTATTTTAAACCTGTTTGTCAATGAAGCATTACTGTCTGCTATTGCAGTAAATGTCTAAAAGTTATTAAAAAATAGTTAAAAATAAGTTAGTCTCTCTGGGTGTTCATGCATGCAGGAATAAATGGAAATGCAATTTTTACATATTGTACCTTCCCATAAAATAAAATACATTTTTACCAACTCTCTTTTTATGCAAGGACAGGTACTATTTGGCAAATATCTAATAGGAGTAAATTTGCACAACATACCTAAACAGCTCATAAGGAGAAACAGCACAACAAAACCTTTGGGTTGCCAAAAAGCAAACAGTTCACAAGAACATCCTGGTGGCATCTGCAAATGATATCATTTGAGTTCACAGAAAACAGATGACTTTCAAAGATTTCCCATTTGTAGTTATACAGCTGAAAAGCATCAGTGCCAAAAATATTTTTATCTATGTCTACAAGCATATTGCAAAGCAGATACGAATTTGATAGAAAGATGGGGGATGGAAAGAAACAATCTCCTTGGAAAGGAAAAGCCATACGTAGAACTTTGGGTTTGTCCTTAAATTCTTCCAATTATGCTGCTATCAGTTTTCTTTAAATAAATGCAACCAGATGCTCTGCATTCTTAACAAGGTAAAGGAAATATTTCTCTGTATATGCATTGAAATGCATAATTTTCATAAATCTTACTGAGTAAAAACAGCAATTCAAAATAAAGATGTAAAGTTTAAAGTGCTGCTTGGAATAATATGTTGTGCAGTTCAGTGGCCAGTCTGGCTTCTGATAACTTTCAGTTGATACATCAACTTATTTATAGAATAATAATTAAAACTTCTAACAGACACAATTGTACCTCACTTTATTAGATAAATATGAACGGTTTCCCTCTCTCATGACAAGCTGCATGGAGCAGAGAGAGGAAAATCGGGAAATTCAGCCAAAAAACACGACTTTCAAAGGTATTTTTGAAAGGTAGCTTTCAAGTCTGGCAACAGGAAGAGCATAGGGGGCTTCTAATCTAATGCCTCCATTGCCATCACCTGTGAAGGTCTGAGCAAAAAATATATCATGGTGGAAACTATTCAGCTGCAAGTGTTAGCAGAACAGGTATGAGAATTTTGAAGACCCCAATCAACCTTTCTCCCTATTCATGCTCTTCTACTGTGAATAATAATAATAGAAGAATTTCTCCTATGAAAAAGGTTATTTCCCTGCCTACTAGACATCTTTCTTTTCTGAAAAGAGACTAGTGTAATTAACTAGTTTTTACTGACTCTGAAAGACATTAAAAGCCAGACAACTAATGAAAACAAGTAGCTAAAATTTTCTGAAGTATCAATTTCCTTGAAATATTTTTTTTTTCATTAAAAAGGATTAATAATAATTTTAAAAGACATATAAAAGACTTTTCTGAACATGGAAACTAACCCTTTTAAATAAAAAGCCATATCTTTAAATACAAAAAATCTATATATGTAGTGTAGATGAACTTGCCTATGCATTTATAATCATTCTTACAAATATTTCTTCAAAAGCCTTACAGTCTAACACTCTGATTTCAAAGCTCAACATCCATAAAAACCCCTCAATTGGTGATACACTTTAATGAGATTAGAACATACTGCCTACATCAAGTTGCTGAGAATCAAAAAAAAAACCAAAACATATAACAAAACCCAAACCCATTAAAAACAGGCAGCCTGGGAGTTGAGCATCAATCACTGTTACTTGGGAATGTGTGGAACAGCTGTTCCATGCAAGCATATTGCACTGAAGTGATTTATTTCTTCGTACATCCCTTACATTTGGTCTGTGTGTCGTAAGTCTATAGCTGTTGACCTTTGCCCTGGTTCTGTTACCGGCAGGAAAAGAAGTTCACCAGTTTATTCTGTTGCTGCCTTCAGCATGTGACAGGTGAAAAGTTCCTGCCTAGCTACAGATAGGAAAATAATAGCTGATAGGCGTGGGTTTTGGTTTTGAAAGACTTCAGAGAAACAGAAAAGGCAGCATATGTATGTCCCTTACTTGTGACATACCAAGTGGATGCCTTGAGCTTTTACCTTCTATCTTTGGTCTTCTAGTGCTCTGAAACACAAACATGCGTGACACTGAATTCAAAATAAGCTTGTCTTGAAGGAAAAAAGAAACTGGGGGGGGGGGGGGTGGGGGGGGGGCGCAATGGGGAAAAAAAAAGAAAAGGAAGAAAAAAAAAAGTTTTAGAGACCTGGAACTTCTTCTGTCTTATATTATGGAATCAGAGTTGGCATTCTTTCTCCAGGAATTAAGTCTGGATCATTAGGTTGCTTCATTAAAAGGCCAGACAGCCTTCTTACATAATTTATTTCAAATTCTGTGGAAATATATTTACATATTTTTATATAAGTTTGTATATTTAAAATTATAATGAAACAATAAAATTTTTAAATAAAAAAAAAATAAAATTAACTCAACAGCCTTTGGATAGTTATCCAAGGATACAGAAAGGAAACAGACCCTATTTTCCATTGCTCTGAATTCACTGATTTTTTGGAAATGACCGTGATTTTCCATAGTTCCAGCCTGAGTATTACAGCATCATTCACAGTGGCTACACCAGGTGCGCGCTCCCAGGGGAGGAATCCCGGTCTCTGTAGCACCTCAAGTCCCAAAGCAGACCAGCCCACGCTTCTAACATTACACCCTCAGCACTGTATCCACCTGATAGTCAAAGGCTGTATGAAAGGGTTCACATAAGAGGATCCTAGGTCCATACCACAGGCCTTTCCTTCTTCTAGATACATGCAGAATTTGAAAATAGACACTTTATTTAACAGTAACTTACATCAGGATGCCACTGATGGCTTCACATTGCTTGGGGTGGGGGAGGAGAGGGAGAAGAAAAGCAGAATACTCTTTCCCAACTAAGACTTCATGTCTATGAATGGTACAAAATTAGACCTAAATCAGGATGCTCACACATAAAAGCAGGCATAAGTTTAACTCTGCATCTGAAATAGTTGATGTTATCAATAATCCATACACTTTCTTTAAAGCCATATCTTACTCTATATGTAGTCCTATTTCCACGCGACTCAGCAAAACACAAGAACTAAAATAAGTACAAAAGAGGTGTTCCTCCTGAATCTATTTTAAAAATTGTAATATACAATTTTTGTAATATACAATATAGACAGAAATTCCCCTTTAATTTTCAATGTCTGTGAAAAACAGAAGATAACAGTACACAGAGCTTAAAAAAAAAGATTTTTTTAACATCATCTGCCTAAATATGAGTTGCAAAACAACAGGGCCAATTATAACTCTACAGCTGATCCACTTAGTTTATTCCACCTTTTCAAAAATAATTAAAAAATCAACTTTTTTCTTTTCTTAAAACAAGATTATTAGGAATACTTTATCTCCCCAAAATTCTGAAGAGTCAGATGTAAAACGTAAGATGTGTTTTAAAATGTCTGGAAAGATTATGCTGTTAGGAAGTTTGTTCCTGTTCTTCCTGCATAGTAGATAATTACTAATTGTGAAAATGGAACATGGGAAAAGTGGATAAAGCATCAAAGAGCAGCAAGGATTTAGAGACAAGAGAGATTAAAACCCAAAATGTCCGGTAATGAATGGCTAAAACTGAAAACAGAGATCAAAGACATCTTGAAAAGATGACTTTAAGACATCTACAAAAGCAACAGAAACAATAACAAAGCAATGAAAGTAGGAGGATGACTGCATAAGGATGCACTATGGACTAGTTTATGACTTTAAAAATGTAATTTAAAGGAAAAATTCAGAAATGTTGAGGAAAAAGAGTAAGATTAATTATAGGTCTTTAAGGAGTAATTGTTTTCTGATTCTAAGTCCTTGCCTACAGAATGAGAGTTGCAATAGTTTTAATTGGATCTTTTAAGTCCATACAAGCTTCTAGCACAGATTAATTTAGATCACTTTTAACTTAGCCGACATACCAATGACCCAGTGTCTAACCTAATTTAAGCAGTGGTCACACCTTCTTAAATGCCTTTGCAGAGGGAGTGAATACTAATTTCACTAGGGTTTTTTTGAAAATTCACGAAAAGACAGCTTTTTACATTTAAACTTGTATCCTTCCACAATAATGATTGCTAATGATGCATTTAAACTGCACTTGTCATCAGAAACGTGACTTGCAGAAATGACAAGCTCTTACTGCCTACAATGTGTTCTGTGTACTTGATTCATTTCCATTGCCTTTATGGGGGAAGTAGCATTTTACCACCTAACAAAACACAGGCGAGGAAGGTGAGAAAGAGGGAACACCTGGATACTGTTCTCCAGCAAGATTCACGGTAAACCAAACAAATTGTTCCAAATGAACATATAATTTTGTTATCTCATATAACCACACATCATTAATGAAGGTAAGTGGGTTGCCCAGGCATCTGCAAGGGTGTCTCGTAGATTTGATGATTTTACATCAGCCAAAAGGAACTGAGTTTTGAAATCAGATATCAGATTCTATTCCTACTGGTAAAATATGCATGCTTTATATCAACTACACAAAATGGTAGAACCATACTTGTCTTTGCTTTAGCCATGTTTCAAAGAAAAACACTCCTAGAAACAGAAATTACAAGGAAAAAAAAATTACTTGGACTTTTTCCAGGAAATATCTTTGAAGCTTTTGTTTCAGAGTTTTGCCACAACAGTCTGTCAAGCACAGTCCTTTAGCAAACTTGACTCCTTGGATGTGCGTGTGCTCAGTGGAGTCTGGGAAGAGACCTAGACGATAATCTAATTACCTTTCAATGTAAGGCTGCTGACTGGAAATAAGAGATGAAAATAGAAGCCAAATGCCTCATGTAATAAACTGCAGACTCCTGATGTATTTTTATAGTATTAGTATTTCTTTTTATATTATATTATATATTATATTATATATAATATATAATAATAATATATATAATGGTGTATATGAAATTATTTTCCTGTATTATTAAATTACCATAATAATCCCATGGGTTAGTGAAAAGGCAAGTGCACAAAAGAGGATGCTTATTAGACAGCATAAGAGTAGCTGAAATCTAATTAACATACCAAGTGATGGTCAAAGGCAAGTTTGATTTAAGAATCTGCTCTGCCATTTGCAGACCGGTCACATGGCTATGGTTCTGTGCCCAAGACCCTTGGGGCGCTGTAATGTTACTGCATGGAGAAGGCATCTCCTGTCCTGCTAGAGTAGAGCACCCATCCTGCTCCAGCTCTCTGGCACATGGAGCCAGTGATTCCAGATTTCTTTGTTGTTGCTGCTGCTCTATTAAATATACTAATCTTGCTTTAACAAATTTCAATGTTAAAGCTGTAATGTGGAAGTTCTGTAATGTAAAAGTTCAGTGTAAGGTAAAGTTGTGATGTTGAAATCATGAAGTTAATGTTAATTTACTGAAAAGCTGACATAACTGGTTCTTATTCTGATGGTGATAAAAGCATTACAATGTTACTAGAAATTGGCATTCACATGCTTTCCTCTTCTGTCTAGAAAAATAATTCATTTATGCCCTGACTCTATAACTTAGAATATAAACTCTAAAAAGGTAGGCTTTGGTTTTTAATGCATACCGTGAGCTCCAAATACAGCTACAACACTACCTAAAAAAATTTGACAATCCAAGTCAGACTATAAAGAATCATTTGCACACCCTTACCCCCCTTGCAGTGTCGCGGGATGCTCAATGGTTTTAAATGATGTCAGTGTGCACCGAGTGATATTTCCAAAACGCTGTGAATACAACCATCACAACCATAGCAGCTGGACCAATTTTCTCCCAGTGGTGCTTAAGACCTGCAATTGTTCTGGCAGGAATTTGTATTGATATTTGACCTAAGTGTATCAGAAAGACTTCCACTAGCTAGTTATATGCAATGCTACTGCAAAGCGTTGGGTGTTTACCGGTGTACTACCTTCATTGGAAATATCAATTGATTTTCATCTGATCTCATCTCTTCGATCAAACTTGCATCAGTGGCAAACACCCATTAAAAACTTCTCTTCTGGTTACTCTGATTTACTTGAGGAATGTCCTAGTCCCAAGAACCTTATGGAAGTGGTGGGGCAATGACACTTGAGAGCATCCGATTCTGAACAGCCATTCAGTTATGTTTTACCAGAGTTTTCTTGCTTAGCAAATTAGCATGTAAACCAAAACGTTTGTCACTAAGGTCAAATGCATTCCCTTCTTCTTTCCTGTAATTGCCAGCTATGAAGAACGCCTCTTTCAAATTGCCATTCCCACTTTTTGATCATCTTTATGTTTTACATAATTACTTGTTCTAGCAGTCCAGATTTTGTATGCCTTAAGAAAAAAACTCACCTGTAACACCTCCTATTGTCAACAAACTGTAATCCCTACCTCAGAAGTATTCACCTCTGCTCTAATGAGTCAATCTATTCTGCAATGTTCTTTATGCATAAATGTACACAACTTCCAGGAAGCTGGGCAAAGTAGTAAAATTTAAAAAGGAAAATTACCATTAAAGAATATCTGAGTATTAGACTGCTGCCACAAGCGACCCTTTGATAAAGCAGAAAGTTATTTTACTGGCACTGACCAGAAAAACTGAAGGTTTTGACAAATATGAATCTGAATGAATAAAAATGGCATACTAATTTAAAGAAGACTGTCAATGCCAACTTTCGTCTAGGTAAGTGTCTGAAAAGGGTTCAGAATTATATTAAAATCACTGGAGTAAATTACTCGTTTGACATGACACCAGTCTGACCGCTAAGGCTCGTTCCTGGCTGTATAATCACAGGACAGCAGCCAGTTGTGCCCAAAATGGTGAGGAGAAACAAAACCCAAACCAACTCTCTATTGGCTGGACAGCACAGCCTGCATAATGCTCACTCTTTAATTAATAGATAATATTACTAGGATAGAAGATTATCACAAGGTAATGGTCTTCTGCTGGGCATAAGTACTGAGGGACACTTACGTTACAGTGGTATTACAATCACTTGGTTTGTATTTTACCAAGTGGCTTTGAAATTATTCCTTTTATCTTGTGAATGCCAGTATAGTAGAAATAGCAAAAGCAGAACAGAATGGAAAGATGCCAAGAGGTGGAGATACCGTGTGCCTCCCCCAATCAGGGACTAATTAATTCATGTAAGCAGAGTGTCTATAAATATGCAGCAGCTACACGAAACAGTTGATTTCCTTTAATGATGCTTCATTTTTCTAAATGTTTATTACAAACTAATAGCAATTTGGCAAACTGACTGGCTCACACTAATGTCACTGTGTCACACTTACAGCAAAGCTGTTTCACATTTGCAGCAAAGCCATTTCACATGGCGCATAAATTGCAATCCTCAGTACAGACCTGCAAGATGAAAAGGCTACCTGCTCTGTAGAACAAGGCTGACCATTAAAAAAAAAAGAAATCAAACCATAAAATCAAAATAACTGCAGAGATATTCTTGAACATCCCTAAAAAAAATATATCTAAATAACTTATGCACACAATAATAGCAATAAAAATCTTCATTGCCATTCACATTTCACACACCTAAAATAGAGAAAGAAGACATTTACCCAAAGACATTCACACCAAAGTCCAATAAAGACTTCGAAAATTCATGTTTCTAGAATCATAGACCTCCAGTTCAGTCAAAACAATTCTTCTTCCTCCAGAGACTGTTCTTTACCCATGTTTTTATTCATGGTTTATACTTCTGAAATATTTTGTATCACTCAACCAATTCTGTTTCTTGAAGAGTGTTTGGTAAAATTCAATCTGGAATTTTTGTTTAATACACTAAATAAAAATTAAACTCAAAATGGTCCCCCATAGAGCCTCTGTCTGACCTTCTCTTTCATAAAGAATTAACTGTTCTGGAAACTATCCTAGCTGACTGGGGCATTTCTACTTAGAAATTTGTACTGCTTGACAAAGGTCATCTCTGATCATCTCTCTTCACTTTAATGCTACCCCCTTTCTGTGTAAATGTTATGCTTTATTTCCTGAATAAATCTTGCAGGCCATGTTTACTTCTGGTGTTTGTTTCAAGCAAACATCAGTGTGACAGCCATGATCAGTAGTTTTCAGGAGCTTTGATTCCATCTTACAGAAGCTAAAATTGGATTTCTCAAAGCTCAGTAGACACGTAGAAGCAAGTCATCTGATTTTCTTCCAACCACAGAATATCTCGCATATTTCTTAAGCACTGCCATAACTCTCTTCAGATTGTCTGCACAAATAAAGGATATATTAAAAAATCAACTGTTCCTTAAAATCTGTAAGTACACACAATTTCCCTGCGCAAAAATAAGACTCTAAGGAACTGACGCATTCTCTTCTGTTGGTGCTGCCATAGGACAGCAGAATCTTTAAAAGCAAATACAAAACCATGAGGGGAATCAGCATCTATAATCAAAACATTAAATACTCAGAAATATTTTAGCCCTTGTTTGCTTCATCACAGACCACAGCAACAGTACTTACAAAACTACACTTCTCTACATTAGACCATGTGGACCACACTTAGATGGCCAGCCCAAGTGACATCCATAAGACTGCTTGTAAAGATATGCTCTGCAGCCTTGTGTGGATGGTGAAGGGCACAGAATGTATGCATGTGCCTATGCACTTACATACACGGGTACTGCATGCAGTTACCAGGTTGTACACAGAATTTCATATTGGACTCTCCTAACATAAAATGGGCATGCCCCTATCAAAGAAAGAGTTATATCTTTGAACTAGAATATTCACAAAATGAAATCCAACTTCTTAGAGATGTATAGATAACAAACTCTTAAGTAATGTTAATCTGCATATTCTAGCTACACAGCAACAAGTATTTTCTGTTCTGGGTTATGTAATACCCATCCATACAGATGTACAAATATCAGGCCAAGTCTTTGTAAACATTGCATGAAACATTTCCCACCTCAGATTTGCATTCAAAGGTGATATTTAACTAATATCTTGGCTACAGGCAAGATTCTGCCTTAGATAAACTTGTAAAAAACAGACTTCAGGGAGGGATGAATTTTTACAGTGAAAGAACTATTTTGATATTATGTGCTTAGTTGCATCCAACATTTATTTATACACCTGTGCATATGTGTCCTGCTATTTTTAGTTCCTTATTCAAAACAAGCAAGAGCCAAAACAAGAAAACACAGAGAGACAGTTCCTCCTCCCACTGTTTTAGCCATATTTTGTTCTTCATGTGACAGAACTATTTTTGCATGTAAATCTAGGAATTTCTAGCAAAATATTCCACACATCTGAGAAGCGAACATCAAAAAGTCCCCTCCATGACACATTTATACAGGATCTTTACTACCACCAGTACACAAGTTATTTGCTCTTACATCTCTGCAGTTTTAGTTGTTCTTCCTTCCATAATTAATAAAATACTCACAGAGACAGGAAAACTGTGGAGATTGGTATTCAGGAAATTCAACAGGGCTGTGGGTGATGTACAGACTCTACTGTTTGCATATGAACACAGAACAGTTTTGAATAGGAAGTCATCAATCATGAAGGTTCTTGTTATGCCAGAGTTTTTCCTCGGATATGCTCTTTGAGGGGACATGTGCATATGGCCTGACAGGTGTTCTGAATGCTGGTGTTGGACACATCCTTTGTATTGCACATGCACGAAAGATGGTGGCTCAATATGCCATTACGCTTGGGAAATATAAAAAATGCAGAGTTTTTAAGTATGTGCACATAAGCTTTCTTATATACCATGTTTTCATAATATTTGTGCATATTTGTAGAGTTAACTATATGAAGTGGATTAATTTAGAAAATAGTTTCTTGAATTGATACAAACCTTATTTGTGTCTTCATTAAAACATTACCAGTGCAACTAAAACAGTGCCATATTAGCATCAGCATGTATATTGCTGTAACCTAGAAAAGTCCTTAGCTGCGTATGAGCAATCTCAGAGGAACCAAATATTCCATATTCATGTCTACATGTCATCTTAATGAAGCCAAATATATTCTGAAGGGGAAACATTTACCCAAGCACAGCAAATGTATTGTTTTCTTGAATATAGACTTCGCTTAATATATCTTCAAGAAATCCTGCACCAAACTCATTTATGCCCTAAAACCCGAGGAGTGAAATCAAGTTGCACATATTATTTTCAGAATCAAGGAGACTACAAAACATAACAAACTTGAAGCGTTCTTATCTGAGTTTCAAATTCACTGTTTGAGAATATTAAATAAATAAATAAATAAAAATAGCCGCTTCCTGAAATGGAGAGACTTTAAAGTTGAATTATTCTGCTTGAATAGCTTTATAGCCTTCATCACCTTCGTTCTGATCTGTAAGAATATCCATTCTCATAAGATCTTAGCCTAGGAAATCAGATTCATGTTTTATTTTTTTTATAGGCCTGACCTTGCTTATAGTCTGTGCTTTCCCCACCCCCCCAGTTTAACCTTGTTGTTGTGGATAGCTGTAAAACAAATGCTGTACTTTTAGCAGAGTGAGTTACTAACATTAACACTATTTTCCTGTCAATGAAAAAACATTATTAACATTAATCTTGTCTCCTCACAAAATCTTATTAAACACTATTCTAACTTATACTGAGATAAATTGCTCCCTTTACTGTCTGAATCCTGAAATATTAATGAAAGGCATAATACATAAGTAATTTTTTATTATAGTCTGATCTGTGCCGTTGTGGATGTGTATCAGCTGACCATCTTGCTAAGTAAGTCAGCATCGTTCATCACCAAATATATCAACATATTATTCAGCAGAAAGTGTGAATTCAGGTAATCAAAAAGCAAAAAGACAATTTTAAATAAGGATATTGTTAATTTCCTTCCACACACACACACGCCTTGAGAATAGCAGCACACAGTAACGTCAGATCACATCATGTCAAACCAACCAAACCCGTCACCACTGAAGTGATGAATAAAGGCCGGGTTCAGCAGATCCTCTCTCCCAGTTTACCATGACTTATTTCCCACTTTTTTGGCAGCATAATGCAGCTTAATATTAGGCAAAATTGTATCCACTGATACAATTGCAATTCCAGGCACCCCATTATATTGTGTAATATAAAGGTGAAAAACCCAAAACCTTAAATCACAGGTTTACCTTAACCCAATTCCTTAAATCACACCATGTTTAAAGAGAAGTGGTTTACCTTCAATATGCCACCAAGTCACGAGCGAGAGGATGAAGGTTATGAACATACCAGCTTGTGTGAATATTTGTGATGGTCCCTGCCTGGGCCATCAGCCACTGCTAAGGAAAGCACAACTAAATTGGTGAAAAATAAAGATGTGACAGGGGTATCGTTAGAGGATAAGGAAAATAAGGCAAATAGTGGGATCAGATTTCCAAGGAAGACACTTCTGTGACGTATTTCTTGTACAAATCTTTAACTGCTAAAAGAATGAAACCAAAGTAACACTGCTTGCTATCAAGCACAGCAGAGAAACTTCACAAGTGTAAAAAGTCAATTCACGGCCTACAAACCCCTTAAGACTTAGCTGAACCCTCGCTTGAAGGTTTCACTGGAGTTCAAGATGTACCCATCTGCCAAGGTAACCTCTATGTCCCTCCTGTGCCGGGTTCCCAGGGGATGCAAGTTCAATCCCAGGTCTCTGCCAGGTAGCTCAGGCTATGCTCCACGGGTGAAGGATGGCTCCCCAGGACATTTCTCTCTGCACCTCAGCCTGACAAAACCAAGCACAGTCCTCCACATCAATAGCCAAGTGTGACCCCTACACGCATGGCTTGCTCCAGACCTCTGCCCCTGTGTCCTTACCATGCAGTCATGATCATAAGGCGACATCACCATGTTGCACTACTGCCCTTGTGAGGAATGCACAGCAGTAGGAAAGAAAAATCCTTCAGGGACCTCGTTCTCCCTGCCACAGCAGCCCTTCTCTGCACACCTTTCCCCACAGCAGCTATGGAGAACCAGAAGCAGGGCAGCTAGAGCAAGACACAAATTAAGGGACAAGTGCTATCTCTTACTAGGGCAAGTAACCAAGGATGCTTTTTGCTCTCAGGGTCATCAGTAACTTAGAGAAAATGCTTTAGGCAGTGTCTATACCTACGTGCAGGGATACAATGGAGATCTGATCTGCTGGTTCTCCAGGCAAGCTGCCAGAAAACACTGGTGTCTCCAGCTTAGCCTGCACATCTAGGTACTTTTTTCATGGATAGGGATGGAAAGCCTGTTCAGGCTGGATCAAGATGTGGTCTTTGCATCCACCCAGGCTCAAGAATTGGTTAAAGCTTCCATGCCCGGTAACATACATGTAATCTGGGATCTTCATGGTGCTGTTTCTGCAGACCCCAAGCCAAGGTCAGGCACAAAAACATCACAAGTGTCTTCTAAAGGTCAATCCCACCAATATGCCATTGCAGGCAACAGTCTATTTTGCTTACATCTTAAATGAACCCTGTTAATACGGGTGTTAACTCAAGACTCTCTTTTTAGCTGGTACAGGAAATTCCTTCAGCTCTGGAGCCGGTTCAATACCTGTTTTTCAGCCAATATTCCATGCAGAATTTGCGCTGGTTTTCTCACAGAATCAGATTCTGCTTGCAGTGAGTGTTCAGCTGAGGAGAAACCAGGATTTCTAACTACAAACACAGCCCTATCACCCACCAGCATTCCAATGACCCCTTGCACCTCAGAGAACCACTACAAACAAATATGCATATACATACACACAGACGTGCCTTCACCATCAGATATTTTCATGGCAGCGTGCACGCCACTAAACAACGCAAAAATTATTAGTCCTTGTTCAAGTGTTTGAGTAGGTATACATTTATTTCTGAAATGAGACTAAAGATAATGGGAATACTTTTGCCATGGGACAGTTCATATGGCAAATTGAAATTCACTGCTTTAAGTAATGTTTAGTCTGATTTTTTAACCACTGTATTTCATTCAATAGCATAAAGAAACTATATGATGTTATACAATACCTTCATTAATAGGCTACATTCCTAAGTTGCACTTGATTAGCAGTTTGCTCCCTTTAATTAAAAATGTATTTCACTGCTTTAGTTTAGTTCATTTTATGAATTTTCCTTAAGGTGAAGATGTAAATTAGATTTTAGCTCCTCAAATTCTATAGGAAGACAGATTTTTAATTTAAAAACCCTCTAATTATGAACTATTACATTCTAATATTTGAGCACTTAATTATAAAACACATTTACTGATTCCCCTAAGAACCACACTGAAACAGATTCATAAGTAGAACTTAATTGGAAATGTAATATAATTAATAGAAAAACTAGAGATGAAATATGAAGTGGAAATGTGGCTACTGCCATAGTTACATGCTCATGAAGGAAAATTTAATGTTATAAACAGGAAAAGTAAAAAAATCATCTTAAGTAAAAAGTCATGTAACAGAGAAGTCAGAGCCAGCTCTTGGCCTGACAGTTCAGCCAAACAGTCTTGCTAAACCTAATACTCTGCAAAAACCAATGAGGTGACTGTGCCCACTGGCAAATGATGATCATGGTGGACTAAAGCAGAACCTTAAAGTTTATGAGAAAAAGCAATCTCCTTCAAGATTGATTATTCTTACTATGTCATTGCTGAAAATAGTAATTTTTGAGTACTTTTTATAGGTAGTCTAGCCATCTTCACATTAAGCACCTCCAACTTACTATAGCCTCTGTATTTTCTAAGACACAACATGAAAACACCTCCACAGAGCTGGGAATAAATTGGACACCTGTGGCCACCACAGAAAAGCAAAGCAATCCATAGGAAATTAAAGTAGTATAATTTTACTTCCATTCTTGGTAAGAGTAATGTTAAATGTGATAATAGTTTAATGATGTTCATCTATCTCCCAAGATACTTAATTTGTAAAAAATTACCATACAAATTATTCTCCAAAGGTTTGTAATAGGGTGAAAAAAAGTGAAGAAGGTTATCCATAAGGCAGAGAACAAAACAATGGAAAAACATGGTATTTAGCAGGTCCTCACAGAATTTCACGAGGTGGGAACTCGCTAAACTGTCAAACATATACTTTACCTTTTACCATACTCTCACGGCCTACTACTGTAACCCTTGGCTTCCAGGGTTTGTCCTATGTCACCCACTTTTCTTGGCCACACAAACTTCCTTGACACAAGGTATCTGCTGCTCCAAGCTTTCCCACTTGGGATTATCTGAAGCACAGAGGTGCACAAGTTTGGCAAGTGGAAAGAAATTAGCCTATATTGTAGCTGGTACTAGAAATATGCAGATAAAGTCTAATAAGTTGTCTGTTCAACCCATGTACTCCTTAGAGTAGACACAATTTTAATATGCTCTTTCTTCCCTTTCGCCACCTTTTGCTTGATTTCTTTAGCTGAATGTAAATCTTTCTTTCTCCCTTGCATCCAGACTTTTTGCCAACAGTTTAATGAAAGTCTTAGGTGTCATA
Organism: Microhierax caerulescens; assembly: GCA_035590215.1. Taxonomy (NCBI): domain Eukaryota; kingdom Metazoa; phylum Chordata; class Aves; order Falconiformes; family Falconidae; genus Microhierax; species Microhierax caerulescens. The sequence goes on along the minus strand of JAVJGJ010000047.1, from coordinate 86,317,639 downwards.
CCCAACCAAAATTATAACGCATCCTGTTCTAAACCTTTCAGCCAGAGCTTTTCTGCTGTAGGCTTTTGTGACTCCAATGTTTCAGACAGCCATGGGGCTGACACAAAAGGTTCTACCCCTTGCAGAGCTCATCTTGTCACAACTGTGCCTCTGGGAAACGGGTGGTTTCTTTCCTGACACAAGCAGAATGCCACTGGTTGGAAAGGCGGCACGTTGCCACCCCCACCTGAACCGGCCGGTCATGCTGGCAGAAAACCACTGGCCTTCCCCTTGTGTTGTCCGTGCTCCCTCAAGCAGCTGAAGAACTTCATGGGGCTTGTGCCCCCCCATGGCAGGTACAGCAAGTTAGGTAAGACCCTTTATAAACACTGGCCATCTTTCTGTAACCACCAGCTATCCTTCTCCCAACAAGGTCTGAACACAGACTGGCAGCACTGAGGGAAAGAAGTCTGCATAAGTCAGTCTCACGTCTGCAGTGAAGCATTAAGCTCAGTGAGAGCAAAGACTCAAGTATTTACCCAACCCCTTGACCTTTGGTTAAAAATTTTGTTCAGAAGCAGAAAATATGTTTCCTAATTAGAAAAATGCATTTGCCATTCTACCTACCATAACTACCCTTCTGAAGAGCACCAAGAACTGAGATAACTGCAGTTTATCTATTCTATAGTCATTATTACTATAGTTTTCATAAGCACATCCTAAACCTCCTGGGACAACATCTGACAGGTAGCAGGACGGCTACTTGAAGCATTAAACCAGATGTTGACAGTACTGCATCTTTTCTGTTTGAGTCTAACCCTGTTATATCATTTTCCAATAATCTGATCATAAGAAATAAATTTAGTATTGGTTGGGTTGTTGGGTGTTTTTTCATGCTGAAAAGATTAAACTGAAAAAGGCAAGCAAATACAACAGGAAGTGCCCTGTCAGTATTTTGATAATTTTACACATGGCCTCTTTTTCTTAGAGTTTCCAAAATTTTTCACAGTTCTTTTTAGAGAGAGCAAAACTTTTGCAATTCTTTGCTCTAAATAGACTAATTTTTCTTTAGAAACTCATGCACCACCAGGCTCAGATGTTTGGAACAAATTGCCAGTGTGTACTACTTATCTCATATATCTTTCACACTACTAGTTCCATTATGAGGAATAATAAAACGAAGTAAAAAGCTCAGGTAATAAGCAAACCACTGATTTGTTGTTAGTTCTCATAAGATGTTAGTTAAGTGTGGTCTCTGCAAAGCTCCAAATTGCAAAGTTCTTGCTCTTGAGAGACATTTACCAGAGACAGATGCTCTTGGGAGTGGCATGCAGTGACAGCGTTTACTCAGACAAGCCTAGTGTTACAATTATACCTTAAGTGTGCGAGAGAATAATGTTTTTTCACACCAATTCTAATACCCAGTATTAATTATACTAAATACAACTGTAATTATTACAGAGTAGCTATCCATCTTCTCATAACTGTTCAATTAATTTGTGCAGACAAAAAAGTTCTGTTCCATTAATCTCTTTTTGAAAGAAGATTATGCTATGCCAGCTCCATTTACATATGCACGCATGTGTCTGGAGAGACATCTGTTACTACATCACAAGTGCTGCTGTAGATCTAGATGTAAAATCGGTAATACAAAGAAAGCGCTACGAAGTTCAAACACTGGAAGACCCTGACCAAATTCTGTTGTCCTTTTTTAAACCTCTGTTCCACACTGCATTGTTTAGAATAGCTGTTAAACTAACCAAACCCCAACACTGTATTCACAGTATCAGCCCAGCGCAGAGACTCAACAACCCCAAGCAAAAGCAGAGTTACATGGTACAGCTACCAGAAATGATCTAGGTGCAGTGACAAAACACTTGGCTCATTCACAAAAACTGCCTGAAGAAGAGCACTCTGTGAGTTTAGAAGAACTCTGCTGTGACTGGACTATAGATGTGACATTTTCAACCCTCTTACCTGCTTCACATCCAGCTTGGAATTTATAACCAAGAGATACAGGATACTTTCAATTTGAGAGTTAGAATTCAGAGCAAAAAGGAATTACTGAAAACTAGGCACATATGATTGCACAAAGGTTCGGGGAGGTGAAGGGTTTATCTTGTTCCATCTTTAAGGTATTCAACATTCACCGGGTTTGTCCACATGGGCAATTACAGCAGAACCACAAAATACGTGAATTCCATCCAAATTTCAGGCATAGCCATTTTCTCAATAAAACAAGGAATTTCACAGATATTCACAATAAAGTGTACAAATAATTATTATAAAACCCTACCTTTCTTTTGCTAATACCTTGATTCTAATAATACCAACACTGCTGGTAAATGGAATGGTTTAATAATGCTGAGGTTTTATTTAAATGGATACTTTTTCACAGCAAACTAGATTCATTACAAAAAGTGTTATGATAGTAGCATTTTTCTGAGCAAAGAATAAAAATTAAGAGACAAGTAAGCCTCAGAAGTTTTTGAGCAAAAATCTGATTCTCCATACAGATTTTTATATAAATACAAACTTCAGTTGGTAAAACCTACCTATAGATACACTTATGAGGACCGTGCAGAATGCTATTGCCTTTTATTACAGAAAACACTAGTCAGATCATGGGGAATTCACATTAACTGTTATGACAGTTTTCCTCTGTGAAACAAAACATGCTTTTCAAAAAAGCATAAACTCAAAAAAAAATTTTAAAAAGTGGGTGGTTTTTTTTTCAGTTTGCTCCATTTGCTAAATCTCCTATGTCTGACTACAGTGGGCCAGTGATTTACTCAGTAGTATTCATCAAATAAACAAACAGTAACAGAAACTGTAAACATAAATTCACATTATTTTAAGATCATTCTTGTTCTGCTTGTCTACCCCACTGCTTGTCTAGCCCGCTATTTCAGGTATGTTAAAAAACCTGATCGAAATTCTCATGTCTAGGACCCCAGCCATATCTACCACAAAAATACTTATACACATGTTATGTAAGATTTATTTCATGCTTCTTTATCTCATTTGTACCATCCTGTTCCTGAATACTATATAATAACATGTTTCATAACAAAATGTAGAGCGAGCTGTGACATTTTTTAGTTCTTTGGGGTTTTTTTTGTTTTGTTTTGTTTTTTGTTGTTTTTTTTGGGGGGGGGGGGGGGGGGTGGGTGTGGGGGGAGGGTGGGAGCCCAAAA
>JAVJGJ010000047.1:86273631-86314363 GCA_035590215.1 Microhierax caerulescens | reverse complement strand
GGTTTTTTTTGTTTTGTTTTGTTTTTTGTTGTTTTTTTTTTGGGGGGGGGGGGCTGGGTGTGGTGGTAGGGTGGAAGGACAAAATCTAGAACAAGCAAACAAAAAAATACCCACCAACTTTTCAGAAAATTCTGTCCAGGCATTTATGAATCTGGGCATCCAAAGAAAAAATTTGCTGCAATGTGACTGCCTCCAAGAACGCGCTCAATCTTAAAGATCTTGCAGCACTTCTAGTCACAATATAGCTGTCATTCTTTTAGCCAAAAATTTTCTGGTATTGAGTAGACTAACTACTATATGAAGAAATCCTTTGCTTCTCTAAAACTTATTTTTATGAATAAATATATAGAAAAGACATTCAAAAGTACCTTTAATGGCAAGAATGTTGTCAGTTTGCTCCCTGAATTTCTGCAGTCAGAATTTACCAATGGATACTCTTACTTTTCCCTATAACTTGCTTAGATAATGTTTTACATGAAAACTACATGAAAGAGAGTTTGCCAATCTGGAAAAGCACATAACCGCCTCTGTGTGCTGGCTATGCTTAAAAAGCTTAATCCTTTCACAATCTATTCCAAGAGTGAGCTCACTGATCATATCAGAAAGACAACAGACTACTGCTATTGAGGATTAATACACAGACCCATGCCAGTAATTTTCACACCATATTAACCTGTGTTCTTTATTGCCACTTATTAATTCAACAATATGAAACACTACAAAGAATCAACCACAGATGCAGTAACTTTGCCTTCATTGTGATGGCCAATAAAAGTCTCAAACAATGAAAATTTACCTTCACCTGCAACCCTTGAGCTACAGATATTTGCATTCAAACACGTTAGAAGATGCTAGACAGCTTTAAAACATGAAAGAACTGGGACTACACAGTAGTAGATTCGATTTTGTCTTCAACACATATATTTTTGGTACCATAGTTTGTGCTCACCCCCTGCTTCTTTCCTCTTCGGTCAGTAGGTATACCAAAGTAAGGACTAGGAGACGAAAGGGGGGAAATGAAGGAAGGGATGGAGGGAGCACGTGCTTATTTTGAACCATTACAAATCCTTCAAAACATTCATTTAATGAAATAATCTACATGATTTTGTACATGAAAAAAAAAAACAACAAAACAACCATCAACTGAACTCACTGGCAAGATTCATTGTGATAGCACAGTGGGGGCTGGGACTTGTAATACATTGTGCTGGGTTTGGCTGGGATGCAGCTAATTTTCTCAGTAGTAGCTAGTATGGCCTGTGTTTTAGATTTGTGCTGGAAACAGTGTTGATAACACAGGGATGTTTTTGTTATTGCTGAGGGTGCTTGCACAGAGTCAAGGGCTGTTCTACCTCTCCCCCCACCCCACAGTGAGCAGACGGGGGAGCACAAGGGGCTGGGAGGGGGGGACAGCTGGGGCTACTGACCCCAACTCATCAAAGAGATATTCCATACCATAGGACATCGTGCTCAGCATATAAAGCTGGAGGAAGAAGGAAGCAGGGGACGTTCAGAGTTATGGCATTTTGTCTTCCCAAGTAACTGTGACACTGCTGGAGCCCTGCGCTCCCAGGGATGGCGGAGCCCCCGCCTGCCCGTGGCAGCGGTGAATGAATGTCTGGTTTGGCTTTGCTTGCACATGTGGCTTTCTGCTTTGCCTATTAAACCGCCTTTATCTCAGACCATGAGTTTTCTCGCTTTCACTCTTCTGATTCTCTCCCCCATCCCACTGCAGGGGGGAGTGAGCAAGCAGATGCGTGGGGCTGTGGGTTAAAGTGCTGGCTGGGGTTAAACCATGACATACAAGTACGTACATGATCCTACATCCTACTCTTTGTACTATTCTGAAAAAGAAAATAAAAACAAACAAACAAAAAACCCCAAACAACTAAAAAAAGATAGGATTAAAGCAATAATTTCTGTCTATAGCCATTCCCTGGTCAGTGCTTGTTTAACATTGAACTTAAGACGATTTTCTACAAAATTTCAATATGTAGCCAAGAATCAGGCCCCAGCAGATGGTCCTAAAATAGATCTGCAACTTGATTTACCATTATCTAAGCTCAATAACAAAACCAATGCTGGGACTCTGTCTTCCTACCCCTCCAAAACAAAAATTACAAACAGAAGCGCAGTTCCTACAGTAATCTGATTTTTGTTTTGGTTTTCCCTCATAATTGTGGTTGGTTTACTGACCTTAAAAGATCTTTATTGAAACCCATTAACAAGGATTAGCAATAAAGCTGTAGTTCCACAAAGTAAGTTTGTTGAAGAAGTCATAAAGGCACCTTGGGTTTCAGAATAAATGATACAAATATCACAAAAGGCACACAGACCCATGACTAATCAACTTTAAGTTTCAAAGCAGATGAACTCGGCAAACTGCACGGGAGCTCTTTGCTGGTTTTATGTTTTTTTTGTGTGTGTGTTTTTTTTTTTTTTTAATTCTTAAAATTTGTCAAAATTTACCTCCATTTTAAAAAGCAAGGAAAACCACACTGAACACATGCACAGTATACTGTATACAGATACACACTGCAACCGGTCTGGATTCTGTCCACTTACACATAGCCAGCAGCAGAACACTTCATGATTCCACTGAAACCCACAGGGCTATTTGTGATTATAAAAAATAATTTTAGAAAATTCATGTATTCAAAAGTTATGCATATTTTACCAGTAATGCTAAAAAAGAAACAAAGAAAACACCTCCTAGCAAACAAAAAAAGCCCACATTTACTGCATCTACTGTTACTTCCATTAGAAATGAAAAGTTATCATATTTCCGCTCCCCCAGGCTCAGTGCTTAGCACACTGAGATGCCAAGACTTTAGGGAGGTAGGTGCTTCCAAAACAACTACCCAGAGCTTCTACATGCCCTCTAGTAAATATTTTCTCTAGTGTACCATATCTAAGATCCCATTAGCTCTGGTATCCCAGATCCGAGTGACAAAATTAATCCCCAAAATACCAGAGCAGTTTCCTGTCATGAGGTGATGAACATTTGAAGTCAATAAATTCAGTACAGAACCACATTTTCAAGGGTGAAAGATGACATTTTTGCAAGTAGAAGGAAAATTAATGCAATATTGTTACTCAGAGAAGCAAATCCTAGTTTTTACTAGACTAGATAGGGAAAAAGTTAAAAAAAAAAAAAAGGTCTTATGTTTCTCTGCACTCTTTGAAAAACGTTCTGATTCTTACCTCTGTTGTACACCTAATATTGAACTGTAATAGATGGGGTTGCCTCCATGGAACAGCATTTTACAGTGCTGAAGTTACATCATTGAGAACAGCAGGCAACATCAGCTCCTCAACAAGGAATAAACTATATTTAAGGTCACTGTTTGGATGTTCACATGGTATCTGCAATGTTTTGGAGGATTTTTTTTATTCCATCAGGAAGAAAATACCAGAAATTTTCTTTCTCTCCAGTCATTCAGAAAAAGTCATATTTGATGTATTATTTGCTTCACTACAGAGATTTTACATAAATTTCCTATGCTCTGGCAGCGTCATTTGACAAAAGCCTGATGAAAACTAACACAGAATTTCTTTTCCAGGCTACAAAGAAAAGGACTAAGTGTAACACAGAATAAAAAGAGTAAAGCCTCTAATCATGTAAATGCATCACAAATACATGACTATTAGTATTAGTTGAAAATAACCATAAAGCCCTCAGTTATTACACACAAACTTCCTGACATCCCATTATTAGTTTAATTTCCAATGAAACCCAAAATTATGTAATAGTCTAGCTCTTCAAAAGGGTAAATATAATACTACTTGTGGTCTTCTGCTCAAACCCCAAATAATCACAGCTCCAGCAATTCAAGGCATTTTAGTCCAGCCTCACCCTGAAGTCACGTGCAAAACTGACACTCTGTTCCACCTTGTCATGTCTATCATCCTAAAATCTTTCTTTCTGTTGCTCCTCAGTCCTATTGCATTTATTCATTTGTCTTTCTAGGTAGTTTTAGTTGCAAGATTTCTTGACTATTTTTTTTTAATCTGGTAAAAACACAAATAAATGTAATGAAGCAAAAGAAATTATGTAGAATAAAAATTGTCTTGCATGTGTTTATCTGCTTAGTCACATTTATTTACGAATGCATGAAGCTGGATACTCTTGCATTTTACCGATCTTAAACATTGACTTTGGAAGCATGTATTTTTTTTATTTCAGTTCATGTAAATGAGAAGAAAATCAGGCAGTATGCTACTTAACAGGAAATTAAATGAAGCATTTTTCTACAACATTTTATTGTGGTAGGGTCCTGATACTCATGCTATTGTAACAAACGATATAATGTAATGCCAGTGGAAAAAAAAATTATATTGGAATAGTCATAAAAAAAAAATGTTACCATTATGTCATTTGCACATTAGGAAACAATCTATTGAAATGTATATGGTGGATCTGTCAGTATGCACATTGCATGGAATATATAATTAGAGATGGAGGCAAAATAAAGAATATTTTTCATTGATAACTTTAAAAACAGAGTAAAAAAAGTAAATAAATACAGTATTTTCAGCAGCCACCTACATGGCATTCTCCAAAGAAAATTAGTAGTAGTACAGGGACATCTTTTTTTTTTTAAATAAAAAATTGAAAACGTTTTCCCCATAAATCTTCCCTGACACTTGAATAGGATCAAAGGAAAACATTTCTGCAGGCAAATAATATTTTTTTTTAAGAAACCACCCCTAAATATTATTTTGTTCACATGGACAAAATGTAACCCTGGTGTATGACACAAAACATTCTTTAAAAGCCACCTTGCTTTGGATCCCAAAGGACCATTTTCCCTCCTGCCAAGAGGAAATTCAGTTCCCAGGTCAATGAATTAGAACTTACAGTCTACATTCAGTTATCAGGAGATCCGAAGGCCACAAACGAGAGATAAGAGTCTGCTGGCTCAGTAATGGGAGGAAGGACAGAGCTCCTGAGCTCTAGTGCTGATGGCAGCTCATCACATAGCCATGGGCAGAACAATCACCTCCCTTACCTTTGGCTCCCCTTAGTAAAGTGAGATGGAACTAAACTTCATTCTATGCCCACACAGGATGTCAAGGGCAAATGCAAATAAATGCCAAGTGCTCAGAATGAAAATGTATATGAAGCCAACACCAATGTAACTGGCTTAGATTATGTTTATGTAAAGTACTTTTGTACATGCCTAATTCACTTTAAGCACATCCTGAAATGCTTGATAAGGACTGGGCCTGTGTAGGAACTGGTTTTGGATTATACCTTTGGTGCAGAAAAGGGAAAAGTTGCTTCGTGTATAAACTGGATTTATAGATACCTACAGGAGCAGGCTGTTTTAGAATTGCACAGCCTAAGAGTTTTAGAAGCCAAGATCAATGTCTGCACTTCTGAGAAAAGTTATCTTAATTCAGGGAGCGACACTTTCAACATGCAACATTCAATAAAAGAGAAAGAGAGAAAAAAGTGACAGATTGCATCATGCTTCCAAGATCCTGCAGTTCAGCTGAGCACATCTTACTTGGCAAATGCAACCCATCACTAGCCTTGACAAGAAATTAATGCCAGAGGTTTGTTGTTTTTTTGGGTTTGTTTTTTTTTTTTTTTTTGTGAAGTGGTGCTGCTGGTCTGAACTGTGTTTCTGTGGCAACTTTCCTTCCTCTCAAAAAAAAAAAAAAAAAAAGCCTGCTGCAGAGCAAGTCAGTTCTCCCACTTGGCCGAGCAGACATCACAGGGCCAGCATCACTCTAAATAAACCCTGATCCAGCAGTGCTACTGGTGGATCTTACAGCATATATGCTTCTCATACATGTGGTTTGTGCTACAATGTAAATGAAAAAGTAGATCTCTTCCTCAGATAGAAAGTATTAGGCTAGCTTTGAACAGCATTTTAAGAAATGGAAGTCCTCTCTGAGTTCTATCTTTAGGATGAAAAGTGATTTAAAACAACAGAACAAACCTTTAGATCTTTAAACAAAAAAACAAACCCAAAACCCAAAGCAAAACAAAAAAAGAGAGAAAGCATTTAAGATCACATTAACAGAGTAATAGAGAAGCTGAACTCTTTTGTCTTCCAGCCTTATAAGTTTCATGAGTAACTGAAATTGAGTCCAAAAGCACTGTGAATGGTTTTTTTCATCTTAAACAGTCAAGTTCCAAGAACAAACAGAAGCTTTGAACAAACAAAATTATAGGGGTGTCAATCATACATCTTATCAACATTCAGAAAATTGCCTGCCTTGATGACAGCTTCTTCCCAAGCTTACTATAAAAACAATACACTTTATTCAAATCTGTAACCACTAAAAAGTACTGTCACAATTCCTGACCTTATTAACTCCAGTAAAAATCCTGTAGATTTACACCAGTGTCTCTGACAACAGAATCTGACTTTATATGTACAGCATATTGATATGCAACTAATGAACAGACTCAAAATACAGCTCAAATAGAAAAAATTAAATGAATATTTAAATGCAGCATATAAACAGTGATTTCCAAATCACTGTAAACTTCCAAAACATTTTTGCTGTCTAAATCAGAGTAACAGTTAACATTCTTAAGGCTTCCCCCCACCCCCCATTTTTTTAATCTTAAATACACAGTGAACATGACTTTTGTTTTGCTAATATCTGTATGAGAATTAAACCAATTTTCTAACATCAACGCCTTCTATCACTGAAATTAAAGTTACATATGCCTTAGTGCTCTGGGGCATTTACATGCCAGTGTTGTTTATATAGCACATAGCTAAAAATGTTTCTTTACTGTGCTTGAAACTGTGAAATCAAGGTATTTGTTAAGACTGTAGGGTGGAAATAAACGGATAACAGAAAACTGTGTGGAGAGGTTAAGCCTTCACTGAACACTCACTTCTCTTCCAGGAAAGCCAGTGGGTAACAAAGAGGGATCATACACAAAAGCTGAGAACTTCATGAACTGCATGGTTACATTTTATGGTGCTAAGCCCCAAGCACCCATCAACCCCTGTTTACTTCCCATTAGTCAAGGAAGCCTGGAGCGTGAGTTGCAAGCTGACATCTCAATCCATGCTAAATTTTCACAAATAATGAGCTGTTATCAAAGGCAGCAGGAACCCATCACAGAGCCAACAGCCAGCTTCAGATTAGCATCTTTCCTTGGAAAGATTAAAATTTATTTTATGCTTCACAATCTTGTTTAAGCTGCAAAAGGGAATGAAGCTGAGAATTATGAACCTGTTCTGCTACTCACTAAATCAGTGTTAATAGGATTTTGCCACCTGTGCAACAGAGAAAAGGGAAGAGAGGGGCAGAGGTTGGAATCAGAGGATCTGTCAAACTGCAGCGGCGACACACGTTATCTCTGCTTTCCAGCTTGGTGCTCTGTGTCAGCAGTCACCCTGGCAGAAGAACTCTGGTCAAAAAGATGAACTCTCATATGGGGAAACATAAAGATGCAATAGAGCACTGGCTAGTTTTGCTCTTCTCTGACTGCGTTGTCTGAGAATGGGAGAGCGTTCAGGCTCTCAGGTTCAACTTTCAGAGCACAGCTGGAAATTAATGCCAAGAACAATTCATGTAGAAAGGTTAAATGCTGGGGGGGTGAAATAAAATCCATGTTTTCTAAACCAGACATTCCCTTTGGATTCACAGTTATTTTCCTCCATTTTGGCATATTCAGCCTTTGGACTGAAGGTTTTGTCTATCATGATAATACATTCTCAAGAGAGTACCTGAAAGAAAGAAGTATCTCAGTTCAGGTGTTTGATATATTTAACCACAGGAGAGCTCTTACTGTATTTAGTGGGTTGGGATCACAAGCAATAAGCTAAAGCTTTCACTGTTATTGCGTTGCTTCCAGGCACCTGCTTCAGTCCCTTCTCAGCTCCTTACTGGTATGAATAAGAATGTAAGCTCAATGTCTCCCAAGCTAGCATCAACCTCCAGCTTTCCTTTCCAGCAGAGGAAAAATACAGAACAAACTATCTGTGTAAATAACCTGCCATACTACTACATACCTACATGTAGCTCAATAGCATTAGCCACAGAATAATATTTAACTCTCCAAATCTTAGGCTTAGAATTAACAGAGAAGATTTCCCTGAGGCGATTGCCTAAGCTGACCTGAAACACCTTATGAGATCTCCTCCTCATGCTGTACGCCAATGTGACTAGTAAGTGCAAGCTTGCAAGTGGAAAATAAAAGTATGTTTCCAGAGTTTATGGCTATGTCATATCAACTCCAGTTGCTCAGCAGAAAGGTCAGTTCCTTGCTATGGTTTAAACAAAAGTCAAAACAGTAGAGCCAGTTCTTCACTGACGCTTAGCCCAAAATGTTACCATGAAATGGCTTTTAGGGAGCACTTATGCATGCCCTTAGTCTAAAAGTGCTACAGTTAGCAACTTGCAATCCAAAGCAGCTGATCTTTTCCTACAGGTTTATGGGTTTACAACAAACTCTCCAAATCCAGATTGTAATTTTACCATAAAATGCTCTTGGGTACCCCAGAGCATCTCTTATAGTTTAATCACTTCCAAGCCTCCATCACATATTGACCAGAAACTGATTTTAATCTCTGGTAGATAGGAAGCTCTGATCTTGTTGGGAAACCTTGTCTGTTAGGAACAGCTGAGATTTTAGAGATCTGATGAACTTTGAAATACAGCTGGAAACAGTATGAATTCATGACTAACAAAAAAATACACACAAAGAAAAAAAATCCTGTTTTCACTGCTAATCAAGTGAAGCACAATGAAGATTCAAAACTTCTTGGTGAACTGAGAAACAATTAAGAGGGAAAACAAGAAGTGTATAGTCAAACATGTCTCAGTCTGTAAACTGAATTGTATTCACTAGGAGACTGAAATGAGTATGTATACCAAATGTGTAAGTATACCAAAAAAAGCTTTGATTTTAAAGGTCTAAGCTTTCTGTAGATTGGTATCTCCCCTTCCCGCACTGCTTAAATTGCTGCTATTTTTGGTACACTAACTAGTTTGGCAAATATTCTGGGAAGAAGAAAAACCTTATATAATTTTATATTCTTTTTCCATAAGTATATACTTGATGGGGTTAATTTTCTCCAAAGCAGCCTGTGGAGTGCTTTGCTTTAGATCTGTGAATAAAACCATGTACATAATACGCCAACATCCTTGGGTATTGCTGAGCAGAGCCTGCAGAGCGCTGGCGTCTCCTGTTTTTCCCACTCTGCCCCACCACCAAGTAGGCTGTGGTTGTGCAAGGAGTTGGGAGGGGACACAGCCAGGACAGCTGACCAGAACTGGCCAAAAGGGTGTCCTACACCATTCAACACAGCACTTAAAAGCCCAAGGAGAGGAGCAGGAAGGAGGGATGCTCACAGTTATGGCATTTGTGTTACATGTGCTGATGCCTGGCTTCCCGAGAAGAGGCTGGTCATCTGCGTGCCAACGGGATGTAGTGAATCAATTCCTCATTTTTGCTTTGCTTATGTGTGCAGCTATTGCTGCACTTCTTAAACTGATGTTATCTTGGTCCATTATTCTTGCTGGGTTTCTGTTTTCTGCCCATCCTACAAGAGAGGGGAGCCAGCAAGTGGCCACGTGGGTGCCTGGCTGCTGGCTGGGGACAGCCCGCTGCAGAGCATTAGCACAGTCTGCTTTAACACATAAAGTTTCCTCCAGCAAAACAAAACTGCCAAACAGAATGAGGGAAAACACATAACCAGCCTCAGCAACCACAGGAACGGGGAGACTTTTCCTTAGGAACTAAAGCAGCTGTACTGAGTTTGTTGAAACCTAGCAAACTTCTAGCAATTTCCTAGTCTTCATTCCCCTCCACAGACTTATTTGTCTCGCTCTTGCTGCTGAAGCACAGATACTAAATTAACAGCACTGAATATATAATAAGTTACAAATAAACCACACCAGATTCCTGAAGGCTTACACAAGTAAGGAACTAGCTGAAGGATGATACATAAGCAAGCTAAGTACTGGCACGGCAGGGAAACAGAACTCCTCATGGCTAAGTCTTATAGAATGCTTCTATTAAATGGCTTTAGCACAAAAAATAGACTTGCTATGATGAAAATGAATGATGGCATAAAGTTGGGAGACATCAATACAAAGGAGGAATGGTATATGATCCAGGAAAAATTAGGTGGCTTTGAGGTTTGTAATTGAAATGGAATGAAGTGTAATAGAACAAGGGCAAGGGGCTATTAACATGAATCCGTGACATGGAATGAGACTACATCAGCTAAAAATGATAAAAAGGCTTGGCTTTATCTATTGATTACAGGTTGGCTATAAATCACTGGCTTGATGCAGCTGTGAAAAAGGCTAATGAAATTTTAAGATGCATCAGGAAAAGTGTTTTGATAGAAGTGGACAGCTATTAAAGCCTTTTTAATGCACACACTGTGAGGGAGAGACTTTGACTGAAACATGTCATCTGATGCCAATTATCCACATAAAAAATAATAAATGGACTTGCACCAGAATAAGTGTGTAGGTAAGCTCCAAGGATGACCAGAGAAACAAACTGCCAATGTCATAAAAGAAGAGATGGGAAGAAAACTGGTTTGCTGAGCCCAACAAAACAAGTTTGGCAACATAACGTGGTTATTCTTTAGAAATACATGCTCAGATAATCCCAAAGAAGAGAAAGAAACCAGGAGACAAATACTGACATGAGAACAGAAGCTTATAAAGTGGGCATGAGTGAACTAAGGCTGAAAACCTGAAGCCAGTTGCTAGTGAACAGTGACGTAAGGCTCTGAAACAGCCTTTCTAGGGGACAGAAGGAAGGCAGCACAACCAGTTTCCTAATGCAAATTCCAAACACGTTCATATCTATTTTGTCACTTCTCTGTGACAGCAGAGAACTATCTGACTGTCCATTACATTTCCCACAACCCATCTTCTAAGCAGTGCTTGGCTCCCACTTCCAGTTGGTCTGCTAGGCCATTCCATGATCTGAAGTAGTATTATTCCCCATACAAATCCTTAAGATTATATGGGAACATAGGATTTGTTTCTCCCCCTAATCTTTTCAATGAAAATAACAGATTTCTTCTCTTACCTGCATCTCACCATCAAATCTTACGGTGGCCGTTTCAAAAATGCAAAGTTTACAAAAGGGTGATTTATAAAATAACTATATAATAAGTTCTGTATAGCTACCAAGTGAAATTAGCAGCACGCTTTTTTGAAGAAGGGAGAGGGCAGAGGAAGGAAAGGTAGTAAGGGAAAATCACTTAAGGCAAACCATTATTAACTGAAAATAACGGTAAACTATTGCAAGTCGTTAGGTCTGAGCAAAACAAGCACATCATTCCGCCCCTGCAGATATACAAAGATCCTTTATCTAGTTACAGTTGCATGATAGGCAAGTTTCGCATGAGTTGTCAAACAAGTTAAAAAAAAAATAAAATATCAGTAGACCAAACCCCTCAGCTTGGCTTTCTTCATGTCTATCTGATTAAGCATTTCCATCTCAGACAGAATGCAGCCTGCATTTCACAGAGCTGGTGCAAAAGATTAGAGCCTGAAGCATGTAATTAAGGTTAGCACCATGTATTTCCAGCTCCTATTATCAGCTTAAGAGACAGCTGTTAGCACTAAGCAAATTTTTATTTAAACTTACCAGAAAGGAAAAGCTAGAAAGAAAGCCTGTGCATGTATCATCTCGAATCCAGTAAGTAGTACATGATGTTACTGCTCCTGAATATTTGCAAAAATACAACCCCTCCTCCTACACCCCCTACCCCAGCCCCCAACAATCAGAAGCAACACCCCACAAATCAATCCATGATGGTAGTAAAGGAGTAGTTGAGCTGGTGGAACAGAGAAACTGTGGGTTTGCACTAACCAGGAAGAATATGGTGCATTTGCTCTAGACCAGTCTCATCATGTTCCTCAGAGAACTTCAGTGTAGTCTACCAAAACTATTAAATTTATAATAACTAGATACAACATAGCTGATACAGTAAAATCTTATAGTGGGCAACAAATTAATTGAGCAGTAATTTCAGCAGTTTGCTACAAAGTATGCATTAGATGTATTCTCAGTCCTCATTAATTCCAAGTCAATGGACTGCTGGTAGAAGTGACATAAAAATAATAAAGCACATAAAACACAGAGTCAAACACTGATCCTAATGCTGCTAAAATTGCAAAGCAACATCATAATAATGTGCTGAAAATTTAATATAGAAATGCCTAGGTTGTTTACCAGCTCTAAGAGGCACCAGAGCTTTACGGTTATGCACAAATTAAAAACCAACATAAATTACAGTTCTGCTGGGTACCACTAACCCATGAGAGTGCAAGAGGGTGCTGCAAGAGAAACAAGGACTGCAGATCACAGTCCCAGCCTCCAGAAGAGCAACAGGTAAACTGTCCTTTTCCTTCAGAGAGTAACCAGTGGGTTTATAGCATGGCATAAGATCTAAAAATAGTTACTGCTGAATGCCAGACATCCAGACCTCAGCCACGTGCTATCCAGGGATCTGAGGCAGGCAAGGCTGATCACACAGAACAACCTGGATTCCAGCGTTCTCTCAAAACCATGCAATTTTATACCACCAACACAGCCCTTGAAGCTGAAATACAACATGGCAATTCCTTATTTGTAAATCAGAACGTAAATTCAGTTCTCAGGGTTATGTGAGGGCTTTCTCTCAGTAGATTCCCATTTTGAATCAGCGACAGCTGTAAAATACGAAGCCCTTACCAAAAAGTAAGAGCTACAGAAAAAAAAAATAAAAAAAAAAAATCACAAAGTATTTGATTCAGTTTGTCTCTCCTGCAAACACTGTGATAATCATGCTGAAAATCTTGCAGACAAAAAGTAAAACTCCTCCCTGACAAATTAAATTGAAGAATCAGATCTGCAACAGAACCGCACTAAGCTCCTGCAAGCTGATAGTTGTGTGCTACGAACTGGGTACATAAAGCATGTCAACTTGTTTCTATTACTTCGAGCATTTGTCGTAAAGCAAGAGGAACAGGTAGTGCATGTACACTAGAATTTAACTATTGATCCGGAGCACAGGTTTGTAGCCGATCTCCCTCCCATCCCATGACATGGCTTACCCTGCGAAGCCTCTCCAGGAGCGCACATGGGATCCCTTTCGAATGGACCAGCATTGGAGGGTGACCTCCTAAAATACACCGAATGCATCCCATTTCGTAACTGGGACTAGTCCATGGGATCAGGCCAGAGCTAACCCAAAGTACAACCCCCAGAACACATACAAGTACCATGTCCTGAGAGCCCACCGGTTTGCTCTACAAACAAACACTACTTGCTCATTAACGTGAACGTAGGCAAAAAAAAGCAGAATAAGACCAGAGAAATAAGACCTTAGGTTATAAAATATTACACAGCAGAGCGATGCAGAGCTGGAAACATTTGTGAGGAAGTATTTGTGAAGATTTCAGTGGATCTGTGTTTAATATCTCTCCTAGCAGTAGACAGAATGTAATTACAATACACAAAAAAACACTCAGAAGGGGTCCAAACCAGAGTTCAGTTTACTTCACTGTAGTAGTCTGCTGTACAGCACAACTCAACAAACTTACATTCTTGATCCAGGTTCTTGAAAATATGTCTGAAAATACACTGATCTGCAAAGCTAGAATTGTTGTGGAGTTTTTTTGTACAGGTAACTGTTCCAAAAGCACCAGAAAAAACCCACCCTATTAATATTTATTTTCTCTTAATTAGAAAAAAAACCAAAACCAAAACAACAACAAAACAAACAACACTGAAAACTTTGGGATTATAACTTGACAGCCCAGCTTTTATTTTTGAAAACTGTAGCCTAAATGCCTTTTAACCATTGAACTCTATTTAACTTCAGTATTAAATAAGCAGAAGTGACTCTGAACAATATGCTACAACTGCGACTGAAGAATGACATTGAACTGTAATGTATAACCACATTTCTTGAAGAAAGACAATGAGGTAGTTGAGTTGGTTTTTTGAGGGCTGGGAAAAAATGAAACTCAAAACAAATACCCCATCTTCAGACAGTGAAAATAATTTCAATTCCGTATAGAACAGGGAGAATCTACTAGATTAATCATCCTCTATTTCCTCTATTAAGTCATCACTTCACAAACAACTAAGCTTCCAGATGAGTTTCAGACTTAACTTTGGGCTTAAAAGGTGAATTTATGATGCAGGATCAAAGACAAGAACCAACAGCTCAGACAGAGAAAACAATGCCTTGCCAAAATCAGACATGTAGGACAAATGAGGTACGTTCAAGAAACCCCGTTGCTTCCCTCTGTTATGTACACTGATATTTGGAAATCAAAGTTCAAATTTCTGACTATTCCCTCAAATTCTTGCCAAATTTAACTCCAATTCACGCAGAGATGGCCAAAACTGGTTTCTTTTTGCTTGTGTTTGTATATACCTTAGTCATCACGTCTTTGGAAGGGCAATGCAAAAGCAGCAAAACTCAACCTCTTAAGAAGCAGCTTTTATTTTATTTACGTTTTATTTCATATGCAACTTCAAGAACCTTTTAAGCTGTGAGAAAAATCTTACTGGATACAAAGAGCCTGAAATTCAGGTAGAAAAAGCACTCTTTTAGGTCACCAGATGTTCCACACAGCAATTGTTCTTTCTGTCAGCACTGTGATACTCAGGCTTACAGGGCAGTAAAAGAAAGAAAAAAAAGTCACTGCAGTCTGAGAACACACTGTTTTGAGTCTATTATACAAGGATGACAGCTGGAGCGACTAATATGCAGCCTGTTTCTTTTTTTACAGTTGCTTTTCAGAGTACACCTGAGGTTAGTTTGTCTGTCACTCAAGCTGTAACTAATTTGTAGTTATTGACTGTTGCATAGCTGCAAGAGATCATCTTTAAGTTCCTTTTTCTTCCCATCATTCTCAGTTCACATTTTCTGCCATGTACTTGAGTTTCATTGTCCTATACTATGTAGTAGAACGAAATGCCAGTGTGAAAATATGACAAATTACTCAGCCAAAGCTGTCCTTGCACTTTTTTTTCCTGCTACAATCATGAAAATGGAGGGAAAACACAAACACATAAGGCTATTCATCTATTCAAATCAAATCCCCTAGTATGCAAACACATCCTTACGCAAAGTACAGCACCGACAACTCAAAGACAGGGATCCTCCAAAGAGGAAATAAAGAAGGATTCTGGTGAATTTAAAAATCCAGAGTTGTTTATTCAAAATCATTCAGCCATTTTGCATTCTGCTTGGTGTTCTGAAGGTGATATTAAGCATATATTGTAAATTGACTTGGAGACGTTTTTAGAGTGGCTTGTTAAAGAAGCAGATGTAAAACTGACAAAAATCAAGGGAGGGAAGAATAGGCCTGGAGAGGGGTAGAATAACCTGCTCTGAGAAGTTACAGAAAACATCCAATCTATCAAACTATCAGCAGGGATACTGTCAGCATCCTGAGAAAGGAACAGAAAAAATTCAACGCTTAAGACTTCTGAATAGCTTTTCAATGCTGCTATAGTATTTTTAGGCTTAGAGATAATGGGAACGGATAAATCACCTCATGTTCCATGCTGCTGCCCACATGTGGGCTAGGAAAGCATGACCCGGGGCCAAGGCTCGGTGACTTCGTCATCCTTCAGTGTTGAAGGATATTCAGGTGCTCTTCAGGAGCGTTTTTCCAATTCACACTGAGATTAATTAGTGCTACCACAGGGACAGACTATTGTTTGCAGGTAATTTTGATATTTCTGGGGACAAACAAGGCCAAATTAAAGCAGGCAGATGATGTTGTCTAGGTCCCTGATTTCTTACAGCTGATTGTTTAGCTTATAGTTTTCGTCTTTCAGTCCTCTAAATAACAGAGATTCAGACATACATGATGCAATCTCAGCTTTCTGTGTCTAGACAGTCAGCAAAGAGGTTTTGATATATCACAGCCTCCAATTATTTCCTGCCCCGATGACCAAAGCAATGAATCTCTGGTGCTCGGAGGCACTCACCAGACTGCCAGCGCCAGCTCAGGGGGAGCTCATCAATAATGCACACATGCAGCACTTATCTGACACACGTAGCTCCTTGACAGTTATTGGAAACCAGTTATTTGGCCAGCTCTTTGATTTCAGCATGCTGGGGGACACCTGGAGCTAGCGTTCCAAATAGGAAATACGGGAAAGATGGCAGAGCTGGTTTTTTTCTGCCAAAACACTGTTTCTGGATGGTAAAAGGGACCTGGTTGGCAAATTTAAAAAGAGCATAACAGCTTTCATTATGACACATGATCCACTATGTACACAACTCAGCTCTGGGCTGTACACTAAGATTGCTCTTCCTGCTTCTTCCCTTAGCAGTTCAGGGGACATAGACAGTCGTCAGTAACTTGTGCTCCAGTGGGTTCGTTCTGTGGGGGTAGGCTGGAACCATGAGGGACTGACCCTCTGCAAAGATGTACTTGAGACTCTACACTTCCTCAGTCGAATGTAGCAAATGATCTTATATTTGGCATATGGCTACACACACTTAAAACCACCACTACTGTGAAGGACAACAAAAATACCAGTGTTGTTCTGGATGTGTAGGAAAATGCTGGTAACATGCTCCTACAGAACAATCTAGGGCTGACTCTGAGAGGGCAACTGATGGAAGCACTTCCCAGAAAGCATTAACGGAATCATAGTTTGGGTTGGAAGGGACCTTTACAAGTCATCTAGTCCATCTTTCCCTGCAATGAGCAGGAACATCTTCAGCTAGATCAAGCTGGACAAAGGCCCATCCAGCCTGGCCTTGAGCACTGCCAGGGACCGGGTGTCCACAGCTTCTCTGGGCAGCCTGTGCCAGCGCCTCGCCACCCTCATTGCAAAAAATATCTTCCTTTCATCTTGTCTGAATCTCCCCTCTTGATTTAAAATCATTATCTCTTGTCCTAACACAACAGGCTCTACTAAAAACTCCGTGCCCGTCATTCCTATAAGCCCCTTTTCAGTACTGAAAGCTGCGATACAGTTTCCTCAGAGCCTTCTCATCTCCAGCCTGCCACCGCCCCAGCCCTTTCAGCCTGTCCTCATAAGCAAGGTGCTCCAGCCCTCTGAGCATCTTTGTGTCCCTCCTCTGGACCTGTTCCAACAGGTCCATGTCCAATATTTTAAGGTAATGCACAATTTTGAATTGTCAGAAAGCAACAAATTAGGAGCTGTATATAATAGCACTATAAAAGACATTCACTGGAGAAGGAAGGTGGGAGTCTGAGCACCTTCTCCTCCTACTGTGCCAGGGGAGGCCTCTGCAGCCCCACAAACAGTACTGAATATCATTACAAGACTACTACCTCTAAAATAAAACAATGAATTTTTGACTCAGTATTTTGTTTATGAAAGATGCCAAGTCCTGGCCTTATTAGTCTCAATGTAAAACTAAAATAATAGCATTAATTAAAGTAAATTTTCTGGAATAAAACCAGCCTAAGAGTATAATTTGTATCAATTGTCTTGATCAGTGGATTGCTCACCCTGTGTAACTACCTACTGACCTGCAGTTATTCACTTCTTGAGTTTTCAGAAGCATTCTATGAAGAACCTGATTATGAAGTACTGTTTCAAAACTGCTGCAATGTTATCAATGGATCAGTCTGTGATTGACTGTTGCAAAAAACCCTGCAGTTTTACTATTCCCCTTTATATAAAACCAGTAAGTTTGTTGGCAATCAGTTCCTGTTGTTGAACTATGAACGTCAGAGGAAAACACAGGCTGAACATGCTACATGCCCAGAATAGATGCACAGCAGGTACACTAGAGCATCTCCCTTCCTACCTCAAAATTCAAAGCACTATTATGCAATCAGGTAACATAAAATACATTTTTATAACCTATTTCAATTTTTCCAGTGAAAGTTATTATCTTAGAAGCTCACTGTTCTACCATCAGTGATAACACAGCTTGCCTGGTAGATAAAGCTGAAGAGATGCAAGTTAACAAATGTTTTCTGCAGATGGAAATCTGTATGGATAAAAACTAAATACTGTTCCACACCAGCAGACAATATTTTCTTCTATCTATATTTGCATTAATCATTTGTTTCTATCACCTGTATATGTACACGATTTTTTAGTAAAAAATATTTAGCAACACAACAGACTGTCCCCCAATATCAGATAGCAAAAATAGTATTTAACATTAATGTGATGAAATAATCTTTGGATTATTTCCAAAATTGGAAATAATACCATTCTTCTTAAAATGCTGCCTTTTACCCAGATTGTAAGGCAGAAGGTAGAAAGTAGAGAAAAGTTGTGTATTTTTGACAGTGTTAAAAAAAACACCAAGAACAACACACAAGGAAAGGAAGCAAGAAATTCTGTTTGGCCACAACTCAATTTGAGATTATGCCAGGCAGTGAGCTGTAAAGTTTGAGGGAAATTAGACAAAAAGGAGAGAAAGAAACCGAAGATGAAACAAGTAAAGGAATACCTCCTGTGTTTAATATAGTGAACTTGAGATAGATTTCCCCTCAAAGAAAGCACGTATAAAAAAAAAGATCATTAGAATTTGTAAGCTGGAATGTCTAGCAGTCCTCAATGTTCGTTACTGAGAGCATTATTAATTGTCTAGGGAGATGGTAGGCTTTTACGTATTTAGTATTACTCTGGTTTAGGATGCTTCAGATGCACATCTAACGTATACCTGAGAAACAAGGTGACCTGTGAGGCACACAAGCAACACTAGACATCCTAGAGGAACCCACATTCAAATGCTCATTTCAGTATTTATTTACATCACCTTTGAATACCAATCAATTATACTGGGTTCATTCTATATTATAAAAAAAAGGGACTTTTTTTTTTTTTTGGGGGGGGGAGGTGGGGTGGAAATCAAGTTGGAGATAATTAATTTCTAAGTCTAATATTCCAGGCAAAATACAAAACACATATCACTGATGAATAATCACAGCAATCTGATGAGCATCCAATAAGAGTATTTTTACTGCTGTCCCAATCACAGTGTATATAACATGGCTAGGTGCCAAATGCAGTTGATCAGATACGACACAAATGTCATCTGCTCCGTGGTTTTGGCAGGAGCATTGCTGGAAAGCTACCCATCACTTAAGCACCTTCCTGGAAAGTGGAATAATGAGTGACATTAGGAATCCTGACAAGATACCATGATCGCGCATGAAGATTTCGGTCAGAGAACTATGGCAGCCCGAGTGCCCCAGGAGAACAGCCAGAGCCTCACATTCCAGTGGAGGAATACAGCAGCAAGCTTTGCCATTTCTAAGCTGACATTCAAGCTAGTCATGCACATATTCATACAGCGTTTCATTCATCACAGGTGAGTGAAAATTTAGAGGAAAGTATCTCAGATGATGGAATTTTTTCCATTGCCTTCAAGAAGGCCACTGTTTCCTCCATCTGAAACAGCACTTGTTTTTATGGCTACATTTTGAATACAGGTTGAGATTTAGAAAGACAAAACAATGTTAAAAGGCTGTGATTTTAAAGCTGTACAATCAAACATGTAAGAAGTGAAACCCCATCGTGGTTAGGGTACTCAACCACAAATTCACCTCACTTGTGCATATATATTATGCAGTTTCCAAATGACTGCCTTTCCCCTCCATCCCAGAAACCCTGTGCCATTAAGTACATGTGATAAATGAAAAGCTGTTAATGATCAGCTGGTCAATATTTGCTTAAAATTGTTAAAACCTGTGGCAAACCTGTTAAATCTGTTCATTTGTCTTGAACTTTCTATGGCACTTTTCAGAACAGAGGACTGCTTCACAAAAGTTAATCAATCTTTAAAACAGCCAGCAAAATGAAAGATGATATCACTCCATTTTACAGATAGTTGACTGAGGCATAGACAGACTAAGGAAAAAAAAGAAATCCTATTAATTTTCACACCCAACTTAATAACTCGAGCAAATGATTTTTCAGAAGGTGATTGCTATGTGCTGCTTCACCCATTCAGGCTAACATTCCTATCAGCTCCAGCTGTAAGCACTCGGCCTTTCTGCAAGATATTTCTACTGAAATTTCAAGCTGTTACTCTGAAAAATGAGAAGTGCATTTATTAACTGTTTGTAAGAAGAACAGCCTGAGTGAGTCCCTCATGTTATAAAGAAGCATAAAGGCAAGAAGAAAATCCTGTGTCACAGCACTCACCAAACCATAAAGCTAGAACAAGGTCTTTTACCATCTCATACCAACATACTCTTCATATCAGTCCTTCTGCTGCCTTCTCCTCACCCAGGGCACCTGTTCTCTCTGCTTTTTCCTCAGCTGCTCCCTCTTCATTGGCTGCCCAACGTCTTAACAGAATCAGCCACAGCTGCACCTTGTCTACATCAGCCAACCCACCGCCCCCAAGCCAGCCCACAGCTGTGTATAATCAATGCTAATTAACCCAGCTTCACTCCTCTACACCTTAGGGTGATAATTAGACCCAGTACTAATCCACCATCCTACCCACTACATAATAACTTTCAAAAAAAAGTCCTATAACAGCAGCCCCCTTTTACTGTATCATAGGATAACAGTAGTTCCAGTTGTTGGAAGTTTCTTTGAATTATTCAGAACAATAACAGAAAATAAAAAAAAAACCATAAAAACAAACAAAAAAAAAAAAAACCCAACCCCAAAACTCCAAAACAACTAAAACACAGAAGAACCACATATTTCAAATTTGCAGCATTTTCCACCCCAGTTAATAACAACTCATGCCCAAATGACAGCCTTGTCTCAAAATCAGCTTTGCAAGCAGCCACAGAAAACCAGGGGGATGCAGTAAGCCAGGTAAGCTCTTTTAGGTCTCAGGAAACAGCCACGGGGTGACCAGGTGGGAATATCCATATTATGAATGCAGCACATTCATCAACTGGATGGCTTGTCAAAGAGAAATTTGGAGAAGCCAGAAAGAAAGCTAAATGAGCCTAAAGACCTACCAGACTTCCAAAAGGTCGCATGGTGACAGGGAATGTTTCTATCTTGACAAATAAAAATCTGGCAAAAATGATATGGCTCCACTATCTACTGAAAATAAGAGGCATCACAAAATCAAAGACTGCCTGCGATGGAGGTTTCCTGACCATAGAAGAACAGCAAGTCACTGATGTCTCATGATCCATTCAGAGCTCAGAAAGAAAGTGAACTTCGGTGGATAAAACCCTTCTGTGCATTCACCACCATGCTGCCCTCCCCTTCCTACCCCTAATTTATCTGCACCCACCACGCAGCTCCCTCGGCAGGCAGCCTGCCCATCCTCAGCTACCTGCTTTGGTCCCCAGCAGCCTGCCCCTTCAATTCTTCTTCACCTAAATAGTCACCTTCTCTACTCAGCCTCAGTTTCCTTCCTATAGCTGCTCCAGACCTGGGTCTTGAATGACTCCTTCCCCCCACCCAAGCTCAGCGTTCTGTCCCCTTTTGTATTTAATTAACGAGCTGGCGGCTCTATACGCATGTTCATGTAGTGTCTGAGCTGCACTAAAAGCACTGAACACTCCTAGTATAGTCAAGGGGAATCAATTGTTCACAAAAGAACATTTTGATGAACCTTTATTCATCTATTTCCTTTCATATAACTCATTTTAGGATATTTTAGACCAAAATAAATATCTTCCCCATTTGATTATCCCTGTGGGCCACTGTGTTTAGCCTTCCCTTCTCTAAGAATGTAATTCATGACTTTTGTGCTTCAAAGGCATATGGGCAGAACTAATGCTAAATATTTAGAAAAAATGCTTTATAAAAGATCACATAAGAGAACTTGAATGAATTGATCGTCACTTTATGTTTGTGGTGGCAAATGTTTTAGTGCTTACTTTACTGAAGCCAATTACACAAATTTATTGCTTTGCTTTCTCTAAATTTTAAATCCCCCCTTGAATAACAGCCCCTAGCAAACAAAGGTAAAGAAATAAGTAAGATGTACAATAAACATTTAGAATACTGACTCCTTAAAAATTGGGGGGGAGAATCTCTTTGAAAAAGCATCTGATATTTCTGATTTATGTTAGTTCTTCCTATCTGTAACAGCACCATTTGTAAGGAGTCTGCATTAAATGATTACTGGAGCACATAACTGGTGCATGAGTTAATTAGGTTGTTTTGTTTAATAAAATATGCTATTCACAGAGACTCATATTTACCTGCTTAAACACCATTAGAGAAAAGAAAAAAGGCTGTCAAAAGAAAAGGCAACAATAAATGGAAAAAGTGAGAAAGACAGCATGTTCTGAAAGAAAACAATGGAAAATTTCTGAGCCTTGGTGACAGTTGCATTCAGGAAAGAACTGTCTTCCCTTTAATGTCAAAGAATAAGACCAAAAGCAGTCTACAATTTCTGAGTCCAATAAACCAGCCTAAGCAACAACAGAGTTGAGCAAGAGTCGGTAATGCAGGTAGAAATTACAGGACTGCAGCCCCTGACCACCACCACATCAGCGAGTTTTACTCAAAAGAAAATGCAGAGTCCGGTCTTATAAAGGGATGAATTCAGATGGGTTAGAGTGAAGTGCTGGTTGTCATGCAGCCAAGATAAATAGGACACATCATGCTACAGTCTGCAGACACACTGTGTGGAAGATGAACTGTGAGATATTTACTCAAGACTATTTACAAGCATCTTACCTCCATAAGCTGTAAGGTACATTAGGGACATTACGGGAGTGCCATTATATGTGCACATTAAACCTAGTGGGTGCCTGTCAACGAATCTGCTCTCAGGCTGGGAATGTCACTGTGCTACATTGTCTTCCCCCCTCCTCTCCCTCCACCCTTGCCCGTATTACCTAAACACTCAGGAGCAACCATAAGGTTGCATCCTATATTCTTTATCAGCACATCACCTCTCCCATACGGCAGCAATGCGGAAAAACACCAGCGACCAACCAACGTTTTTTCAAAAAGTAAGGATGAAAAAATCTTTACATTAGTCTATTGCCTGCTATGGCTTCTGTACAGGGTAGAATTAATAACAAAAGGATCTGAAGAATAACCCAAATACTATGGGCTCCCACTTGTACAGCAAGGAGGATGTGCTTTGGGTCAGCCTTGTGCTATGACAGCAACCAGAGCCCCCATCCACCTTCCAGTGCACTTCCCTCGCTACAACGAGAGGCGAGCATGAGCCGAGACTACAGGCAATGCATGGCCCTTCACACAGATTTACAATTTTCTATCCAGTGCATTGATTGTATACTTTATTTCCCAAAGGAACGTGAAATAGGAAGAAATGTGCTATGAAACAAAGGAGAGAGACGTCTGTCGTATAGATTTTTTCAGCAGTCTCAGGAGAGAATGAAACAAAACCCCACAGAAACAAAGAAAACATTCTGCAGCTAGTTAAACCAGGTGAATTCTTTTCTTTAAATTATCCTAATGATTTCCACATACAATTTATTGAGCAGGCAGCTCAAGTAGATGGATGGATATTTAAGAAAAGATGCATAGTGATCAATTGAAATGACAACCACATTTAACATTATCAAGAATTACCTGAAAAACCATTTACCACAGTCATCTTTTGCATCTGGCTGTCTAATGGTGCTTTTAATGAAAGAGACAAGCATAACTTAACTAATTACTTAGAGATATTGAAATCCGTCATGTCAGTGACTTCTTAGCACACATTTTCTTGGACCTTCAGCTTTTTTCCTTTAAAGTCGAAAAAATTAGAATTAGGCAGCTTTTGAAGTTGTGAAATATGAGGTCATATAGTGACAAATTATACCACTCAAAAATGAAAGTAATTCTAATTAAAAATCCATCTCATTTGGAAGAGCAACTTTCCATCATGTGAAAATGAGAGATTCCAGTGAGCACTGCTTTGGTTAGTTGAGTTAGAAGGTGTTAGTGAACACACTGATTAGTTGAAATCATAAAATGAATGTTCCTGCTGTTCTACCATCATTGCTCTTGCTGGAACAAAAGGAATGAAGATCACATATTTGTTTCTCCTCCCAAACATCCTCCTGATGTAATTCCAAAAATCTTCCATGGTTTCTTTCCTGCTTTACAGTAGAGGAAAAAATGAGTACTCTTATTTGCTGATTCAGCCAACATCTTTTGCTCAATTTTACCTGGACCTTGCTCTCAGGGGTCAGGTCACATATGCTCATTGAATCACAGGACCAGAGATTACCTGTGGCTGGAAGGGACCTCTGGAGGTGCTCCCTTGCTCAAAGCAGGATCAGCTGGAACAGGTTATTCAGGGCTGTGTCCAGTTAGGTTTTGAGATCTCCAAGGATGGAGACTCAAAACATCCCTGGGCTACCTGTGCCAGTGTTTGGTCACCCACACAGTAAAACCAAGGTTTTCCTTGTGTTTAAACAGAATTTCCTGTGTTTCAGTTTGTGTTCTTTTGGCATTTCACCAGAAACCATTGAGAGGAGTCTGGCTCTGTCTTCTTTGCACCCTCCCATCAGTTATTTATACGTTCTGATAAGATTCCCATCACTGATTCAGAGTGAACAACCTCAGCTCTCTCAGCCTCTCCTCATCTGAAATATGCTCCAGATCTTAATCACCTCTGCGGCCCTTTGCTGCCCTTGCTCCAGTACGCCCATGACTCTCTTGCACTGCAGGGCCCAGCACTGGACACATCATTCCAGACGCAATCATCAGTGCTCAGCAGAGAGGAAAGATCTGCTTTCAGCTGCTGGCAATGCTCCCTCTACTGCATCCATGGATATTACTGGCCGCCTCTGCCGCAAGGGCACATTGCTCTTCACCTTGCTGCCTACCAGGACCACTAGGGTCTCCAGCAAAGCTGATTTCCAGCTGTTGACACCCCAGCACATACTGGTGCGGGGGGGTAGTCCTCTGCATTTCCCTTTGCCGAACATCACGATGTTCCTGTCAGACCATTCCTGCAGCCTGTCAAGCACAGTCACCTGTTGCTGGGGCATCAGCAACACATCCCAGTCCTGTATTACTGAAGATGCATTCTGTCCCCTCCTCTAAGTCATTAATTCAGCTGTTAAACAGAATTGGAGACAGTACCAGTCCCTGGGGAATATCAAGAAATACTCAAGGAGTATCACATGCTTTTGCATGTAGAGCTACTCTAGATAATTTGCTTATCATTTTCAGATGCACAAAAATACCTGAGTCACCCCGAATAGTCTAGAAAATGGCAGAGAAGTAATATAGTAAGAATACTTGTGGAGAGAAATGAGGAGATATATTTTATCCAGTTTTTCTTAACAAGCCTGAAAGCTTAGTTTATCATTAGCATTATTGTAAATAAATA
This sequence comes from Microhierax caerulescens, assembly GCA_035590215.1. NCBI lineage: Eukaryota > Metazoa > Chordata > Aves > Falconiformes > Falconidae > Microhierax > Microhierax caerulescens. Next base: position 86,289,167 of record JAVJGJ010000047.1, on the reverse strand, counting down.
CAGACTAAAATATCATTTATTGTCAAAGATAGCATATTTTGTTTCTATAGTGCATATTATTAAACACTGGTTCCAAAGTCAGTACCAAAGAATTCTCTTCCTCTATTGTGAAGAAAAATTGTTCAGGGGTAAGTTCACAAGTTCCAGGTAACTAATTTCTGAGTCATAGTCTGCCTTTGGGACAGGGTTGTGCTAGGAAACACACACCTTTGTGATTGCCAACCTCAACCACACAGTAGCTACTAAATCTTCTTACGTCTCCTTTCATATACTTTCATATCTTACGAATTTACGTTCCTCTTTCAGTCAGGTTTATCTGTTGCATGGTGTCACACTCCGAAGATGCTACGGAGATGTTTATCCCTCAGCTGACTCTGTAACAGTGGAACCTTCAACCCTGACCCACAAAACAGGGATCCATACGCTCACAAGAGTGCACTACAGCTAATTCCATTCAAAGGATCCAAGCACAGCCTATAACTGTAAGCACATCAGTTTTCCCAGAGAGTGACTTAGCTTTACAGAAATATGGACGCCCCCCCCCCCAACCCCCCACCCTGCCACTTTTCTACGATTGTTAGGTCATGTTACTTGACTACTATTTTTTTCTAACCTAAAGGAGTGGACTTTTATCACTCATAACCTTTTGGTAAAAACAAAATTTAGCTTTTCCATTTTCAAGAATTCTGAGGAATTGTGTTCTATTACCAAAGACATGTTCTTTTGAATTTCTGAATTGGGCAATGATGACAGCAATTACACATTTTATTGTATAATGCTAACTTTATACTTCAGTGCCTTCTTTCAGAAAAATAATGTGTTACATTGTTTGAAAAATCTTAAACCACTTTGTGGTTAATACTGATTCTGAATACTAATGCAGCTGAGAGCAGCAAACAAAAAATATAGGTGGAAACCAGCAGTTTTCCTTCTTAGTTGGAGCAAGTTTTTATTACACCAGCAGATAAAAAGAATTAAGAAATTTACATTAAAATGGGTAGCTTACCTTTCCAGCTACCCAGATCTCAGCAAATCTGCCATCGGTTAGCAACAGGTATATCTATGCTACGTATTATAAGATAACATTATATACAATGCCTAGCAAAAAAGCAGGCAGATGAGATTCCATACACATCAAAACAGTTTGTAATATTAGTTCAAATAATTTCCCCTCAACCACCTGTATTCTAAAATGTGTGGGGTTTTTTAAGAACTGCTATTGGCAAAAAAAAAATTACCCAGGAGTATACTAATAAAATCCCTTTCTAAAAGTAACAAGGAATGAACCCAGCCTTTGTTGGCATTTGCTATATTTAAAGGCAGTACTGCAAAAGCAGTAGACCATAATATATAAATTATTGTAATGACAAGAATAGTTTTCTCTCAGCCTAATATAATCAAAGACAAAGAAAACAGATTTTCCAACTTCCTTAGAATCCTTTTTCCTTATAAAATGAAGGAAGCTTACAGATCACTGTCCTGAAATATGCTGATCCTATGGGGTCTCCAAGCAAAGCTGGGACTTCAGCGCCTTGCAGGAGGCTTTCAAGTGCTGTCATACAATACAGTACTGCTCACAGTCCTCACCTCATCTGTCATTATTAACCACTATTACCTCCCACTCTAATTGTGAGAGGAAAAAAACCTAGCCAACAATTCTACCACACACACAGTACTGAGTATTGGACACAGCACTAAGTACAGCACGAATGTTTTAAATATTATACATGAGTGCGATGCCAGCTGCCCATTTTCTAAAGTAAAGGTTGGGGCTCAGAGGTATTAATATGAAACAGGAAAAATACTGGGGAAAAAAAAAAAGTTCTTTGCCTCGAAAGTGTAATGTGGGTTAGCATCAGATGCATATTCATGACTTCTTAAGCAGGTTACAGTGAGAAAGTGAGAAAGAAAATCTGACCAGCATGATAATATGCATCAGATCTTTCCCATGTCTCAAAAAGATGACCAGTCACTCACATTTTCAAAATCTCTTGACATTAAGCAATGCTACTAAACCCAAACCCTCACTGCCAATCAGCATTTTTCTTCTAAAAAGTAAAAGTAAAATGAGGCAGGGAAAAAAAAAAAAAAAAAAAAAAGGCGGGGGGGGAATGATAGGGAGAGAGAGAAAAAAAAATTAACAAACAAATCCCCATCTACAGATAAAACCACTAAAACTGAAGGGAATAAATGGCTATTAATACCCTAGGGAGAAGTAGCTGTAGAAGTATATATTTATGCAGAGTTGGGAGGAGTGATTCAGTGGTGGGCCAGTGGTTTTTTTGTCAAATTTTCACTACATAAATTCTACCGAAAAAAAACTTTCTATAACTGATATAAATTGAATTAAACTTTGTAACTAAGACCAACTGCTGGTTTGAAGCAACACAGACCAAATACTAAAAGTTATTGAATTAAATACCAAAAAAAAAAAAAAGTTTCCAGCTATGTAGAAGACACACAATGAAATTAAGTGAAGAGTTTCACATGAGACAGATCAGATTCTAAAGTGCTTGACAAAACACATCTCAAATGCGTAAGAAAGGGTACCATTAACATTAAATTTAAGCCCAACTGCAGACCACCTCAGTCACTGAAGCTACCTATAAGGACTTGGTCAACAAGTACAAGGTCTTGTTCTTGTACTTTCAAAAAAAGAAAAGAAAAAAAAAAAAAAAGGAAAAGTTGAAGAAAATAATCAGTTTGTTGTGGGTTTTTTTAACAAATGGGGATCAGAAGTACAGGAGATTCAAAAGCCTGGATAAGGTCAGACAGTGAAGCGCTGAAAGCCCAACAGCAAGCTGCAGTCCAGCAAACAGCACTGTAAGGATGTTACGTGATTACCAGTATATTAAAAATAGAAGATTGCAGACAACCAAAAGCTGCCAAACTGAAGTTACTGTAAAAATTGCATAAAAATATAAAATTATGGGTATCAGCGATGCTTTCAATAGAATAAAACTGACAAGACCTGAGGAAAGGATCAGATTTTAAGCACAGGTAGATGGTACCTCACGTAAAAGCTAGATGAATATGAACTAGTGTTAAGTAGAGAACATACACATCACACTGTATAATAGGAAGTAGACCTACTAAGATTTATTATTTAGAAAGGGAGTTAATCCAGAAAGCATCCATTACACACTGCTACGAAGAAGAAAAACAATGCATGTAAGATCAATATCAGCAAAGGCCACAATTTGAAATCCAAATTAACCAAGACCAGCTACCACAATAAATGAGATACTTCAAGTCAGTGATAGCTACCAGTCCTAAACACTGAAATGTACCTGTCAGGTATCTCACAGCTGGAATTATAATTATATATTTTTCCCTGCTGTCATTTTGGATACACAGTCTCAGTACTGAACATAGCTTTAAGCAAAATAATCAATTTTTTCCAGTCCTTCCTCCTACTGTTCTTTCTATTCTCAAAGTCACCCTACCAGATTTTAAACACACTACAGTAAGAGCATAGATGAGTAAGTGCGCGTAATCGACTCTGACTCCGTGCAGTTGCAGGAAGGGAGTAAGCAATGTGAAGGTGTTTTTTTTCTTGCCAGTGGCATTGTACTGGTGGCTTTACCTTTGATTTGGTATTCATTTTTCACACTGCCTCCACCCCTGATGTAATGGCAGGTTAACTACCCGTGATTCTTTTTAATGGAGTATTCAGTCACACAGTACCAGTGTCCTTACACTTAACAAACAACAGAAAGCCAGAAGGCTTCAATCAAAGCTTCTAAGCAAATCTCAAAGCAATGTAGAAGCAGATACATACAGCAGAGGCTGTCCGAGTCATTCCTCTTTGTGTTCCCATACATATTTGCCCTTTCAGATTAATTATGTGATTAACCGTTCTTTCCTCCGTTCGGTGCACTGAAGTCAGCAGTTTAAGAAGTATACTTTTGTGCTCCTTATGCCAATCTCATAAAGCAGTGCTCCTTTGCTAGCATCCTGCCACAAAATTTCCTCTCCATCCTCACACACGTCCCGCAAAGCTCACCATGTCCCAGAATAAAGAATGACATAGGGCAGGTTAGCGCACAAGGCACAGCACAGCACAGCGGGAAGCAGTTTACAAGAAACCCTTGGAAATCCGAACACCTTAGCCAGGGAGTGACAGCAGTAGTGTGACCTGGCTGAAGAGATACCAATCAAGTGTTGCTTAACAAAGCAGACACCCTGAACCTTGCTGAGCATGGATTTCCTACCCAAGTAACTACACAGTAAATGCATATTCTCTTTCCAGCGGCTAACTCTTATTTAGGTAGAATAATCCAGAACATCTCCTTCTCCCATTTCACACTATGCATAATGACTCACTAGGTGATTCGAGGAAAAAAGAAGGTATGTTGTAGAGAAGCCGTAGGTAGCGCAGACCACCTCTTGTGTTCAGGAGCAAGAGAAGCGTCTTCCACACCAGAAGGAAGCCACAGATTTGGGAAAAAGGAGCAAACACTAGCTGTGGAAAAGCAGCTTTCACCTGTTAATTACCACAAATTTGAATAGAGATCAGTGAATGGCCATCACAAATAGTGCTTCTTATCAGGCTGGCCTGTGTTAAGTAGGATGAAATTTTAATCTTCTGAACCACACAATTCTATAATAAGACAATAATGAACTACACCATTTTGTGGAAGAAAAGGAATATCCCAAATTAAAACCCTGTCCTGCAAAATGTTGCGCATGTTTCATTCATTTTCAACAGTATTTTATAACTTTCCCAATAGCTGTGACTTTAAAAAAAGACAGAAAAGTAGGATGCCAAAAGAGACCGCTATATTGCTGAACAAATTAATTCCAAAGATTTTAATTTTAGAATAAGTACAATAAATAAGTAAAATTACTTTTATTTATGCTTAACACCTGAAAAAAAACAAGTATTAGTGTAAATCCTTAGATATAAAAAAAATATTTATTGACTAATTTTCCAAACCACCAGTTTTATTCATCCTTTAGCCCCCTAGCTGTAATTATGCTTTGCATCACCTTCAAAGAATGGTATTAGGGTTTTTAATTCCATTAATACATTCATTACTTTCAGCATCAAGCAAAACAATGCCTTCATAGATAAAATCTTTCTTCGACGTTATTTAAACATATTAATTCTAAAAGCTGTCTTTAACGTTCTTCTCTACAATAATGCCTCCACAGTACCTTTTCCAAATGACAAATGACAGCTTCAGATTATCATGGATCTGAACAGTAACTTTTGGTCTAAATTTATATTTTAAACAAAATTCCACCAGTCCCAATGTGCAGGAAAACTAAAGATTAATGTTTAAAATACATAAGAGTCTTTTTCAAACTAACCCCTGAGGTTTGGGGAAGGGAAAAAGATAAAGGCTATGTCTAAAGCATCGTGCAGAGGGATCTGGAGCAGTAACAGGCATGTCTGTCAGAAAATGAAAGCAGTGGGAAGCAAGGTAACTGCAAGGTAGCTCATGGCAAGCCAGGACCGATTACGACAGGTCCAGCGCCACACAGCTCAGCCTTGCGGGTCCCAGGTGAACAGTACTGCCTTGGGCTAACGGTTATGGTCAGCATGAGGTCAAAGATCTTTACAGCATCTGCACTGAAAAATAACTTCTTCACTACCTACATTTAATTTCCCTACCATGCAATACTTTGCCAAGCAGAAGAACATTCTATTCAGCTAAAAACTCAAATAACCAATCCTTTTTTTTTTTTTTTTTTTTTTCTGGTCACCAGAGAGGTTTGCTTTACCTCAGCTTGCTCACCAAACTGAAGAAGCACAGTCACTTAATATTAAGCATGCCTGTTCCATTTCAGAAACGTGTATTCATGCGTTTTCACATGCATGTTACACATACAACCCTGAACTCAGTGCAAGTGTGCATCTGCTTTATCTTGAAAAAAAAAAAGCTAAACATGTAATTCACAAAGTACTTTTCCCCCTTTTCAGTAAATGCACTCATTGATGCTCCTTCTGCACTTCAGTTTTTATTTATGAATGTAAAGATATGTTCTTTAAATATCAAAAAGTCCTGTCATACCTCACCAAATTGTTTCAGGTAGGTGTGATGAAAGGGGGTTCTCAAGAGTTACTGTTTCAGAAATTCAGACAATTTGTCTGATTTTTCCTTCCACATTTGTTTTCTTCTCAAACACCTTCTAATGACTTCTTACTGTTAATTTACACAGTGAAATATTAAAACTGATCTCTCAGATGCAACTTATTGTATCCTCATTCTGCGTTACTTTGAAATTGAGCTTCTTGCTGTTAATGGGACAGCTTGAGCTCCTACTGAATGGAAATCGTTCTACAGCCTGCATGAAACAGAGCAGTGTAATTTCGTCTTTGCACCAGCTATCACGAACTCCACAGCACTTGGAACTGTAAAATATAACCAAAACAAATGCAAGGATCAGAAGATGAGGTGACCCGCACATGTTGGCTGACAGGTGAGCAGCACACAGTGCCTCTGAGCCCACTCTGACCTGTCCATCAGGCGGTCGCTGATCAGGACGACTGGAGGCAGACTGAGAGCTTGTTCCACGTTCCTCTGCCGTATGATACTGTTACACAGATTCTGCTGCCCAAATCTTGGTTGTACTTTTCAACCCTTCCTTCTGATGGCCTTCCCGCACATATTTCCTACCTACCTCAAAAACGCTGCTAAAACCGGCATCATTTATTCACGACTCAAATTTATATTATCTCAGATAGAACTTCCAAGAGCTAGCACATTTTTACTTCTGTACCAACCAAATCGAATCAATTCCTCTCCCCACGGCCCTCCCCCCCAATTTGACACCAACATCTAAAAAGGCTTAAACCCTGAAACACACCTGCATGTTGATATTTTGATAATGGGATATTGTGCTGATCTACCACCTGGAAAATTTAACTGGAAAATGGTTTCAGAAAAACTAATTCGTTTTCCCTTACTTCTAACATTACGGAAAAACTTGGAACTAACCATCTGTCCTGGTTTCGGCTGGGACAGAGTTAACATTCTCCTTAGTAGCTAGTTCACACCACCCCACAATGTGAAATGAATTTGCTTAAAAAATAGCTGAGTATTTAACTCGTAAGTACTACAGAGCTACTCATACAATTCCCAGTTTACAAAACATTAACCCAAGCCTACAGAGGCTTAAGAACATTTCTAGCCATACACCAATGGGTAAAACCTGTCACTTTCTTGGAAAAGATGATTTTTTTTTTTTTTCATTGCTTAGGCCACCAATTTAAGTGACTAACTTATATTGATCCATACATGATCATGCCTTTGGACAAACCAGGGCTAATTACTGGAAGTGCAAAATTAAATTACTATAACTAAGAAAATAATAATGATTGAGAAGGGACATAGGCATTCAGCTTCCTATCAAATATGGTAGTTCAAATTTATCCATATTTGAGTCGAGTGTGTAACCTGTCATGTGATACTATTATTTCCTTCAGAATAAAAAACTGGAAAATAAATTTATATTTTTAAATTTGAATACAACTGTAATAAATATTCCTGTGATTACTGCAAATTAAAATACTGTTTCATTTAAACAATTATAAATGAATTTATGATATGGGCTTTAATGAGGCATTAATAGCTTTCGATTTTATTTCGAAAACACTGTTTTCACGCTTAGCCGAATATATTTAAAAGAAAACAAAAATCTGAAGGAGCAGGAAAATAGATTTTGTTTCATGCTCTTAAATAGATCTTACAATTCCTAAATATTCTAGCAAGTAATTAAGAAAGGAAGACTATCTCTGAAGCAATTGAGAATTATGCCAGAGAGATAGAATGTTGCTGTCCACAACCTCGCAACATTTCCTATGCGAATGCAAAGAGCCACTGTTATTCATAACTTCAAGAATGCTGAAGACTTGCCTAATGTTCTAACAAGAGAAGTGTTCATGCTGTGGAATTGCAGCAGCTCACATCTCCAATTAATGAGTGAAAATCAATATAAACACAAAAATTTGCATCAAGTGGTTCATAAAAATACTTCAAAACACAGCCATTTATTCCAAAAGTTCAAGAAAAATAAGATCTGTGAGAAAGCTACAGATTTATTCTGGTCATACTCATTAAGAACATGAAATATTTCTACCATATTCTTACATTATTCATTTAGAACTAATATCATGTAGAGAATAAGGCTCGTTAAAACCCCTAACAGGAACCGTGGACTTTGGCTTTCACCTCCACGGCTGGAAGGGTGAGCTGAGAGGCAGGCACGGTCGGCAAAAAAAACATCATGGAAAGTTACAGCCGTACCGCACTGCAATCGGCAGTGGTTTAGTTGGAAGGGGTTTTACACTTCAATGCCACCCTCTGGAAAGCATTAAGACCTTATATAAATACATATATTTATATAAAATACAGTCAATTTTATTCCTACTGTTTTCATCAAGTATTATTCCAATGTCTCAAATAATCAAACAGTTGTCCACTATACTAGAATTAACATGGTATCAACCTGATTACAGTCAGGATGCAGTGGTAATGCATGTATTCATTAGTTTCCTGAGGACACAATTAAGGACTCGCAAAAATGATTTGTTTTCAGTGAAGCTCATAATCCAGAAGATCCACAGCTCCACATATTTACCAACAGATCAGTCCATTCAAAAGACGATCCCACTGCCTTGCAAAAGGTAGCTTTAAGGACCGATTTCTAAGGTATTTTCATATTTGTTGAATGCATCCCTACTTCCTGATACTTCCTTTTGAAATTTTGTCTGTTCCTTCTAGCACAAGATTTTCTCACTTACTTGCCTGAAACAATGGCACAGTATGTATCTTGCTGCAGAAAATTAACTCTTCTTGCTCTTCATTTTTGTCTAATAAACTCTCCTGTTCAGTGCGAATGTTTTCTGTTAATACAATGGTAAAAAATACCTAAAATATGGAAGTGCCCTTGTATATAACAGACATCAATTTGCCGTCTTAAGAAACTTTTCATAAGAAAATCCTCATCTAGCAAAGCAATCAGTCATTCATCTTGTCAATCACAGTGTCACTTCTGAACAAATCAGACTTAACATTTTCATTATCACATTCCCACTATGTTTTCCTCAAGGCTAAAAAGTTATTAAATGGTATCAACATTTTCATCCATGCTCTGACTGAAATCATTCAACTGTGCACTGTCACAGCTTCCATCAAAATGGGAGGAAATTTCATATTCAAGTGTTTAAAATGGAATCTGTGATGATACATCATTGAACATATTTTATGCTTATGCCTCCACTTTCTGAAAGTATAATCTTAGCACCTGTTTGTTGGTGGGTTTGGCATATCGCTAGCTACAGTAGCTACATCTGTAGAGTGCTAGCCTTTCAAATACCTCTATTAGGAGAGAGGCTTTCCCTCCTAAAACTGAAAAAAGTGTTTCTTCATTTGAAAAACTAAAAGGGGAGCATTAAACAGAAAATACTTGTTTGAATTTAAGATATTTATCCTCTGCTGCATTATTTTCCACGGGGATTCCCTCTTAATTAAAATTCACCTGGCTTTATGGAGGATAATCTTGTCCCTCACGCAGATCATAAACTTCTGTTACTGATTCCAAGATGACATCCAACATGCAGTCCCTTTGGGTAGACAAGACTGTACTGTTTATAAGCTTGGAGAAGCATGACGCTTTGTTCTATCTGCAGTAATGGAACTACTGAAAATTTCCTGCTCTGGTCTGTAGTTCTTCTATACCTCCTCTCCAATTCACATCAAAGATCTTATGCCTTATGTCCATTTGCACAGCAAATAAGTAAGCAATATGAATGCACTGCACACTGAAAAAATATACAGCAATGCAGTACCAACACCACCAACAATAAAATCTGAATGGGATGATCAAAATGTAGCTCAGAGAGTTCTATTTTCCAGCCACATTTAATGTTTTTGACAGTGAAATCTTCACTGTGATAGATATTTCACTTTACCAGTATGCTTGGAATAGCAGGCAAGCAAATGAAATATTTAAACTTGACTGCAAAATGATCTCAAATTTCTCTTTCATCTTTGAAGCTTTCAAACATAAAGTGGAAGCACCTTCAGATTTAGGCAAACTCACTACTTCAGACTGCATTCTTAGGAACAAATCTGTCTTTAGAAAAGGATTACCTTTACATGTAAAATCAATTAATTCAACAAGTAAAATCTATTAGAACTTCTCTCTTTCAGGAACTGCATATTATTGGATTATTTTTGTTATTCACTAGTACCTGTAGAACATCAGATGACTGCACTCTTAACATATTACCCTTATTTTCAGGATAGGTACTGTTTTACCTTTGCAAATCTGAAACATTTGTATGAAAGCTTTTACTTAACCATTTGCCATACAGGCAGCAATATTAAAGAGTTTTAAACCCTTAATGGACAATAAAAATTGATTTTAGCCTTCTGCCTAAAAGCAGTGATTGTACAGGAACAGTTTCAAATGCAAGATAAAAATCTTGCTTTCAAACACTGAGGAGCTGATGCTCCTCTACCATTTCATGATATAACTGAAACCACAAGAGGAAGCATCAGGACCTTTTCCACAATAGTTTTTGAATACATATACTCCCTGCCAAAGGCAAGAAGACACAAAAAAAAAAAAAGACTTCAGAGAGCAAGGAAATTCACACTAAGGGATCAGAATGGCAGAGGATTCCTGCCATTCTCTTCTTGGTTCACTGAAGTGAAGTCACCGAGATATCTACTGGGAATGCAAAGATTACTGCTGTAGAACGTGAGGTTCCCATTAAACACCAACACCCTACAGTTCCCTACAGTTCACTTAATACGCAGACTTGAAAGGGATGTGACAGTAGGCGCAGTCTTCAGGGGAAATGAAGGATCAGGAAAAGGAACTGAAATCTCTTCTGTAGGGCCCACATATAAGTGCACTAGAATTTTTACACAGGAAAGTTTCATTTCAGGACAAAGTCACCCTAACTTTAAAGGCCCTACAGAGTCACTGCCACTTCATGCTACATAATAGATATGGTCATGTAGAGACGTAGTCATTTTACCTGTTCTTCCTAAGCAAGCCTTGCAGGGTTAACATCATGAATGAACTAGAATGACTCCTAGTTCACACTTAAAAAAATAAACAACAAAACCAAACAAAAGACCCATCATCAGATTTCCAAAATACCAAAATAAAACTTTACCAAATCTAGACTCTATCCTCCAGAGTGAGTGTTATCTAAAAAACTAATATATTATCTATTACATTGTTCTGGGAGACATTAACAAACATATTTTTACTGAAATTGGTGACATAAAATGCTGTTTCCACTATGCAACATGGCAATGATGCTTCTTCATTTGAAAGACCTGTAGAGCTAAAGTTAAAAAAAAGGCTGTTACGGTTCAGACCAAAGACTGACTGACAGACCCCAACGTCCTGTCTCCGATACCAAACTCAAGGTGAAACTTAAAGGAAAAAGACAATACAAGTGGATATAATGCAGTTCTTCTCCTTCCTAGCTTTTAGTAGTCAGCAGTTTAAGAGCTATTCTAGCAATCTAAGATCTTCTACTACCAAATTCCTGGCTGTTGTATGTGTTGTTCAGGATAATACTTATGTGCAGGAAAACAAATTTTTCACTCAGAATAAAGAATATTGTTATTCTCATAAAAGATGGTCATGCTGGAGTCATTATTGTAAACATGTAAAAGGAAATCTAAAGTAGATGAATGGGGCATTTAGAAGAGTAGGCAATATGAAACATTGAAAAAAATGTATTTACTGTCAGAACAGGCATTGAAAAAATGTCCTGCATTTCTACTTTTTGCAACTTTAAATGCTCAAACAGTATCCAAGAACAATTTCTATCAAAATGTATACATCACAGTTGTTCCTTTTAGCTTGGGCTTTATGAATTGTATATTTCATCCATATCGCACGGTCTAATTATATAATTAGCCCTTGTAAGACACAGGCTATTACATAATCTCAGGTGTAACACAGACATAATCATTAACATTTCTGTCTGTCCCAAATAACATTTCTTATCAGCAATTACTTTTCAGGGCCCGTAGCCAAACGAGTGGAAGCAATGTGAAGGCAAGCAGACAGAGATTATAAGGGTGGATCTGATATGTGCAGTGGTTTCTGCTAAAAGTCGAACACATACTTCTTTTGGAAGCCCATATTTATATTTTTCTTCAGAACTGTCTAGCAGCCTGCCCTTGGGAAGTTGCTACTGTTGTCAGAAGAAGATGGTAAAAATAACACCTTTTTTTGGGGGAAAAAAAAAGAGCAGCGACACCGATTTCCAAGGGTCATGTTACACAAAATGTGTCTTGGTCACGAGCAGCTAAAGCAGAAGGCTTGACAGCTATCATCACGGCAATAGGCTGTAAATGTGATTGCAAGGGTTTGTTCTGCAATATTTTAAGAGGGACGGCACCCTCAATCGCTAATCCAGGTTATACATGTACCTGTATCATCTGCTTTAGTTTCATAGCCTGGATTTTATTACAGACACCTCCTGTCGCCACAGGGGATCCCTGCCACCCCAACCCATTGATCCTGCAGTCAGCATCCCGCTCCTGCCGCAGGGCAACTCTTCTCAGTTTCCTTTTCAGGCTGAAGGAACTGGGCCACACTGGAAGGCAGGCATACTGTTTGAGCTGTAGAGATGCACGTCTGTAGTTCTATAGATCTTATTTTTCCAGAAAAACTTACTATAACAAAATTTAAAAGTATAAGAGTAGTAAACAAAGTGCAATAAAACCTGAGTGTCATTCTGGTATGGTGCCCATTTAACATATCGGACTGCTTAGAAGGGAGAGCTACTGTATTTCAGTTTCAATATACTATTTTTCCAGGAGAGATGGTGGATTCTGACACATGAAAAATGAAACAGTTCAGTGCAGTTCATTAATTATTGTTTAAATAGGCATAATTTTACATATGCAGACTGCAAGTCCCTGAAGACCAATAAACTCTTAATTCTTGAAATTAGAAACTGCAAACTGTCTTACTGGTACAGAGAAGAGCGCATGCCTAAAGGTAATTTCAGCCTGGTATCATACCTCCTGCTTTGGGGAAGCATAGGCTGACCCAAGTAATTTAATGCCGTAGTCTCTATAGGGAAAATCTGTGTTAGGTCTTGAAGGATTCACAAATGTATATAAACATCTGGCAGCAGAGTTCCAGAACTGCTTTCTATCTGATAAGGTTTTTTTCTCTCTCTTTTTTCTTTCTTTCTTTTTTTTTTTAATGGACTCCAAACGTTCCCAGGAATGAGTATTTCTTTCCAACTGCCTCTTCTCTACATGTACACTCTTTTTTCCATTCTGGTTGTCTTCTGTGATTCTTCCAGTACAATGCCAAATAAATATTTACATACAATTATTCCCTCTCAACCATGGCCCTACTTATTCTTCATATATATTTATAATTTAGTAATTCTTAGGGTGCAGGGTGAAGAAGACAGTACTTGCCAAGATGAGCCTATACAGCTTCTAGAAGGATGTAAAATGTAAAATTCATATAATCTCCCCATTTGTCCCACCAGATACTTCCACTTACCCCACCTGCCCTGCCCTCTCCATTCTGCTCCTGCAGCTCCCTCTGCCAGCCTGGCACATCCCATAATCCTGGTACTGGCAATGATGGGGGCACTCGATGAGACAATCTCTAGCAACATCAATTATAGACAACAGGATGCACAGGATGCAGGAAGAACTAAAGTGGGGGTGGGGGTGGGAAAGTTACAATTTATCAATTAATTTTCTAAAGGGTATTATTCCTGTTTCTCAGATTCTTGTGACTGAAAAAGCTAAGGGGAAAGAGACACCCATAAGAAGCTAACAAGATGAAAATCTGAAATGTATTCTTATAAAAGAGTTGCTTAATTTGGTGCATCATTTATACCAGACCAGCTTTGTGTAACCTGAGCCTTTACACCGAGGAGCAACTGACTGACACTGTCTTACACCATAACACTCCAGAGGGATAAAGGATGCAAATTTTATTTGACACAGGAAACGGAGATAGACTTCTACTCCCCCCATGCATTACTTGGAAGGAGAAGGAGAATGTGAGTTGGAAATCAGATGTCATGGACGATGACTTTTAGCTGCCCATTTATTTTTTTGTTTTCAACTTTCCTCAGTTCTTCATAAATACATGTATTATTGGTAAGGTACCTTACTTTCACACATTGTGCTTCAAGAGCTATTAGAAACATTTTGATTATAATTTCAAAACATTCTGGCCAGTTTTTCTTCAAAGTAGAAACTGACAGGCTCCACTTATACAAAATGAAACAAACCCAAACAACTACACCTGTAGAATTTGCCATGGAAAGTGTTCCAAATGGCAACACCGTATCTCCAGCTCTCTTGCTTCTGATGAAAAGCTTTAAAACATAATTTGAAATTAAGCCAGAGATTACTTTTGAGAGGTGAGCATCTGACCCATTGAATAACAAACCCAGAAACTAAAGAAGTAATATCATTAACTACACCCAACTACTGCCAAAAAGACTTTAAAATTTTAAGATAATCACTGAAGACTCCTGTTTTCCTAATGCCTAAAGCACCAGGTGAGCTTTGCTACTAAACAGGTTCCAGTTTCCTTCCACAATTGTCTAATGTAGCATTCACAGTCGAAAAGGAACAGCTTGCTGGGGAAAAATATTAACGCCAAAACCACCACAATAACGGTAGGAAAAAATAGAACTGCCAAATCATTGCATGCACTACATACTGATCCTTTTTTGTAATTTCATTCATGTTAAGCATCCTTTTACAGGATTAAGTAAAGCTGGCAGAATCCAAACTCCATTGCCTCTCAGTATGACAATATCCAAACCCATGACATAAAGTCTTGGAGACATATTTTGTGCATCATTCTGCAATATAAACAAATGCTATGGTATGTATCATAAAAGAAGTTTAAATTTTAATTGCATCTACTCTGAGTTATTTATGTATTAATAATGGTGTTACTAAAAAGTGCAAATGGTGAATCTGTTCCAAAGCAATTTAGGTGTTTGTTTCGGGTTTTGTTTTTGTTTTTGTTAAAATTCCACAGTAACTGTAGGGATGTTCAAGAAGCTCTGATCTAAGCTCAGTAATGAAATTGCATTGACAGATTTTTTGCCCAGTGCTTATCAGTCAGGTAACAAACAAGATTAACACTTTTTAAATATTTATGAGGCAGGAAGAAAAAGGAACTGCTCACAAAGAATGTATCACTTCTTTTAAAGAATTTAACGTTCCTTGATTTCAGCAAGAGAAATTTGACAAGGCTGACAAGGGAGGAAAGCAGGTGGGCAGGAAATCTTGATTCACAGCTCTGTCAATTCATCCTCAACAACCTTGTTATGTGGCTGAATATGTCACAGTTCCGGATATTTTAAATAAACACCCCCACTGACTGTCGAAAACTGTTTTTCTCTTCTGCAGCAAAATCATTAAAACTCCTGTGAAGAAGTTGTCAGATTTTCCTACCTGCTATCAGGAAGAGCAAAAAGTCAAGCCCTAGCAAGTTTTGAAGCAGGTGTAATTTTTTTTTTTTTTTTTTTTTTTTTTTTTTTTTTTTTTAGC